>PVLA01001074.1:0-407746 GCA_004027455.1 Hydrochoerus hydrochaeris
TCTAGGCAACAAAAGCAAGGCAGGAGGCATCTCAATTCCTGACTTGAAACAGTACTATAAAGCCACAGTGATCAAATCAGCTTGGTACTGGCAAAGAAATAGATCTGAGGATCAATGGAACAGATTAGAAGATGCAAGCAGAACTACAAAGGCACTCAGCCACCTGATATTTGACAAAGGGGCTAAATATGTCCACTGGAAGAAGGATAGTCTCTTTAATAAATGGTGTTGGAAAAATTGGCTCTCTACATGCTGAAGACTGAAACTAGATCCATGCATATCACGACGCACAAAACTAAAGTCTAAGTGGATCAAAGACCTCAATATTAAAACAGAAACACTAAATCTACTGGAAGACAAAGTAGGTAGAAGTCTTGGAGACATAGGGGTAGGCAGGGAATTCATGAACAAAATGCAAACTGCATGGGAAACACTTCAAAGAATCAACAAATGGGATCTCACATTATTGAAAAGTTTCTGCACTTCAAAGGAAATCACCAACAGAGTGAAAAGAAAACGAAAACAATGGGAAAAAATTTTAACCAACAACCCTTCAGACAAAGGACTTGTGTCCAGAATATATAAAGAATTGAAAAACTTCAAACCCCCCAAATTCAAAGACCCTCTCCAAAAATGGGCATTTGAGATGAACACTCAGTTCTCAGAGAAAGATATACAAATGGCAAATAAATACATGAAGAAATGTTCACCATCACTGGTCATTCGAGAAATGCAAATTAAAACAGCATTGAGATTACGCCTTACTCCGGAAAGAATAGCTGCCATCAAGAAATCAACTGATAACAAATGTTGGCGAGGCTGCAGAGGAAAAAGGAACACTGCTCCACTGTTGGTGGGAATCTAGACTGGTGCAACCATTATGGAAATCTATATGGAGAATTCTCAGACTAGGATTGGAAACTCCATTCAATCCAGCTATTCCCCTCCTGGGTATTTTCCCCAAAGAACTGAAAAGTTCATATCACAGTGATATATGTGCACCCATGTTCATAGCTGCACAAAAAAATCAACAAAAATAAAATCAGAACTAAGCAAAACCTGTAAACAAATGAACATGATAGATGTCTACAGAGTATTCTACCACATAATAACACAATACACATTCTTCTCAGCGCATATTGGGACATTCTTCAAAATAGACCATATACTAGCTCATATAACATACTTAAGTAAATCTAAGGAAAATGAAATCATCCCATATATATTATCAGACCATAACACAATGAAATTGGAAGTCAATGGCAAAAGCAACCAAAAAAACTACATAAACACATGGAAATTAAATAACATACTCCTGAACAACCAAAGGGTTATACATGAGCCCAAAAACTTCTCCAAAACACTTCTAGATCTAATAACCAAATTTAATCAGGTAGCTGTATTCAAAATCAACACTTTAAAATCAGTAGCAATCCTATACACGAATGATAAACTTACTGAGAAAGAAATTAGGGAAACCATGCCTTTCATAATAGCATAGAAAAAAAATGAAATACTTAGGAGTCAATCTAACAAAGGAAGTAAAACTTCTGTACACTGAAAACCACAGTACTCTAGAAAACAGATCAAAGAGGCTATCAGAAAATGGAAAGATGTCCCTTGCTCTTGAGTAGGATGAACCAACATAATAAAACTGGTTATATTCCCAAAATTGTTATACAGTTTTATTGCAATCCTAATAAAATTTCCAGTAGCACATCTCACAGAATTAGAAAAAGTGTTCCTAAAGTTCATTTGGAACCAGAACAAACCTAGGCAATTCTGAGTAACAAAGGTAAGGCAGGGGGTATTACAATCCCTGACTTGAAATTATGCTACAGAGCTGCTGTGACAAAAACAGAATGGTACTGGCAAAAAAAAAAAAAAAAAAAAAAAACCTGAATTCTAAATCAGCCCAGACCTAAACACCTAACACTCAAAACTGGCCCATGCTGGCCTCATCAGTAAGCTCCAATCCAGAAGCAAATCTATGAGTATTTTTTTCAAACTCTGCTTTACAGTGCTGGTTGCATAAATCACTAAATTTATTAGAAATCATTAAATTGTCACATAAAATAAAGTAAATTTTATGACATATAATAGATACCTCATTAAAATTACTTTTTAAAAATATAGAATAAAAAGAAAAGCAAGTAGAAAGACACCAAAAGATGGATTTCAGATTACTTCTCTGAGATTCAACAGTTTACCAAGAATGTGCTAAAAAATAAGAATCAAAAATTTATCTATCCTTATACGATCATATATATTTATATCACTAACAGTATACAAATGTGTGAAAAGGTCTGCACCACCAAAAGTAACAAAGTGCTCTATATGTGAGAGTAATTATGGTGCTTAAAATTCCTAACTCATTGTAGTAGTAATTAAGGGAGCCTGGTTACAATTAAGTACAGGAAGGATATTAAAACTTCCAAAAGATATTTCTGAAAGCCACAACAGAAGAACAAGAGTAAAAGAATAATTGAAACCACACACAAACCCACTTCCTTGTTATTTACCAATATTATCTAAGAACACTGTTTAGATGCTGACATTAGACAATCTTGAGCGAACAACTTTAAATCACATTAAGTCTAAAAGAAAATCAAAAGAATTTTATGACAAGGGGTAAAAGTTTATAGCCTTGAAACTACAAAAACTTGAGTGCCCACTACAAACCACATCCCGGCAACCAATATGTCTCTCCAATGAACTACTTAAAATGGTTTTGTTGTGGTTGAGGCAATCATCTCTGAGCTAATGATTAGCTACTATTCAAATCAAGTGTAATTTGTCTATTGTATGCTAGCATACTTTTAAGAGAGTACAAAATTTCATTTTTAGCAGCAACACTGAATATTATAATAATTTATTTGTTATCCAATGTAATGCAATCAAAACAAGTAGAAAAACATGTTTTTGGCACTGCCTGAAATCACAGTCATTTTTCAGACAGCTGAAATTAAATACAAACGTTATATACTTAATCCAGATGAATATTTATATATAAAAAGAATACTTTAGAAAAAGGTGAAGTTTCCTGTTATACAACTTTAAAAAGTATCTAGAAATAGCACCTCTCATTTACATACAGCATATTTTAATTATTTTGTAGTTTTGTTGTTGAATTTAGAATCTATAATATTATTTTAAATTGAAATACAAAGTGAAGATTTCTCTACTATGAAATGTTGTTAGTCTGATAATAAAATAATTATGTCAACATGCAACTTTTAAATCTCAGCATATTTCTAACACTGTAAAATGTTTTTCAACCTAAAAAAATAATGCTTATCATCAGTAGAATACATTCTAATTTACACAATATTTTTCACATTCTTAATGGCATTGGATCCTGAAAACAACCCTGTGTGCTAGTAGTATAGCACTTGTAAATTGCCCCCTCAACACACATTTCCCCTTCCTCTAGCCAAAGAGTAACCACACCTTTCTCTGTGGGATCAGCCTCTCTCTCAGTCCCAGCCATATGATTTGAGTAGAGTTAACCCATCCTAACACCAGGTATGGCTTAAGCAAACCAGCCAGTTCTGTCTCTCCGGCCTCATTAATCAGTTTAGAATGGTCACTAATGGTGACCACAGTGATATATACAATCTTGTTTTCTGGAACTTCTAGGAAAGGGAACTTCCATTTTTTTATGGGACTCACTGTAAGATTGTGAAAATTTCTTCAATTATATGAGATAAGAATGTAACATCTTGCAAGATGGCATAGCTTTGGCGCCACAGAAGGAAAAATAGAAGGAAAGGAAAAGAAAAAGGAGGAGTACAGAAAAGGACCAAAACCAGGAAAGTTTTTTAAAAAGACAAGCAAGACAAACACAGAAGGAAAAGATACCCAGGTTGGAAAAGCACACATGAGAAGAAAAAGGGAACCCAGAGACAAGGAATTAGGGAAAAGCAAAGAGAAACAGGGCTAACATGGGTTCAGAAAACAATCATGTTCTCACTGCCCAATGCCTGGCACTGCAGATGGGCTTGAACACAAGTCATTCTGCCACTGCTGCCCTTTGGACTCTCACCCGTGTGCACAGCTCGAAGGCTATTCTGAACAGGGCAGTTGCAGCAAGTACACCTAACAGAATGCACAGGTAAACAAAAGCCTTTAGAGATTTAAGTCAACATTCCTACATGGGACATATGAGGCCTCTAACAATCTTGGACCAATCAAGGTTTCCGACCCTGTCCTCTGCCATTCCCCATTTGTATCCCAAGTTCTAGGTTTGTCATCAATTTTTGTCTTTGAGTTTGCTATTAGCCATGACAAGATGTCTACTCTCTCTCTCCTGCCCCCAGTTTAGTAAACTCTTAAAAGTTCTTCAAAACTTAGCTCACTGACACTTTTAACTTTCCCACGTGACTTGGCTATGAAACCTTGAACAGCTGTATCACCTCCCTCTCTTACCCAATTATACCTGGTGGGTAGAATACGCATGGGGAGTCTTGCTGTTTCTTTCAGATGCTCTTTTGCATATTTTCCCTTACTTAATCTGTTTTATCCCCTGGATATTCACTACAGGAAAGCCTAGAGTTTGCCTGTCTCTCAATGTTAAAATTTTTTTGCTCTAATGAAGTAGGGAAGAGACAGTCTAGGTGTCAGAAAACAGAGTTCTTGCAATGACTGTTACTCAAGCAGGTCAATTTTCAGTTTCTTTGCAAGTAAAATGGGGATAAAAATTCCTGCCCTACCTGCCTATCTCACCTGATTAACTACCATCAGGATCATAGTAGATAGTAGCTAAGAAAAGTGTGTAGCTCTAAAATAAGACATAATAGATTTTATTGTTCAAAGACAGTTAATGAGCCTTATCCAGGTATTGTGGCACACACCTGTAATCCCAGAACTCTGGGAGACTAAGGCAGAACGATGAAAGTTCAAGGAGTGTTAGCAAGACCCTGTTTCAAAAAAGAAAACTACACAGGGCAGGATATGTCACTTAATAAGAAGGCTTTGGGTGAGTTCCCAGTAACATACATACACACTCTTGCACACACACAAAAAAAAAACCAGCTAAAATACATATATCTGTGTATATGTGAGTTTACACTCATGTTGAAGCAGCCCTGAAGATGACTACAGTATACTCTCCTCTGCCCCTACCCCAGAGAAACACACACCCTACATAGTGAATCACTACTTAGGTGCCAGAAGAGAGTTAAGCTTACGAGAGGTTTTTTTTCCAAAACTAACCAATTAATAAATGAGGTACAGAGAAAAACAATCTAGGTAGAGATCAGGAAACCTGCATAGCATCCTATTTCCAAGAGTTGCTATATAATTTGGGAGGCCTGCTGCAAAATAAAAACTATAAAGCCACTTGTTCAAAAATTACTTAAAATGTCAAGATGAGAAAAGGACATTTAAACTAGGCCAAGCCCTCCACAACTGCACAGGTCACCTCCATAAAGACTTCACATTCATATTGGATGTGTAACTTTCATCCAGTCTCTTAACACTCTATCAGGTTCTTTATAGCCACGAAATTAGGGAAGCAAAAAAAAAAATTTCAGCTATTTCTCATAACTAACCTGTGTGATTCTGTGTGAAGGAGTAAGGTCACTTATTTGACAAGAGTATTTTCAACTTTTATATAATCACTAAAATTTTGGTTATGACTCAAAGCTATTGTTGAAAATTCATATATAATATTTCACCTTAAACCACACTTATTTTTTAAAATTTCTATATCCCTCTGTCATTTTGCCTAATAGAAAAAATCCTCCAAAGCAGTGTTCCAAGTTTACTTTCCCATGTATGCCATTTAAATCCGAAATTCCCAACTGAGGTCTTCTATATCTAGAAAGTAATTTTCCCACAGTAAAATGTCTCCTTGTACAAATTAGATATTTTCTTTTTTATATCCCTGAAAAAATTATCTATTCAGAATCAGCTTCAACATATGGCACAGCATCTGGGTCTAATCCAGTGAAAAGGAGGCAAAATGTCATGCTGAGAGTGAGTTAATCAATTTTTCCACCAGTTTAGTATTTAGTACATTAGCTGATACCTATCTAGACCAAAGGTTCTTCTGAATCCATGGACAGAATTCTAGGAGTTAATTAGTTTGAGTGAAAAAAAAATATAACTTTATTTTCATCAATCTCTAACTAAAATTAATTTTCTCCAATTATGAATTTAGACAAAAAAATATAAGAGTACTGGCAGTACCTATGACTTGGTCACCAATAAATATTATATGTATTTTCATAACATTAGTTATTCCAAGTTTCTTGGAATCATTTATGCCCAACATTACCTCAAAATTATTATAGTATTAAATCCACCAATATATTTATTATATTGTAATATATCTAGTAAATTAATAATATTAATAATATAGTAAATTAGTAATATTAGTAAAAATAATAATATACTATTACAATGCACAAGTTATTTTTTACATTAGAATATTTATAACTTGCTTCCCTATAGCCCTACCTGATTTCACTAATTTAAAAACATGATTTCAAGGTACTAGACTACGAAAAGGCTCCATGGCACATAAAAGGTGCAGAAACACTGGTCAAAAGAAGTTACAAAACCAGGTGTGGTGGTTCATGCCTATAATCCCAGCACTCAGGAGGCTGAGGTAGGAGGATCCCTGCAAGTTCCAGGACAGCCTAGGCTAGGAAGTGAGTTTAAGGCCAGCCTGAACTGCATAGCAAAACTGTGTCTCAAAAAGACAAAAAAAAGTTACAAAGCTCATGCCCCAATAAAAGAGAAACAAATGTATTTTTATCTCATAGTATTAAACAATTCTAGTAATTAAAAAAGGTCTTTAAAATTTTAGTTCAACACCAGCTATATAACAAAATCATTATTTTAACATGAAAACAAGTACTGTTCATTTATTTTTTTGTTTTATTTTTTATTTTAATGGATTTTTGCACATGTGACCACAGGACTTAATCTGAAAAATTATAGTACAAATAAGGATTTGAACACTGTTCTCTAAGATGGTATTGAGATTCGTACCTGTGACGACAGTAGATTACAGTCAATGAACAGTCCTTTTCCGGTTTTACATCTTTGGATCAGTCCAGCCATAATGGCTCCATATGCATACAGGCCAGTGGCAAGATCAGTCATGGCCACTCCTGGGCGAACCGGATCTCCATCCTGATTTGAGGGTTAGGTTGATAAAAAGAGAGAACTGAAAATTAAAAGCATTATAGGATTTCTCAACTATTCTGAATAAAAGAAATCTTATATGAACTATGCAAACATATAATACACAAATAAAACAAATTATTGTTTATATCTGATAAAAGGTATATATTTACTGCATTAATCTCCTAAAACTCTACCAAGCAAACTAAATTAAATTTAATACAAGATTTTTAAAAACAAATATTAAGTTCCTTAATATATTTTGCCATGTTTACATTAAAACAATGAATAAATAATTGAATTTGAATTTAAATGAGCTAATTCGCTGGTAAGGAAAGAGCTAAAAAGGGAAGTATTTTTCTCTTGCTGGGTGAAAGGCTAACTCAGAGGGAGAATGAAGAAGGCAAAAGAACTGTTGTAATCTCTGTATAATCATTCAAATAGCTGGCAAATACTTTAATGGTTTTTGCTATAAAAGGATTTCAGCAGAGTACCTGCAATGAGTAAACCTAACATATACAGATTATAGGCCACGGGGCATGAGGTATAAGGCATCAGCTATGCACTCATCTAAGCATAAAATGGACATGTTTCTTAGCCTATAATGTTGATCATTGAATTAAATAACCTGTGTACTTCATCAAAGATTTGATCTACTGCTCTGGGCTTGAGAGTCTTGTCTGTTGTAGTAAAAAAGAATCCACTAGCCTCTATCAATATTCAGGACCTTGCTGCTTCACCCGTGCCTTTTGATCACTTGTATTTTTGAGACTATAAATAAAGTTTGATGCTGATGCAAACTTCCAGTTCATGTCACTCATTTGATAATGCAGTCCTTAGCTCATATATACAGGTATTGGAACAGTGCCTAACACAGTATAAGTCCTCTGTACCAATGACCTATCAATATTATATCAGACAGTTTCTACTTTTCACTACTTAGAATTTTGTTAAGCCTTTCATCACACAAAATATCTAAAAACACCCATATTATTTATTTCACCCAGTTGAAACATTCATTCATTCATTCATTCATATCACAATTGTTTAATTCCAGTTGCTGTTAAGTCACTTTCAGAAAGTAATTTTTCCTTTTCTGAAATCCATGCATAAACCACATTAATCATCTTACAAGAGTATTAAATAATGTTTTAAAAAAGCAAATAAGTGAGATTATACAGTGCCCAAAGTATTTTTCTCTGCTTTTCAACACAATTTCAAGGCTATTTCCATGAAAATTAAGAATATATAGTAGTTACTATTATTATTGCCCAAACTTATAACACAATGGTTTGAATCAATAAATATATTTGTCATTGGAAATTAAGATTATTTAATGTATTAAAAGTGAAGGACAAATTTAAATTAATGAATCTTTCTCACTATAAAGTGAATATAGTGCTATTTTATCCTCTATACCTCTCAGATCAATAGGAATAATTAAGATAAATCCTTTAAATTACATTTAAATCTAGAGGTGTGTGCCTACAGTGCCAGCACTTGGGAAGCTGAGGCAAGAGAATCTCCAAGAATTCAAGACCAAATTGCACTATGTATTTAGTTCAAGACCAGCCTGAACTACACAGTGAGACCCAGTCTCAAAATAAAATATTACTTTAAATTTTCAAAAAAGGGGAACTACCTTTGATTAATATTCTAAAAACATCATTACATTATTCAGAATAATAAAATAAGATGTATGAACATTAAATAAATATTAATAATAGTTATTATATAAATTATAAATAATGAAATAATACATTATCCATGTATTAGAGACATCATTGCCACTGGTAAAAAATAACCATTTGTGTGTGCTAAATTATTTTAATCAAATACTAATTGAAAGAGATTTGTTAATACATTTTAGAGTCAGAAATGCAAACAAGTTGAAATTAAAAGCATGGAAAAAGATACAGCATGCAAAGAGATGTCATAAGAAAACTGGAGTGGCTTTACTAGTATTGGCTAGAATATACTTTGAATCAAAAAAATGTACCCAGAGAAAAAGGATAATATTTTGTAATGAGAAAAAGGGTTAATGAATTAGAAAGATATAGAAATTATAAGCATATATATACACCTAACAATACAAATACCAAAATAAATAAAAACATGACAGTTCGAAGAAAGAAAAAGACAACTCAAGAATAAATCATAGGAGACTTCAATGGAAAAATTTGAATGAGGGATGAAACAACTAAAGAGAAATAAATGATTGAATTATAGTATAAGTTGACCATATCTACTATATCTAAAAAATAGATCATCTAATAACAAAATGTACATGCTTCTCAAGTACACATGGGGCATTCACTAGGACAGACCATATCCTACAATATAAAACAAACTAAAATACATTTAAAACAAATGAATTCATACAAAATGTGTGCCCAGATCAGAATTGGATGAAATCAGAATCAATAATAGAAGCATATTTGGGAAACTTAAAAGTATATAAAAAGGATAGGAATATGTAGGTGAGTGGAGGAGCACTTTGCCAGCATGTGTAAGACTTTGGGTTGAGACCCAGCGCTGCGATATATATATATATATATATATATATATATATATATATATATATAAATAAAATCCCAGGACACCAGTGAGTAACAAGGAAAATCACATAGGAAATTAGAAAATATTTTGAGATGAATGAAAATAAAAGCACAACATATTCTAACTTATAGAATGCAACTAAAGAAATATTTAACCAAAATTTATATGCCTATACTAAAAAAGCTCTCATATCAACAACCCAGAGAGTGAAAGAAGAGCAAGCTGTACCCAAAACCAGAAAAATAAAGGAGATATTACTCATTAGTGTGAGAAGTAATGAAAGAAAGAATAGAAAAACCAATAAAAAATTTTAAAGGTGATTCGTAGTAAAAAAAAAAAAAAAAAACCAGCAAAATTGAGAAACTTTTTAGCTGAAGTTTCCAAGAAAGACTTTTTTTGTAACAGGAATTGAACTCACAACTTCTCACTTGCCATGCAGGCACTATGCTGCTGAGCTACAAGCCCAGTCTAAGAAAGTCATTTTTTTTTATTTTGAAAAGAATAAAACCAAATGAGAAAAAAACAAAATGGGGTCAGTCAAAACAAAAGGATGGACATAGTACATGACTTAACACCACAATACAAGGGGATCTACAATGGTTACTATCATGTCTCTTGTTATCTTCCATAGAATTTCCCATATCATCAGGTACAATAAAATTGAACATAGCAGCACAGAACAAAACCAATAAAAACAAAACATTGGAGACATTACAGGACTTCAAAAGAAGGTAATGGTCAAACCAGAATGGGTATCATAGTGAATCTTATTGTCTTCAGAGTATTTGCTATACTCTCACACTTGATACTATCAAACACAACAGATTCTAATAAAATCAGTCAAGACAAGAGTGCAATCAAACAAAACAGATGCAAATAAAATCAGTCAAAACAAGATAGTGAAAGCAATATAGGGCTTCAGATTAAGTTAATAGAAAATTAAAAATGGTTACCATAGTATATCCTGCTATCTTTGGGATAGCTGTCCATGTCCTCAAATCTAGTACAAGTAGACAAACTGGAACAGAATATAACCAAACTAAACAGAGCAATGAAAACAATATGGGTTTCAAATCACCATACAAGATTAACAATGTCTTCTGCCTTCCCTTTTAAAACAATTCCTCCCCTTTCACTTTCACAGGATACATTGTACATTTTGTATCTCACTAACTCCTTTAGTTTTTGGATTAGGGAAGCAACCTGCTATTTACCTAAATGGTTCTGAATCTTTTTACCTCTGAGCTTGATCTCAAGTTATATCCATTTACCTACAAGAGCTTCTAGGTTTTCATTCCTCATAGCTGAGTTGTTCTCCATTGTATAAAAGTGTTATTTATTTCCAACCAATCTGCAGCTGAAGGGTGAGCTACTTCCACTTTTTTCTGGTTCCCTGTCACACAGAGCATTATTTTCTCATCTTTGATTTTCAGTCCATAAACCCTCTTTCAGGTTAATTATATTTCTTCTATAGAGGATCTTGATGGACCCTATCTCCTGATCCACTCTGCCTGTGTTTTCTTTTATTAGTGTATCTGGGCCATCCATGTTAGCGATTTTTGGCTCACCTTTTCTTCATCTCTGCCATGCTATTTTTCTGTCATTGTCTACTTTTCTCCTTCATTCCAGTGTCTGCCCTGCTCAGTGAGCCCCCTCTGTCACTGTTCCTGAAACCATGGTCTTTTTTTCTCTCTCTCTCTAGAATGTCTTTCAGTATTTTTTGTAGGGTTGCATTGGTGGTCATGAACTCCCCCAGTTCCTCTTTGTCATGGAAGCATCTTGTTTCTCCATTAATTTTGAGAGATAGTTTTGCAGGGTACATCAATCTGGGTTGGAGGTTATTTTCTTTAAGGGCTTGGAATACTTCTTTCCAATCTCTTCTTGATTTGATGGTTTGTGTTGAGAAGTCTGTCATGATTCTGATGGGTTTTCCTTTATAGGTGATCTGTTTCTTTTCTCTGACTACTTTTAATATTCTGTTCTTGTGTTTAATTTCTAGGATCTTGATTATTATATGTCTGGGTGTAGATCAGTTTTGGTTATAGCTGGCTAGAGTTCTGTATGCCTCATATATCTGAGTATCATTTCCTTTTCCTATGCTTGGGAAGTTTTCTTTAATTATTTCTGTAAATAGCCTTTGTATTTCATTTGTATTTACCCCTACTTCTTCACTCACAGTTTTATTCTTAAGTTATAGATCCTCTTGTCATCTTCTAGCCTTTGTATTGTAACTTCCTGGTTCCTTGTTATTTTTAAGAGATCTTTCCTTTCACAATCACACATTGATAATCTTTAGTTTCTTTCAAGCAGTTTTACCAGCTTTCAATGGAGTTTTTAATTTCCTAGTAGTCTCTTTGAATCTGTTTCATGTATTCTAGATGTTTTTATATTCTTCACTGAAGGTCTCCCTCCTTTTTCCATGCTCCACCATTCTTCCATCTGTGTCTTCTTGAGAGGTGCTTAGCATTTCTTTTATTATTTTTCTTATATCTTCCATTAGTTGTATTATTATTTCTGTTTTAAGTTCTTTTATGTCATGAAGATAGTTCTTTATGTCAGATGCTGTTTCTTCGGAAATTGCAGGTGTTCAACACCCAGTCTCTTCTGTGCTTACCTCTCCTTGGCCAGTACTTTTTGGGTTGGAGGCTGGAGCCTTCCTTTTGTTTCTTCCTCTTGTCATGTTTCTGGTTTCTTCCAGACAAGTGGACAGTGGGAGTCCCTGGCACTTCCTGTATTGGTTACAATTACTCTGAAGTGTGCTGGCTAGGCACTGCTGTTCTCCCCCATCTTCTGGTGTCCACTGGAATACAAGCAGAGGCAGGGCAGGCTGGCCTCTCCCTTCTGAGCTGGTCAGCCACTGGGAGTCTTCACCACGTTAATGTGTGCCACACGGACAGGCCGGTTAGAGATAGCTTCAGAGAAACCTCATCCTTGGCTATTGGATCGCACACAGGGGCAGGCCTCAGTCCAAGCAATTCTCACCAATCTGCTCTGCACTAGGAGGGGCTGAATGAAGCTGACTGAGGTTCTGATTCCAGGCATATCCTGCCCAACTCCAAAATGTTACCTGGGCAATCGCCCACTCCATTGTGAGAACTAAGTTCCCCACACTCACCATAAGCCAGTCCCCTTTGCAACCGTGTATTCTTGCCAAGGCCCTTGGGCTTGCCAACCCCCAACTTCAACATGACCGTAAGTCTTTGGATTCCAGTGGTTCTCACACACAGTGGGACTGGCTCCTGTGACAGTATGTCTGGCTACAGTCTTCAGTCCACACTTTTCTTTGCTGTCTTTTTTTTTTTTTTTTTTTTGGCTTCTTCCTGACTCAAGAGGATCCATCTCCTTCTGTCTGGTCTTCTCCAGGCTGCTAGATTCCAGCATCAGAGCTGTGTCTCCCAGAGAGGCTTTTTACTTTGCTGCCATTTTCCCAGCTTCCCCAAGAAAGTCATTTAACTTGAGAAAATCAGGATGGTCACTGAAAAGAATGTAGAAAATCATAATAAACTGAAAAAAACCTCCTAGAACTAATGTAAGATAAGCAAGATTGCAAGAAACCAGAAAATATATGAAAACCAACTTCACTCTATGCAACAGTAATAAATGAAAAATAAAACTAAGAAAATAATTCCATTTACAAAAACATCAAAAAGAAAAAATGTTACTTAGAAGTAAATTTAACAAAGAAAAAATATACTAATAATCAAAAAACTATAAATCATTGTTGAAAAAAATTAAACAATACCTAACAGGTAGAGACTTTGGTCATGGATCAGAAGGCCTAATATTATTAATATAGTTTAGGTTCCCAAACTGAACTACAGATTCAGTGTAACCCCACTTAGCAAAATTCTAGGTGCTTTTTTTTGCAGAAATAAAATTTGATCCTAAAATTCATATGAAAATATCAAACACAAAACAGCCATAATAATCTATGGGAATAAAGTTGAACCTCTTGTCTCAATGTCAAAACTTACTAAAGAGCTATTATAATCAAGGTAACACCATACCAGCATAGGAAAAACATAAATAAACATTTTCAAATTTATGCACAATTATTGACATGTTATCAAAACAATTCAATTGGGAAAGAATGGTGTTTTTTAAAAAGAATACAAAAGAATAAAGTTGCCTTCCTCCTTATATCACAGAAAAAAATTAATCCTTATGGTTGGAGATATAATTCAGTGATAGTATTTCCATAGCCTTAGTGAAGCCTGGGGTTCAATCCCTAGGTTAGCAAAAATAAGATTACTACTACCTTGCTGGTAGGAATGTAAGTTAGTTTAAAAAAAAAAGTGATGTACGTAAATTACCAAAAAACTAAAGCTAGAATTATCATAAGATCCAGGTATCTAACCAGAGTAGAAATCCCTTTGCTAAGGGGAATCTGCATGTCCGTGTTCACTGCAGCGAGTATTCACAGTAACCAAGTAACAGAATCAACTTGTGTCCACTAAGATGAATGGGTAAAACATGTGATATGTATGCACAATGGAATTGGTTCTTCTGTTAAAAAGAAGAAAATTCTGTCATCTGTGACAACATAGGTGGAATTGGCCAATGTAACACTAAATGAAATAAGCCAGGCACAAAAAGTAAAACACTGTATATTTCCACAGGTGTGTAAAATCTGAAACAATCAAACTCAAAGAAGCAAAGAGTAGAATAGTGGTTACCATGGCTGGGAAAGAGAAGGAGAGGAATGAGGAGATGGTTACCAAAAGGTATAAAACCTTAGACAGTATGAAGATACTTGTTTGTATCTTTAGTTCTATTACACAGTGTAATGAATATAGGTAATAATAGAATATATACATTTCAATTTGCTAACAAAGTAAGCTTCAAATGTTCTTACTACAAAATAATGCTAACATTTGATGCAATGGACATGTTTACTAACTAAATTTAATCATTCCACAAGGTTTTCATAAATTATAGCATTACTTTGTATATAATAACTTTGTATAATTATAAATTATTGATTTATAATTTAAAACAAATTAAGCACATAAAAATTGACCTAAATATAAGATCTAAAAGCATAAAATGGAAGGAAACATAGAAATAAATCTTTATGATCCTGGAATTGGCAATGATTTCTTAAATACAACAGCATACAATGAAAATTCTTCCTAAATAGAAAATCCTGTCATAGGAGAATTGTCAGCAAGAGAGAGGAATAAGGAAATGAAAACAAATTAGCATTTAATGAGCAGGAAGTCCCACAGAGAACCACAATGTGGCTGTGAAGTGATTATTCCCAGGGGCAACAGGACACAGCCAGGGGCAACAGGACACAAAGTCAGAGGGGGCTGCATAGATGCAAGGTGCTCAGTGTCCCTTCCACATCTGGAGCTCCAACAGTACCCTGCTGCTGCAACAACACAGCACATCTGCCTCTTCCTAAAAGCTAGGACAAATGCTCGTGCTGTCTGTCTGTCTCTCTCTGTCTCTGTCTCACTCTCTGTCTCTCTCTCTGTCTCACTCTTTGTCTCTGTCTCTGTCTGTCTCTCTGTTTCTCTGTCTCTGTCTCTCTCTGTCTCTCTGTCTCTCTCTATGTCTTTGTCTCTGTCTCTCTGTTTCACTCTGTCTCTGTCTCTTTCTCTGTCTCTGTCTCACTGTTTCACTCTATATCTATTTTTCTCTCTGTCTCTCTGTCTCTCTGTATCACTCTCTGTCTCTATGTCTCACTCTCTGTCTCTGTCTCACTCTCTGTCTCTGTCTCTCTCTGTCTCACTGTCTTTCTGTCTCTGTCTCTCTGTCTCTCTCAGTGTCTCTATGTCTCACTCTCTGTCTCTGTCTCTCTGTCTTTCTGTCTCTGTCTCTCTGTCTCTCTATCTCACCCTGTCTCTCTCTGTCTCTCGGTCTCTGTCTCTCTGTCTCACTCTACATCTGTCTCTGTCTCTCTGTCTCTGTCTATCTCATTCTCTGTCTCTGTCTATCTCTCTCTGTCTCACTCTGTCTCTCAGATTCTGTCTCTGTCTCTGTCTCTCTCTCTGTCTCTGTCAGTCTGTCTCTCTCTCTCTCCCTCCCTCCCTCTCTCCCCATCTCTCTCTCTTCTCCCACCTTCTTTCCCTCTCTTTCTTGTGATACTGGGCAATGAACCTAGGGCCTTTGTAGTGAACTACCTACCAACCCTTTTTATTTTTTCTTTTGACACAGGAGAATATATTTGAGGAAAAATGGATAAGTAACTAATCTTGGCAAACAGTAATGCCCTAGAATCTCACCATAATTTTTATTGGAAGAAGCGGATTTAAACTTATGTTTAGACTTATAGAAATCAAGTAATATAGTTATTTTAGTAAATCACAGTCCTGGAAACTGACAGTCGAATTTTTTTTCATGGTTATACAGAAACTGCTCTAAATGTATTTAGAACTTTTAATTAATGTAACTTTTCTGGTAAGGAAGATAGGTGATAATCTTCCTGTGAAACTGAGATAGGCCTCTTATCACAAAGACAAAAACAGGAGGAGACTCTAGTTAAGATTTAAAATGTACAGGAATTATGGGAAAACAAAATATTAAATAAAAATATTAATAGTCTTCCAGTTACTCAGTTACCATATTCACTCATCTTTATCTCCAATCTCACTATTCTGAGTGCTATTTTCATATAGTCTCTCATGCCCCATTTGTTCCTGTATTTAAACTTCCACAGCAGTAAGACATCCTGAACATTAGTGGAAAAGCTAATGAAATCTAAACAAAAGTATGGAGTTCACCTAATTGTATTTCTTAGTTTTGATCACCGTCTATGTATAATTTTGTAGAATGTTCATATTAGAGGGAACTGAGTGAAACGTATAGTAACTCTGTACCATTTTTACAAGTTTTCTATAAGTATAAACTGTTTTACAATTTAAAAAGTAGAATAAATAAATCTTTAAAACATGAATGCATAATTTTCAAATGACAAAAATGTACTGGTTTTTATTTTTTGTGGGGAAGAAAAATCAGGAAAATATAACTACCCATAAAAGTGTTTTTGTTGTTAATACTGTTGGTTTCTTTTATATAACAATCTCCTAAATCACAAAATTGAGAATTCAAAGATTATTTCTCAGACACAATTTAAGACTTAGATACTTGTTTCATTCATTCATTTTCATTCATTTCTCTATATATCTATTCTTCCACTAGTTTTGGAGTTTGCCAAGTGAAACAGAAAACAAAAAACGAAGAAAAAACATTTATATATTTTCTGTTATTACTTAATTCTTCTTTTGTCAGAAAAGATATGAGAAACTGTAAATTATTCTGGTACATGTTCAATGAAGAGGCATGGATAAGTATCTGAAAACTCACCAAGCATATTTCTCTTAAATTATATATTATTTAACTTAATTACTTTATAAAACAACAAAAATGTTAAAACTTTCTTTTCCTTTTAGGTATTGGCTTCTTTTCCAAAATTAAAAAATTATCTTTATATATACCTGTGTCTCTATGCCATATTTCAGTTTTATACTGATTTATTTATTATGCTAATATAATCTATAGAAAACTTCGTTTTTATTCTAGGGCACATGAATTTTGTAATGATCTGTTTTCCTATGAATTCTTCCACCCTTTACTAACTGCATAAACTTTGGAAAGTGTTTTGGTATTTCTTAGCTTTTTCCTCAATTGTCCAGCATAAGCACTGATAATTTCTACTTCATCATTGGAATGAAAACTAAGTAAGAAAGAGTATATGAAAAACACTTTGTAAAAAAACTGCACAAATATTTATATTTGGTGTGGTACAGTGATACCCATCTGCATGAGCTGCCAACAGTTCGGAGGGAAAGGCAAGATGAGAGTCACAGTCAAGGTCCCCATAGAGAAAATAGATTCAAGGTGCTTAGAAACTTGAATTCCTAACTCATTGAGGGGAGGAATGAAATCAATCTGGGAAAACAACCAGTAAGAAATTAATATAAAGTAATATTTTGATTGTGAAAACCATCAATTAGTATTATTTACAACCTTAACTAGGAAAAATATATTTAGTAGAAGTGAAAAGGTTAGCATGAAGGGAAAAAAATGGTTAAGACTGGATCAGATGAGGGTTTTAGTGCACACAGAGAACACACTCATCACAGTCACCAGCTTCACACTTCATGGGCACAGACTGCAAGTACATAGCATCTGAACCTTCTGTTTTAAACACATAATTTATTTCAACCACTAACTGATGCTAAGAATGTGCTTACGGGAACACCAACATATAAATTTCCACAAAGTAACTTTTCCCCTGCATAAAAGAAATTCCATCTAACAGCTGGAACACTGAACTCAAAGCTGAGAATTAAATTCCTTTCACTGTATCATCTATCAGGCATGACAAAATCACTTTTGTTCCTCAGTGACATTTGGAGTTCACTAGTGATCGTAAATCAACATCTCAGAATCTTGAAGGACCCTATAGTAAATTCTGTAAAACTTATCAGTAGGACTAGAGACATAGGAAAGTATATTAGTGGTTTAAAGAACAATCTCTCCTACTTACTGGCAAATAGATCCTAAATAAGAACAGAAAAAAGAGTGTTGGCATTGTAATTTACTGAAGTTAGGAGATATACATATATATATATATGGTGGAAGATATCAATGAGAGAAAGAGGTTCATGTTTCACTTAGATAACGGAAAAAGATCACTTATCTTCAGTACATCTTGAAGGCTTGAAGCTCTCCGCTTATCCCTTACTCACATGCCTCCAGTGCAACCTCAACAAAGTATAAGCCAAAGGCAAAAACTGGCAAACTGGGACCACTGAAGGTTGGGAGAATAAAGAAAGCTTGAGACCACAAGGGAGAGAAAAGAGAAAAATTCTTTGACCTTCATTCCAGGTGGACACACCACATCAGACAGACAACTGAATAGAAAGTGTATCAAATTAATCTGTGACACTGTCTGTACCCCTTGTAAATGCTTGATTACTAATATTGCTAACTTCTTTCTAATAATAAATTAAACCTTTCTGCTTTTCTAAACATTAATGGTATAATCTAAAGGTGTTTGACCTATAGTATTCTACAGAGCACTTTTTAAACCACTTTCTAACTTGTTCTTTACACAGTCCCTAGATGGAAGCAATCTTGGTTACAGATGAGAAACTAAGGAATAGCTAGACAAAGAAATACAGTAAAATGTTACAACCATTTCATAGAAAAGCCAAGGTGATATACCAAATCAGGGGACCCCTAAGTCTGTTGCCTGTATCACACTGAATTATCAACAATAATGCTATAAGTATCGATATTATCTCATTTTACAGGTTATAAAAGAAGTGTTTAGATAATAAAATAACTTTTCATAGAGTTATTCCAACTTTTCAAATAGCACAACAAGAACTAGAATTCAGGAATTCTGACCCAAACTTTCTTCTCTTTATGTTACTACCTTGCTTCTATACATCATTTTATTAATATCAATATTCATCCTCTTCCCTTCTGAATCACTAAAAAGGAAAAATTTTTAACAAGAGTTGATTTTTTCATTTGTATAATTATAGTTATGGAATGATCAGCCCTTATATGGGGTGGTTTACTCTATGCAATTCAAGTGACTGGCAAACAGTGTAATGCATCTACAGAGAAACATGGCTTACCATTCAGAAAAATTTAAATCAAATACTTTTCAAAAAATTATGAAAGACGCCATTCACTGGGAACCAACTACATTAAAAAAGTATACAAAACTAAAAATTTTCAAAACGCCTCAAATATGCCAATCACACTATAGTATTTTCTTTTTTAGTGATTAAAAATCATTTTGACACAGCTCTCATAGTGAAATACCCAAAATATCATGGCTGTCTTCAAAAATTTAAATAGAATAAGACTGGGAGAAAATGGAATGAAATATTGGGGAATGTGATATTTTAAGGAATGGACCAACAAATACTTTGAAAATTTATTTTGCTTCTGTCCATATTGTTATTCAACAAAAAATTTCCTAGTTTTTGTCTTTGTGCTACAACTTTCTGTGCTATGGATCAAAAGCAAATTTGAAAATCAATAGCTCTAATTTATAAAATAGAATAGCATTCATATCCACTAAGATCTGTAAATATTCAGTCCTGTACTTACCAGTCCTCCTTTGAACTCAGTCTACTAAAAACTATTTTTAAAAAACTATTTGGGTTAACACCTTGACTTTACCAGGTAAACTTCTAAATCATCTAAGAGAGAAGCCTATCCCTCTCTTTTTAAGATCTCCAGACAACTGAGACTGTTCGGGGTCTATCATCTGCCAAGTGTGCACCAGAAAAGGGAAAGCAGATAGCATTACTCGCAGGTGCTTTCCTACACACTGTCTCATTATGTCAGTACATCTTTAAGGATATGTGTTAGTATTATCAAAACAAAGACTCAGAGATGTTGAAAAGGGCTACAGTTCCAAGCCAGGACTTTCAGAGGAATTTAAGAATGCTTTCATTCCTCTAATAAGCTACACAGATGAGTCTGTCTCTCATTGGATTTCCTTCTATGCAGGGATCTGAAGGGAACAGAGCAAAGTTGAAGAACAGTCTGATATAATTTCTGCAGAAAACAGCTGAAATATCAAGTGAGCATCAGTAAGAAATGTCAGTAGTAGTAATGTCAGTTACTAAAGATGGAGTTTATTCATCCAATTCAAGTTGAACTAATTAAACTAAATTGAGCAGTCAGTTCAGTCAATCAACAAATCAGCTTGAAAGGGAGAGAAATCAGAGCTTATTTTCTCTAACTGTATTTGCAATTTTACTAAATGAACCCAGAATCTAATTGTTTTTAAACATGTAAATGTACTTAAACATTTCAGTCAAAAACTCTTTATATTCCAGAAGTCAGTCTAAATGCAGGGGATACAGTAACAGATCAGCCCTCTCAAACCTTAAAAGTAAATAGAAATAATAAACAAATAAGCTATTAAGAATAAAATACAATAAAAAAAGGAGGCTAAGGAGTTAGAGAGTACTTGGACCTGTCTTAAAGATGTTTGGGCAACCCAAGAGTGATGTCACCCATCCAGGATTGAACCTCTATTTAGCAGGACACTAATTCAAATAGTCCATTTCATGAATACATACTCTTATTTAGGCATAGGCATAATTTTCACAAACACCGTTATAAATAGTTTTGTTATGCCCATCTCACAGATGGTAAAAATGAAGATTTATGCTTGGTAGCTTATCTAAAGTTACATAGACAACCAATGAAAGAGCCTAACTCTGAAATCTGTATAATTCCAGAGCTGTATCACACAACTGCTTTTCATCATATAACTACTTAATAAAAAAGCAAAATTGTCTCATTATTTCCAAACTTCAATAAATTACCACAGGTTTATTTTTCATTAGCTTTAATAAGTTTTAATGAAGCAAGTGCCTAATACATAATACATTTCTGAATGGGATTGGGAAGCTAAAAGCCTGATATGTTATTGATTCTAAAAATGTACTATATTGAGGAATACTATTTATCACTCCTGTAATAATTTTATTTGAAATTTCTTAGTCAAAAAATGTGCTGTATTTCAAAAAATATCTCACATTGTTTGGAAGCTACCCCAAAACATTTTTATAATAAAACTATTATTTATCAATGCACAGTTTATCTTTCAGACTATCTTTAATCTTGAAATATTCATATGATCTAAGGAATTATAGTTTTAATAAATTAATTATATGGTACAACATATCATTTCATTCAGGAAAATAGAAGCAAGTTGATAATTTTCCATTTTCGGCTGGTCAGCAGACATACAAATGCAGAACCCTACCAACACATTTGTACCCACAAACATCTTTCTCTATCTGTATGTTTTTTGTTGTTCTATTTTCCTAGGTTACACAAATTGATCCTATTAACAACCGATCAAGGGCAGGGAAGCAGTTTATAACTCTGAAAGGGAAAGTTCAAGAAAAGAAGCTAAGCATGAGGGGTTACTCATGAAGTACAGCTCCTCACTTCCCTTCTCTTGATCAGATAGTACTGAAGAAATACTGATGGAGTCCATCAAAAAATTCCATCAAAAATCTCTAAGAGAAGTGCAAAGAACACAATGAAAGAAGAAATAAACAACCTTAATGTGGACGTCATGCACTCATAGGTTGGGTATCATGGAGATGAACGGGTCCTGGGAGTGTGATCCTCTTCAGTGGATTAATCCACAGATGATTTTATAGCTAAATATGATGTTGAGATGAGGTAGGTCACTGAGGTTGTGGCCAGAAAGATATAGTATCTCTCTTCATCCTTCAATCTCCCACTGCTTCCTGTTTGCCATGCCATGAACAAGCCTCCTTTGCCATGCTGCCCTGGGTTGGAGCCAGCTGACTCTACTGAAACCTCTAGAAGCTGTCAACAAAATAAACTTTTACTCCTTTCAGTTGTGGGCATCAGATATTATATCCAAGCAATGAGAAAGTAACTAAGACAACTGGGAAAAGTCTGTAAAATTACTTTTTTCTTAAAGGAAAAAGTTTCAGGCCCAGAGCCAAGACAAAAAGTGCTGCCAGAATTTGCTGGGTGAGGCCTACAATCATTGGCCTTCTACCATAAGTTCTAGCCAATTTCATTCCATTTCTACTCCTTACTTTTGAAGGGCAGCTTCAAAGTGGGGATATTATTGTTACAGTATAGGACTCAAAGTCACAAAAAGGGGCTGGAGATTTAGCTCAGCAGCATAAGCACCTGCCTGGTAAGCGTGTGGTCGTGAGTTCAATCGCCGGTACCAAAAAAAAAAAAAAAGTCACAAAAATTTTAGGTAGGATTAGGTTAAGTAAGTGAAAGTATTGAAGAACATTAACTAAACAAATGCATTGTTAACTTTCTCTAACTGGAAGTACTTAATCAGCAACAATTGTGAAAATAGAGAGATGAGGAAGAAATGTGAGAATGGCAATTATTTCTCATAGCACAAATCAATATGTGACACTTAAAATTGAACATGTAGGTAAAGAAACACGAAATGATTCCATCATCTTATGGGTTTTCATAATCTCTTGTTTCCACTTCTAAATTATCTTTAAACAATTAGAAACATTTAGCCAATTTTGAACAAACATTCCATTTCACCTCAAACAATTACTTTACTATTAAATTCAATTAAATTTAATATTCATATGAGCAAGAAAATTATGATCTCATCATAAATTATTTTTGTTCACCATGCCCTCTGAATATGTCCAGATATAAACATAAGCAGCCTGATGCTCATAGAATTTTCTAGTTTGATGTCCACAGAATTTTATTTCTAGGAACTTCTGAATGGTGAGATTAGAATGATTTGTTGTTTTCTTCTCTATTATTTTCTGCATTAATTAACTTTTTACAGTGATTATGCATTATTTATAAAATAGTTTTTAAAGTAAATTAAAATAAAATTGAGAAATCAAGTTATTCTACCATTAATTCTGACTAATCAACAGTCAGCTATGGTTAATTGTGTCATCTTAGGAAGGTATATGAATTAAGGAAAAATTAATTATTTAATAAAAAATATTTTACTAGATATTAATATTTATAATAAATAAAGTTAAAGTCAAGGAAAGATATTTTAATGCTATGCCATAAAATAAATACAGGTGACATGTCCAAGAACCCATAATTCATATAATATTTAATGAGACTAACCATAAAAGAAAAATAAATAAAATTTAAAACTTCTCATAAAGTCATACAATTTTGATAGAAAAATGTAAAGCCACAGATTGGAGAAAATATCAGCCATATAGACATTTGGCAAATAATTGTATCAAAATATAGAAAGAAATCATAAAGAAAAAGACCAATACTCCAATAAAAACAAAGACAAGACTTGCACATACCATTCACATAGATACCCAAGTAGCTATTAAGTATATAAAAATATATACAATTAGCTATTAAGTATATAAAAATATATACATGTTTACTCATCTGGGAAATGCAAATTCAAAGCACAATAAGACACCACAATTAACCAACTAAAATGACTAAAATTTAAAAGACTCATATTGATAAGACTAGGTGAAAATTAAGCTCTCATACATTCTTGGTAAACAATAAATTGTCACCACTTGGGTAACAGGCTACTAAAGCTAAACATTTCTGAACTGTGACTCATCAATTCCATGCCTAAGTACAGCAAAAGAAAGGAGTGTGCACTGCCAATATTGCCTCTCTCTCTGACAGGAGCAGTGTGAGGATAAAAAAATATATCATAAGTAAAACACCTATCAAGGTCTCGGTACTCAAAATCAGACTTTACACCCATGAGCAAGTATGAGTCTTATATGATAATACCATAACATAGATTTAGTGGAGGTCAAATATACCTAGTTTATCTAAAATCACATTAGAAAGACTACTTGTATAAATTTCATCCTGCATCATACATTGACATATGGCCCCTCATGGATAAAAACACCATTATTTCTTCATTACAGGAAGAGTACACGTTTTCAAATTTTTTATTTGTAGTGCTGACCTTTCCTTATATCTTTGACTGTTATTCAATTTCTAAGCAGAAATATATATTAGTATGAAAAATTCACATGTAACAATGTATCTTTTTCTCATCAAACTATTACTATAGTAAGTCTACAAACAATAAATTCAGTCACCACTTTCTCTGTTTTCAACCTCATTTTGCCCCTGTCTTTCTAGTTCACAATAATCCACTGGACTTATTTTGACTGCTCAGCCCACCACTCTCCAGCATGTGGGCATCATGCATGGCATTGCCCTCCAGTCCCACCTGAAATAGCTGGTCCCTAGAGAAGCCTACTGACTGACAGCCTAACACACCAGGCTCCACTGTGTACAGGGATGTTGCAAAGCCTCCTACCAAGAAAGAATCCTGGGTTCCAGTCAGTCATGGACAGCACAGAGTTATGCTAGCAGCTCAGGTGCACAGCTGTACAGCTGGATAAAATTTCATGTGCCACAAGGTGTAAGTTGCAATCATGTGTGTATATTGGGTAGCCAACGGTATCAGCCAGGACTTCACAAGTGATTCCTCCTAAGCAACAACTGCCTAAAGACCTAGGGAATTATAATATATGCTAAGATGAGGGGGAAAACTTTCTTAAGGGGAATCCCAGCATTGCCTGATTCTTTTTCATCTGCTTTTGCTGTCAAATCAAGTTTCATGCAGATATTTAGAAATATAATAATGGTCTTAGGCACAATAATTCACAGTTAATAGAAACCTGTACTCTTATTCAGAGCAGCTTCTTCTTGTATGCAATGAATATTTTCAATTAATGTTTGTTTGTCTCTTTTGATATCTTTAGGAGGGAAAACAGTGCACCTCTCCTAGTTCCTGTGCCTTTCTCAGTTCCAAGAACATAGTACGGAACATGAGCAATCACTGTTCACTGGCCAATGAATACCTTCATTCAAAAAGAAGAGCTGTGTCCAGGTGAAAGATATGTAATACCCAGGAGTTACGTTCACTTAATTTAATGTATGTAATATGTAAAACAATGCTTGGCACCGATTGAGTGTTCAGTAAAAATTATTTGCTTAAATAAAAATCACACAAGTAATCATTTTGTGAGTGTTTTCATTAATTTAAGAGTCCTGGATTTGTTACTCAGATGCTAATGAATGAAAAATTACTAAGGTGAAGGACTGCTGTGGTTTGTTGGTTACACTGCCCTGTGTGCTGACTGCACAACCACATAGCAAGTATTGAACCTTATAATTTACCAGTCAGCAACAGCCCTTATCTCTGTCCTTCACCTCAGTAGTTTTTCATTCATTTTAGCAACTGAGTAACCAATGTAAAAGTCTCAGATATTTTCACATATTCCCTATTGAATCCAGGACCCTTAAATAAAAGTCTTGGTCATATGAGAGCCCATTAGGGCAAAATAAGATGTTTCTGAATCGTGCTCCCTTCTCTCAATGGATGGAAAGAGAACAGATACCCTGGATGCTTTAAGGAAAGGTCACATTCATTGTTTTTCTGTGACTTAAACATAACAAGAGATGACGTTCAAACGACCTTGTATTTTAAGACATTAAAACTGCACAACTGCTTTGAATTAAAAAAAAAAAAAAACGTGAAGACTGGAAAAGAGTTGTGGTCTCTCTGCCTCAGTTTATCCCAAAATTTCAGCAATATAACATGGGAATTAACTGAAGAAAGTGACTTGAGGAAGGTACATCTGTTGAAACAAGTTTATAAAGACTACCAATCCAGCTGGTTTTGAAATATATGCTCTTTGGTATTTTTATTTACTAGCACTGTATGTTGGGTTTTTTTTTTACTATATTATTTTCATGATGAGTCTTCTTTTTATCTAATTGTCCATATTTTGGCCTTCTACATACTTTTTAGGAATTTTCCAACCCTCTGTCAATGAGGAAGAATTGTTATAAAATCAAATAATTCTGTCACATTCTAATATGTAACAAAAATCAGACACAACTACACCTAAAGCTTTAGGTAAAAAATTCCTAAATACACAACAATTTATAATATCTCCAAGAAAAAAAATCCTATGTTTATTTATCAAATGCAGCCACTCTGACGAAAATGGACGTCTATAGTCTAGTCTAGCCTCCCATTCTATTTCACAAGTAAAAAAATTCTAAAATCACACGAAAGTGATTAAACTTAACCAATATAATAAATACAAATAATGTGTTTACCACTTGATCTATTGCTTATTGCTAAAAATATTACTTTTCCATGGGGTCATTTTGAAGTTTAGAATTCGATGTATTTTGAAGTTTAGGTTGCAATACATTTGTAAATCATTTCTGTTTTACTTTAATAAGCTATTCATTTTCCCTGGTTTCCTTCTAAGATCTTATGGATTAGTAAAGAGGAAAATTTCCCTGGAACATGTAAAGAGGAATATTAGGGTTATTTCTGGAAGGATACCTACCTCTGGTCCTGTGATGTGCATCAGACCAGAAATAGCTGAAGCAACAGCATCGTAACCAGCTCGCTGTGACATAGGACCTGTGTGACCATACCCTAAAACAAGAAGAGACACAGTCAGCACCATGCAGGTGCACCAGCACCACTGGACAATAATGTGTCCAGAAACCTTGCAACACTGTCTTCCTGTTAGATCTGTTTGATTTCCTGAAGGAGACAGTGAGAATGAATTACTATGTTCTACCCCTAGAAAGTCAACTGCTGACATGCTAGCCAGATCTCACCTGCAGGAGTTCTTTGTTTGACCTACAGAAGATTTTAAAGTGATTTTATTGAGCTGCCAACAATTAAAAATCAAGAAGTAGCACATAATATGCAAAAGCATGGCTTTTGTTGAAAAAACAGAAAATACATTCAAAGATAGGCCCACATTTTTACATGCAACAATCTGAGTTAAAAATAGCTCTCCCCCTTACACTGAGCATGAATTCTCCAATTTGCTGCAGTCTCCACCACTCTTTACCGCTCTCTGGCTCAGCATGATTCACTCTGTCACTTACCTCCCAGCTACTCTAGAGCTCAACTTGACAATACACAAAATTAAGGAAACAGGCTCAGGTTCTACTTACATATTTTCTCAAGCATCCAAAGAAAATATAAATGACAAAATTTGGACAAGAATAAAACAATTTTATCTACTAACGATGCTTTTCAAAGGTGTCAAATTTCTTTTCCTCTTTCTTTTTGAGATGAAGGGTGAGAGGACAGAGGCAAGAATCACAAGAACACAAAAAATCTTTTCTCTGGCTCTCCAGTCTTGGCACTAATAAGTAATAAGGTTGTATTCAGGGCTACATGAAGCTATCTCCAAATCCCATTTATCAACCAAAACTTTTAAAAATGAAGAAGTGTCGATGCCCACCCATCAGCTTGTTCTGTCAGCCCCTGAAGATACCCACTTGGCTCCACTCTATGGCACCCTCCAGATCCCCACCAGAAAGACTTTCCCTGATGACCCTGCATAACAAAACACTGGCACTTTGCAATTTTAATCCCTTTTACCCCCTTATATTTGCCTTCTTAGCCCTCATCATCAACACATAATATTATTTATTTATTTTGTCTCCTTCCTACTAAAAGGTACACTCCAGAAATTTTTTCTATCAGATTCATTTCTATACTTCCACCATCTAAAACAGTGCTTAAAAAACTTTTATTGAAAGAGTGAATTAATACTGGCTCCTCAAAAAAATTTTTTCTAAAGTCAATAATCTATAAAATGTAAATGAAGAAAGAAATTAAAGTGTATGATTAAATGATCTAATCACCAATTAACCTACCCAGATTCATTTAATACCAGAACAATCTTTATCAGAAATATAAGTATATAAAACAAAATCATTAGATAAAACCATAATTTATAGAAATAGTTGAAAGGCTATTTATCATTATTAATGATAGAAAACATGTTATGTCTCACCGTTTTAGCATGGAAAATGTCAAACAAAAATGGAACAAATTTATGAAAAGCCCATCAGCTAACCTCAATAGTTATTTATTCACTTGGTCTTCTTGCATATATTTATTTTTAATTAAAACTATTATATGGTGGTGAATTAATAAAATCTTTTATAACAACTCACATGCTTGGATTCAGATAAGACAGTTTTGGCTCCAAATTCAAAAAACAAAACTTGTAAATTTTGAACTATCACTTTTTTAAATCTTAGAAAATCAAAAATAGGGTATGAAGAAAAACATAAAGGAAAATAAAGTAAAAGTCAACACTTTATGAGCAGAAATGCAGAAACCAATCCCAAGCTTTTGAGAATGAATTTTGGGGCAACATAGTTTGTAGCTGGAAATGGCACCCCATCCCAGACTTTGCTTTCTTCAACACAACAGTTTTCAAACCACAAATAGTCCAGGTACAGTACAAGCCCCCTGGTGCACAGAAAAGCTGCCTCCATGAGTCAGGGGCTTTCTGTGTGCTTGGGGACCACCTACTATCTCCACCAGAAGCCAAAAGAAAGAAGGATACGGCTTCAGTTCTCTCAGGGTTGGAAAGAGCAGCAGGTTCTTTTGGCCTGAAACCCAAATCCCTCAAAGGGACAGACACTCTTACCATCAGCACAAATCTACATGGAGTCTTCTAAACAAAAGGCCTACAGAAAACATGCTCAGAAAACAAACAGCTTACTAAGTAAAAGCTCACCATCATCATTGCCTTGAGATACAAATTCTCCTTTTGTTCACTGTACAAGGAGAAAGCACAAATATCCTAATTACTTTAAATTGCAACTTCCAAGTATTTCTATTAAAGAGATATATAAATAGTTACTCTCACTGCAAGCAGTAGGCATCATAAAAAAGAGAATGCAAGTTGGGATTAAAAAAATTCTAGATTAAAATTATAGCTCTGCCAACTATTGAAACTTTGACAATTTTTTAATTTTCCAGACCCTCAATGTATTTATCTTTAGAATGGAGACATCTGCACTTATCTCACAGATTTGTTTAGAGAATTTAATTTGGCAAGACAGCATAAGTAAATTACGCTTTATAGAGAACACTAACTATACATTAATCAATAAATATGAATTAATCCCTACTCTGATAATATATTTGCTTACATTTTCCATAGAATATTGATACTAACAAAGTGTACTGAGGTGATGAGAACAGATCTTCTGAGTAGTGAAATTACATTAATATAAAGTTGATATTTTTATGTTTAGAAACTTATTCTTGTTCCTCATACCAAAGAAGCTGACAATAATAGTATTAGTATATTTTTCTGTAATATGAGTCAAAAACACTACCAATACCATTAACAAATACTCACGTCAATAAATAGAGTCTTAAAGCAAAGAACTGACATCAAAACAGTAGTTAGCTAAAATGACCCTTTAAAGAATGGATAAAATGTAATTATTTACTAAAAATTAAATAAAGAGCTGAAAAATAGATAATAATGGACTCCAAACAGATTTTTTGACTTTATATTTAGCTGTACAGTATCTAAAACAACTGTGCTCAAAATCCAAATTAAGGAGGAAAAACTTAAGCATGTCAGTTCTTTATACTGAAATAAATGGGTGGAGGAAAATAAAAGAGGCTGTGGAAAATAAGAGAAGACTACTTCTCTGTCTGTCTGTCTGTGCACACATATCCCCACCTTGCCCTTTCCTCTAATTCTTTCACCTACATTCATTTTAAGGAGCAACCTCGCCATCTTGTGGCTTTTATGATCACTGACTGTAAGGCAAAACTCTCATTTTAAGAATTGTAAGTAAAAACATGCAGGGAGGAAACTGAAAGAAAAAGATTTCTTATCTCTTAATATTTCAGGTCCTGAATACCACATGCCCTGATCTGCCCATTCCTGATTTTGCTCATTTTTTCTTCTTAATTCTTCTAACTTCTTGCTTTCCTTCTCTCCTTTAGGAGCTCTTAGAAAATAAACACTACCATTGGTACTCTTGCTTCATGTAACCCCACATGTCCCACAGTACTCAGTAACCTGCCTATTACTGGTTGCTCTTTTGGGGTCCTAAGACCCTTTGACAAGCTGGTAAGGAAAGTAATTGAACAAATGCTCCTACTCTTAAGGCCCATTCGTGCAACCCTGGGCTAAGAATCAGGCTTAGGTCTCTTTTGGTAATCACTGCTTGTATCTATCTGCTCCATGCCAGAGCACTAGAAAAATCACTGCAGCTCTCCTGACAGAGATCAGCTCAAGGATCCCTCTGAGACTTTCAAGCAACTAAGGGTTTCAAGATTGAGCTCTTTTGCATGCTAGTAACAAAAAAGAGAACAAAATAATGTATCTTACCTGGACATCTTCACTAACCTCCTGTTTCTAGTCTCCTATCTAACTCTTCCCTTTTGCAATCATGATTGTCCTCTAAAAAATATAAATCAGGGTGCACTATTTTCCTGTCAAAGCTTTCTAGAGACTTTTTCAGTTATTTAGAATAAATTCCCTATTCAGGCTTAGAGAACCCTAGCTTAGTAATTACTGCCAGCTCTCTGTTCTATGCCCTTCAATTTCCTCCCTGCCCTATCTTGAGTACTATAACTTTTGTTTTTGTGTTTGTTTGTTTGTTTGTTTGTTCATTGTTTTTTCGGGGGTGGGGGTGAGACGGGTTTTGCTAAATCACTAAACTCAAGGTGGCCTGAACTTGCAATCTTCCTTCTGCCTCTGCCTCCCAGAATGCTGGAATTACAGGCATGTGCCACCACACTGGCTGATTTGGTGGCCTTCCTTTTTTTTATTTTAAAGAGAATAGAAAAAAACAAAACAAAGCAAAGCAGATCAAAACAAAACAGTGCAAGCAACACACAATTTCAAAACAAGACAATAGGAAATAACAGTGACAACAATAATGTCTCTTGTTTTCTTTGAAATAGTTGTCCATATCTTCATACATAATGAATTCAAACAAGACAAAATAGTATAAAACAGATCAAAACAAAAGCATGAAAGCATTACAGTTTTTTGCTTGTATGTTTGCTTGCTCACCTCACACTTGCCAGACAGGCACTTATGCCACTAAGCTAACTCCCTTGCCCTTGGTAGCCTTCTTAAGGTTCTCTAAATATATTCAGTTTATTTCCACCTTCAGGCCTTTGGACTACATAGAGTGTTTCTCTCTTCAGTAGTCACTTGGCTATATACTACTGATAATATGATCACAAGGATAACCTCCTAAGAGAGGCTTTCCTCAAGTACTCAGTATAAAGCAGACACTCCTAGAATGTAAGCACCATTAAGACTGCAATTTAGGTGTCTAATCTCTGTGACACCTTCACCACCTAGAATAGTGCCTGCCAGTATCTTGACAAGTGTCTGTTCAGTACATGAATGGATGTTAATTAATAACCTTCAGAAACAAGAATAATACATTACAATGAACTATAAAGCAAAGATAAATCTTTAGTTCCTCTGGTAGTAGCTGAAATAAGTTGTTGAGGGTAGAGGACAAAACAGGAAGGGTGAAGCAACAAAATTTCTGAGGTTTAACTGTTGACATTCCTTAAGAGCCCATGTTTACCCGCTCTCTTCTCATTCTGTGTTCTCAATAAAAAATCAAATCCTTTCCATGGCTCTAAACAAGATATTAGCAGCTTTGATACCAGAAGAATAATAACTATTTTTGAAGTTATCATGTATTAGACACTGACTTACTTTTCTCATTGCTGAGACAAAATATCTAACACTCAAAATTAAAGGAAGAAAGATTTACTAATCTCCTGGCTTAAAGGCAGGGTGGTACATAGCAAATGGGCAACAGTTCATGGAGGTAGAAGAGAGCAAAAGCAATGAGAGACAGAAAAAGAGAGAGAGAGAGAGAGAGAGAGAGAGAGAGAGCCTCTTTCTGTCTGTTGTATGCAGGCTACCTGCCCTACAGCAGGTGTAGTATTCATACCCTTAATCCCAGCATTGGACCATGAATCAATCACAAACTCTAGACTCCGCCACCTCTGAAAATCCCATAACCCATGACTGCATGACACAAACCATAACAGGCACTGTTAGATGTTTTTTAAAAATTAGACCACTTAATTCACACAACAACACAATAATCTACATACTATTATTCTCTTTTTACAACTATACAAACTAAGAGTTAGAAAGGGTAAGTCACCTACCCAAGGGCACACCAATAGGAAGTAGCAGAGCTGTGATTTGAAGCCAAGTCTTGGTTGTTACATATAAAGGTGTTTATGTGTGTGCAAGTATTGACATCTCTACCCAGAAGTCCAACGTACTCCAAGGTGATGGTACCTAAACAGAACCTACCATCCCACCTCAGTCACATTCATGTGCCACCAATAAAAACTGTTCCTCCTCCTACTTTCATTATTTCCCTGAACACAAACATCATCCACATAATTTCATGATCCACAAACCTAAGTGTCAGACTGATCTTTTGCTTCTTGTCTGAATCAAACTGATCATCAAATCCTGATTGAATCTGCCAAATACCTTCCAAATCTAAAAGTTTAGATAACTTTTACATTCTTCAATAACTTACTTACTACTGCCCAACCTCAGTTAACTTTTAACATGACACAAAGTCTTGTTGAATATGTAATTCAGATCAAGCCATTTCTCTATTAAAATTTTTACTAAATTGTCAACAAGATAAAAATAAAAGTAAAAATTTAGCACAACACACTGAATCTTTTGTGATCTAGATCCTTTCCATTCTGTACATCTTTTCTCCTGCTACATCTCCAAAATAACATATATAGCTGTTCTGCAAGTATGAGAAACTGTAGTTCTTCTGGGCTCTGACTCCATCTTACTTGAGATTGTTATTCCCATGCTCTGGTAAACAGTTCCCTTCAAAGTATAGACCTAGTCAGTGAGAAGCCTTTAGGGACAAAAAGGGAAGTGGTTTCTAAGAGACCTAAGACCCACAAGGATAATAAATTTAAAAACGAAACAAGACTTTTTGAAGTTATTACCATAGTTACTAGCTAAATAGCTAATATACTAACATTTCAACAGCTAAAGGAATTCAAACAATAGACCATTTACCTGAAAGAAGACATAAGGTATTTTATAATAAATAAATAAAATTCTTCAAAATGTATATAATTATCTGGACTTTGTTTCTTTGATCATATTCTGGTGTGATATGTCTGGATTATGATAGTATATAAACTCCTAGCACATTTTTAAGATGCATATTTTTTGTCCATTAAAAAGGACTAGAAGCAAAACATAACAGCAATGAGTATTCCTAGTATGTGGACTGTGGTCTCTATAACACTTTCCACCAGAAGGAACTAAGCAGCCTTGAGGAAAGAGAATCAGGTTCCAGTATAGGGCAAGAAATGTACATATGGTCCTAGAATACCTTTTCTCTTATTTTATGAAAAAATAAAACAAAATTTCATAACAAAATAAGAGAATAACAATAGTTAATATACTATGCCTCACCATCTTCAAAGTAGTTATTCAGAGTACAAGACACAAACCAGAGCTGGGGATTTAGCTCAGTGGCATAAGTGCCTGCCTGGTGCTGCCAGCACAAATTTTTTTTTTTTATTTTAAAGAGGAAACAACAGAATAAAACCAATCAAAATGAACTGGTATAAAAGATACAGGACTTCAAAATATTATGAAACCAACAATAGTTACCATAATGCCTTTTGATGGGCCTTTTGATGTCTTCAAAATAGCTGCAGATAACTTCAGACATAGTAAAAATCAAACAGAACAGATTAGAATAGAGACAACAAAAACAAAACAATGAGTGCAATAAAGGACTTCAAAATAAGCTTATAGTAAATCCAAAAATGCTACCATAATATATCTTGCTGTCTTTGAAATAGCTGCCCCTGCCATTGGATTTGAGATCATCAAACAAAACAAAAGAGAATAAAATCCACCACAATAAAACAATGGAAACAATATAGGACGTCCAAAACAAGACCAGAGGAAATCAACAATGGCCCTAACCCTCAGAAGGAAATTTCCCCTAGATGCCACTCTGTGTACCACCCTCCTCTGAACCTGTGATCAGACCAATCACTGGCCCTAGACCTGTAGTGTTAGTGAAACACCAAAGCACCACAGGCATCCAATTGCATTTCACCTCCATAGCTATCATCACAGCCTGTGTTTCTCTGGATAAACCTGTCATTTACATGTGGGGCAGACCCAAAATTCAAAGACCCTCTCCAAAAATGGGCATCTGAGATGAACACACAGTTCTCAGATGAAGATATACAAATGGTAAATAAATACATGAAGAAATGTTCCCATCACTGGTCATTCGAGAAATGCAAATTAAAACAGCATTGAGATTTCATCTCACCCTGGAAAGAATGGCTGCCATCAAGAAAACAACTGAAAACAACTGATAACAACTGATAAAAGTGTTCCTTTTTCCCCCGCGAGGATATGGGAAAAAGGAACACTTCTCCACTGTTGGTGGGAGTGCAGACTGGTGCAACCACTATGGAAATCAGTATAGAGATTTCTCAAAAAACTAGGATTGGAAGTTCCATTCAATCCAGCTATTCCCCTCCTGGGTATTTTTCCAGAAAAGTTGAAAAGGTTATATCACAGTGATATATGTGCACCCATGTTCATAGCAGTACAATTTATGATAGCTAAATCTTGGAAACAACCAAAATGCTCATCAACCTCAGAGTGGATGAAAAAAAGTGGTATTTTTATACAATGGAATACTACTCAGCTTTAAAAAAAGGATGATCTCGAGGCCTTTATTAGTAAAGGGAGGCAACTTGAGAATATCCTCATTAGTGAAATAAGCAAGACTCAAATTAGTAAATATCACATTGTCTCTCTAGTGTAAAAAATAATAATAATGGACAGAATAAGGCAGCCAAAAAGTATAATAGATATAAAAATATATTAGATATAAAAGTATAATAGATATAATAGATATTGTAAAAGTGAAAGGGAAGGAAATTGCTCTAAAGGATATAATGGTATGTATAGAGTGTAAAATAGATGACCATAATACTGAGCTTTTGTTATATCATTCAATAGAAGAGTTTGTACTGTCAATGTTTGAGTGTCTAACCACATTTTATGCTTAGATTTTGTAACTCTAACAACTATTGTTAAATTGACAAGATGTAATGTATCAACTAGCGATTTTATGATGTTAATTTTTTTTAACTCTGTATTCTACTTTTCTTCTCGTTTTTTCTATTTTGCCTTTTGATTTCTTCTCTTTCTTTCTTAAAAAAAATTACATGGGGGGCAGGGAGTTGGTACTTCTTGTTTGCCATCCCGCACACAAGGAGGGGCTTGGGTCTGTCTGTTCCAGTCCAGCAGCAGGCCATGCATGGCACTGGATCCCAGGCTGGACTCGCTCGCTGATGTGGCCCTCTTCTCTCTACCCCCAGTCCGCAAATGGTGCTAACTCATGGGGAGAGGCTGGGGTTTGTCTGTTCCAGTCTGCCAGCAGCCCACACATGTTGCTGGTACCCAGACTCCAAAACTTTCTTTTCAATGAACTAAGATAAACTAATAGTGTAAAGGAAACAAATTAGCACACACACTAAAACCTTAGATTGTGAGTAACTTGTTCTGCGAGTATTCCACAAGACAAACATTTCAAACAAATTTTAACTTGATAAACAAGTGATGTCTTGTGATATAAATAGTACATGATGTCCAGTGTCACATGATCACCTGAGACAATGGTTTCTCTCTCTCTCCATGGTTTGTGGGTGATCATCTCCCAATGGCAAGAGATTATGGAGTAGCTCTTTTCTGCAGAGCAGGAGGAGGAAAAAAGCAGAGAAATCCCTCACTTCAGATGTGATTAGAGCAATGCATAAAATGTGGAAAACAGTGCAAAATTTTGTATAACAGCACCACCCAAACAAGGCTGCAGTAGCGTGAGCAATGAATCTGTTTAATGACAATGCAATGTCACATTTCTGTGAAATCCTCAAAAGGAAGCATAAGCAAGTATCATTGGATAGGTTCATTGTTATAGCTAAATGAAAATAAAAAATGCATTCTGCCAATGGATAGGAATAATTCCATTAGTAACAGTGAAAGCCATCCTACACAATAGCTCTCCTCTCTCGTTTCTCTCACACTAGCCACGAAGGTTTTCAAAGATAAGTGCAGGTTCATTTGTCTATTTTGATTCATATTTTGTATTTTCTTTATTAATTTGTATTATAATATTATAATCATCTTATATGAATATTTTTCAATCATCTGAATTTCCATTATTTCTTACAAAGAAATTTGGCTTGATATGCAAACTTGGGATTACAAGCATGTTTCAGGAAAGAATTATGCTTTTAAACCAATATTTCAGTGTAATAGGACTGTAGATAAAATCAGTGAAAAATTAAGCAAGAGATAAGCAGATACTGAAGATTCATTGATCAAAGTCAATGAAAAAGCAGGAGATAGCACAACATAAAAACTTGTTCACAGAAGTAATGGCAGAAAACTTCCCAAGCATGGAAAAAGAATTTGGCATACACGTAAGTGAATGGAATTCCAATTAGTCATGAGCAAAAAAAAATCTATACTAAGGCTCATAATAGTCAAAAGTTCAGAAATTCAACACAAGAACAGAATAATAAAAGCTGTTAAAGAAAAGAAACAAATTACCTATAAAAAAAAAAGCCCACCAGCAACATAGCAGATTTCTCAACTCAAGGAGAGATTGCAGTAAAGTATTTACGGACCTAAAGAAAACTACCTTCAGCCAAGACTGGTTTATTCCCCAAGACTATCTTTCAAAATTTATGGAAAATAAGATACTTCTATGGCAAAGAACACCAGAAGAAATTCATGACCATTAAACCAGCACCCCAAAATATTCTGAAGTACATTCTATAAGGAGATAAGGAAAGCTACAATTCCATTGGCAGCAATAGAAAGAATTCACCAGGCAACATAAGCAATTAAATGGAGGGGAAGGTAATCAACAAAAGGAAAATAATATGAAAAAAGAATAATCAACACATATCAATTATAGTCATCAATATAAATGACCTCAGTTCACCAAGAGAAACAGACTGGCAGAATGGATCAAGAAACAATATACTGTATACAAGAAACACATTTAACTCAAAAAGAAATTCATAGACTGAAAGTCAAAGGATGGAAACAATACTTCATGCAATAGGAACATAGAAAAAAAAGCAGGAGTACCTATTCTATTTGTAAACAAAGTGAGCTTCAAGCCAAGACTGATAAAAAGGGACAAAGGTCACCATTATATTAAGTATTTAATATAAAAAATATGCACCAAATAATGGCACACCTAACTTTATAAAACATATTAACAGACATGAAAACTCAAATTAGCACTAACATAATTATAATGGGAGGTTTCAATACCACAGTATCACAAATGGACAAATTACTAGACAAAATATTAACAAAGAAATATCAGAATTGAACCAAACCTTTAAACAAATGGACCACAGAATGTTCCACCCCAGAACATCAGAATATACAATATACATTCTTCTCAATTGTTCATGGGATGTTCTCCAAAACGACCACATACTAGCTCACAGAACATACTTCAGTAAATGCAAATGAATTGAAACTGTCCATTGCATATTATCAGACCATAGTGCAATGAAATTAGAAATCAATGGCAAAAGAAACCATGAAAACTTCATAAACACATGGAAATTAAATGACAACCTCATGAACAACCAATGGATCACAGATAAGATTAAAGAAGAAATTAGTTTCTACAAGCAAATGATAATTCCAATACAATATACCAAATTTAAGGGACACAATAAAAGCAATCCTACAAGGGAAATTTATAGTGGTATAATCCTATATTGAAAAAACAGAGGAAGTTCAAATATCCTAAGGTAGAACCTCAAGTTTCTAGAAAAGTAAGAGCAACTCAAGCCCAAAGCTCATACAAGGGAAGAAATTATAAAGATCAGAGAAGAAATTAATGCACTGAGACTAAGAAAACAATACAAAGAATCAATGAATCAAATAGTTAGTTATTTGAAAGATTAAGTAAAATGGACAAACTCTTAGCCAACCTTGTCAAAAAATGAAAAAAAGACTCAAATCCATGCAATTGAGAATTAAAAAGATGAAATCACAACAACAAATAAATATAGGAAACATGTTCAAAATCACTGATTACTCAAGAGAAGCAAATAAAAACACTGAGATTCCATTTGAATCCAACAAGAATGGCTATTATTAAGAAATCAACAAATAATAAAAGTTGGCAGGGTTTTGAGGAAAAAGGAACCACATCCACTCTTGGAAATCAGTGTATATAATCTTCAAAAAACTAGGATTAGAGGTTCCATTTGACCCAGTTACTTCCCTTCTTGGTATCTTCCCAAAAAAAAAATTAGAAGTATGATACCACAGCAATATATGCATGGCCCATATTTGTAGCAGCACAACTTGTAATAGCTAAATCTTGGAAAGATCCCCAGTGCCCATCAACCAATGAATGGATAAAGAATATGTGTTTGTTAAATATATAATGGGGTACTAGTCTGTCATAAAAAAAAGAGAATAAGCTTGATATTGTTCTAGGCAAATATATGAACCTTGAGACCACACTCAAGTGAAATAAATCAGGCACATAAATAATGCATTGTTTCTCTGCTATGAGAAACCAGAAGTGTAAATAAAGACAAAATGTATACTAGATATTGGAAAATGGAAAGGAAATGTTCAAATGGGAAAGGGCAAAATAGAGGATGGAGGGGGAAAGGAAGGAAGAGACAAGAAAAAATAAGATAATAGAAGGGGAAAATGGAAACAAAGCTTTTGTAAATAAGGTAGAAAAGAGGGATTGAAGGTAGGGGAGGGAGACAGGAAAAAAGAAAACAGAGAATATATCATGTACAGGTACAAATTTACTGTAATGAATGTTATCATTATGTATATCTAAATTTACCAATAAAATTTTTTAAAATAATATGTGAATTTCCATTTATATATCTAAAAATACTCCAAGGAATGTTAGAGCTGAATAGGTTTGGGGCCAAAACTTTTACTTTACCTATGAAAATATGAAAACAGCAGTTAAGTGATTTGTCCAAAGCCATAAAGCCAGTTGGTACCAAAACTATAACTAGTATTCAAGTTTTAGTTTCCCAGTGTAGTTTGCCTTCATCAGAACAAGAGAGTTCATACTCTTAGCCACTTTCTACTTGGTAGGATTATCTGAGAAACAAATTCAAGAGCCAGTTTTCTAAAAAGTGTTTTTGGGTTCTATTTTGCTGTTGTTTCTTTGGGGTTTTTTTGTTTTGTTTTATGGACATTCTCCTTATCATATCTCTTTCTTCCAGTGTGAAAACTAAATTTAAACATATTCAGCAAATAGGCTAACGTTTCAGAGTCCTATTTATGGATTTGCATTAATTTTTTTCTACTGACATTGTAAAAAAAAAAAACCTCCTGTTACTTTGGAAGAAGTTTTCCACAATCATATAGGCATTTAACAGCGTTTATCCTTCTATCATGCGCACAATGATTTAGATTCTTATACTTGTATGTAGTTTGGGTTTTGGTTTTGTTCTCTTCCTCTTGAAGCACAGATACAGAATGTCTAAACTTCAAAATGTATACCTTTGTACATGCAAGATTACAAATTAACCTCAGCAACATACCAATGAAGCAAACCTGCAAACCAATCCAAAATAACACCTAACTCAAGGACTTCAAAAGGTCAAATAATAGAGGTAAATTAGAGCTATAATAACAGCCAGCATAAACAGAGCACTTGCTGTTTCCAGGAACCATATTCATTCTTCATATGTCATTTAAGTCGCACAAGATATACATGAATAAAATTTCACTGTCTTATTTTAATTACCATGGTGAAAAATTAGATTTTGAGAAACTAAGTGCTCAAGGCCACACTTGGTTATATATGCAATTATTGAGCTGCTGACAGTCATTACTATGAGTAATGCTTTAGAAAATATTTCAGTGAGCATCAAAATTCATTTGTTTAAGAAGCAAACCTGTGATTAATAGAGTCAACAATTCAGAAAGTATTCAAATACCAAAAATATGATTAATATGGTTCGCTACCTCAGTAACCTATGAAATTAGACCTTAAATCTCTATCACAGATGGGCAGCAAAATTGGTTGACTAATTACAAAGCACTTAAAACATGTGAAGTATCATACTAGTAATCATATGGCCCCAGTCAGAGAAGAAAAATAAATTTTGTAGTTTAAGCAATATTCTTGTGATATAGCAAAATTATACTGAACAAAAAAAGTTTATACATGTATCAGTCTTTATTATAAAATTATAATTTTGCTTTTACTGCATTTAAGTTAATAATCCTAATGTATAAAAATGGCCAGGCATGGTGGGACATGACTGCATTCCCAGCACTGTGGAAGCAGACACAGGAGGATCACAGCAAGTTTCAGGCCACCTTGGCTACACAGTGATTTTAGAGCCAGCCTGAACTACATAATGACACCTTGTCTCAATAAATAAATAAATAAATAAAATATTGATAGTATGTTTCATTTGACAATTGTTTCATATGCACATATCTCATTTTTCTCAATTAGAAAACATAAGATCAGGTGGACAGTAAGAACTTACTAAATGCTTATCTTCTGATTTGTGCATATTTTTGTATTATATACTATTCCATATATCTCTATAATATTCTCCACATAACTTATCGAAATAAATCCTTTCACAGAGTTCATAGGAATTAGGGGTAATCAAGTATCAAGATACTGTCTTGCCTATAATATACACTGTATTTTTATGGCAAGAAAAATAAAATGTTTTCAAGTTTATCATCATCAAAATAGATTCTACAACCTTAAATGTTCGAAGATATGCCAGTGATTCTGTTAACAGTTACCTTCAATACTTTCACAACTACATATAAGCATCAACATACACAAAGTATTCCAATTCCTAGTGACTTATTCAAGTAGGGAGGGAAAAAAATTATAAATTACACTGATACAATGAAAGAAAATAGCAGCATTTTTGCTTGAATTAAGAATTAAAATGTATTTTCATGAAACCTAAAGGAACTACATCAGCCATAAGCTCTATATCCCATGAGTCAACATTTTCTGTAAGATGAATGCAGCTCATATTCTGACAATGCACCATAAAATCGTTAAAGAATAAACACAATTACCATTATGATTTATTTTTTGTCTTCAGGGGGAAAATCAAATCTTAAGTGACAGAATGTAAAACAAAAGCTTTGAGTAGAAAAGAAAATAAAAATGCAGCCAGACTCTCATAAAACTAATTCCCTATAGCTGGATTCCCACACTCCAAATAGCAGCACTACGTCAGCCTGTGAAAGAATATCTTAGGCAAAGAACACAAAATTGTTCAGTACAGACCTCTTTGCAAACCAAGACTAAACATTATCTCAAATCAAATCCAGATAAATGGATAACCCAAATGAGTAACAACAAGAATCACCTTTAGCCTTGTTCCATTGCCAAAAGGAAAACACTCAATTAAACATAGTCTACATCTTTATTTAATAGAAATAAATGAGACAAAAGGCTAAAAGTAATCTAAGTAAGGAAGATATCAAGCAAAATCCAATAATCTTTGATTAGTCCAAAGTTGAAAATAATTAATGCTTATTCAAAAATGCAGACTTCAGGGTATGCAATGCCTCCTAAATAAACAATATACCAGCCTGGGCAACTTAGTGAGTGCCTGTGTTAAAATAAAAACAGCTCAGGATGCAGCTCAGTGCAAAGGCCCTGAGTTCAATCCTTGGTAGTGGAGGGGAAGAAAAACAACAATACTATCAGAAATACTAACTCCCAAGCAGAGCAATAGCATGCAATCAAAAGAAACAACAAGAAGCAGCATATATATCATGTGATAGCTTTGGTGAAAAACATCCTTTATAGAATAACTGATCAAGAACTAGGCATTGTGACACACGCCTATAATTCCAGAACCTGGGAGGCCAAGGCAGGAGGAACACTGCAAGTTCAAGCCCACCCTGGACAACACAGTGATTCCAAGGCCAGCCTGAACTACATAGTGACACTGTACCTCAAAAACAAACAAATGAAAAAACAATAAACAGACAAAGGTTTACAAAGCTTGAAATTACAGTATAAGCATATTTAGTGTTCAGATCTTGGTTTTTAAATACTGTTCTTCACTCAATTAAACCAGAGCTGATTCAGAACTGGAGTAAGGAGGGAAAAATGGTTGACTTCAGAATTGGAGCATGGGGGAAAAGATACAACAAGATAACCTTAGAATATCTTGAACCAAATTATACAAAGTATTCAAAAAATAATGAAGATAGAACACAAAAATACAAGAGCCATCTTAAAAATGCTCCCACTAGCCAAATCTGGAAAAATTTGAGCATCAAAATAAACATTGACCCTTATTTATCCTTCTAGTTTCTGATACCAGAGGAAAAAAAACATGATATTTACAAATGTGTCCAATTTATTTCACTCAAGGGTATGGTCTCAAGATGCATCCATTTACTTATAAATGTCTCAAGTTTATTCTTCTTTATAATAGAGTATTACTCCATTGTATAAAAATATCACATCTTTATCCATTCATCCTTTGATGGGTATTTGGGCTGTATAATAGATATTGGGAAATAGAAAATGTTCAAATGGGAAGGAGAATAAGGAAAAGGAAAGGGAAAAGAAGAAAAAGAAAAGGAAAAAGAGAATAGAAGAAAAATGGAAACAAAGATTTTGTAAATAAGCAGCCCAGGGGTTGAAGGGACAAGAGGGGATTGGGAAACAAAGAATCAAGATATATTACATATAAGTACAAATTTCCTATAAGGAACATGATCACTATGTGTATCTAAAATGTATCAACAAAATTTTTAAAAATGAAATATTCAAACAACAAAAAGAATGAGGAAACAAAAAATAAATAAATAATGACAAAGAATGCAACCTACTAAATAAAGAGTAAATAAAGGAAAAGGCATACCTCTTCCCCATAGTAGAAAACCAACTAACAAATATAGAAAAACTAATGGAATTAGAAAGCAATTATTTATCAATATCATAGTAGTAGTAAACTCTGGCAAGCATCATCAATATATAACAGAACTGGTAGATGAAAGTTTGAGGATTCCCAGAATAGTTACCTAGTCTCAACATACATCCTCACAAGATAGCCTTAATTAAAATGGTACAACTGTAGCTACAATGGAGAAATATGGCAGACACACACTTTGCCCAGTGATCAAAGTTATAATGGGAATAATCACAACATTTTCCTCCTAATATGATGCACTTCAAAGAACTTAGCACCACTTACTGAGGTGCAACTACCACAAGTACTAAATCTATTCACAAAGAAACCACAGAAATCCAAATGAAGATATCCTACTAAATAATTGACTTGAACTATAGAAATGCCAATGCCAATGCCATGAGCTACAAAGAAGCCCCTTTAGGAGGCTAAAGACATGACAAGTAAATGCAATGCAGGTTTTCCATGTTCTTATACTCTAAAAGACATTACTGAGACAGGTGACAAAATATCGATATTGTTCTCAATACTATCAGTATCAACAGAGTCCACAAAAATAGTACACATTACCAAGTCTAGTACCATAAAGCAAACCTTCAGGAAGGAAAGATAATGCCAACATAGAAGTTTTCATGGGTTCTTCAAAGATCTCCCTCACCCTATTAATGGAAGATTCTAACATCTGAGAGTTCCACGCTAGTGAATCTATCTCTTTTGTAAATGCTTTCTCAGCCCTAGGCATCAATCCACTTATCTACCAAGCTCCAAAGAACAAAGATCAAATCCTTTTTAAGGTCCTTTAGAAGGCCTTTTTCTTTGGCTTGACATTGTAAATTCTGTAGAACTATTTCTCTTGAAGCTATGAGCATTTGATTAAATTTTTTTTAAATTAAAAATGAGTATGGAATTACACCAAAATATTAAGCAGTTATCTCAGGGTGGTGGCATTATAACTCATAATTATTTTCTGTCTTATGCTCTATTTTCAAAAAAAAATTTTAAATGGACATTTGTTCCTTTTATGATTTTTTTTAAACAAGAACTTTATTTAAACAAGATACTTGACTTAAAGGGGAAACCCAGGTTCTTTTTTAAAAAAGAGTAATATACTCCTATTTAAAGACAGATTGCCCTACCTATAACGGCTATGTACAAAATTATAAAATCACCCTTGTTTTTACAATTACAAATGAAAAACATTAAAATTCTCCAATCAAATAAGGTATGCTAGGATTTTTACACTGTTGTCTTTTCTATTAAAACAAAGAGAGCAAAATAACTTACTAGTATATAAAAATAAGAGCTGATGAGCATGCACCAATGAAGAAAGGGGATTATTTTTCACAGAATCAGTAATTTCCCATTCCATCTTCATTTGATGTCAATCAAAACATATAGTTGAACATTTCATTAAAAAAATACAATATGCTTGTGCACATACATCAGATACTTTATGTACTATAAAGGAATGAGGAAGGGGTAAATGAAAGAAGAGAAAAAACTATCCTGTAGTAGTCAAAATGTGGTGGAACCAAATTGCAGTTTTCTAATTGAGAATGTATTCTTGGTTTGTAAGAACAGAGTTCTAGAGTCGTCGCGGGTTCCCTTTTTAGTAGTCACCTCCAGTTTGCTGCTGGAACACATCATCTGTATCTTCATCTGCCATTTCCAACTGTGTGGGTGTGTCTATTTGATTGATCGGCTATCCATCAAAGCCAAATCCGATCAGATTCACTGACAAACCCTGTCGTTCGCAATAGGCTTTCGTTAGTTTACCAAGCGGTGTGTGCCTCTTAATCTCAAACTGTACCACAGAACCATCCTGCCTGCCACCTTCACATTAATATGATCATGGTTCTCAGTCTTGACAACTTCCTCAGGCTTTTCAAGGGACACAGCGAGCGCCCCAGTCTGCCGAGCTGCCGCTTCACAGAAGAGGTAGCAGGTCCGCACGAAGCAAGCACACTAGCAGCACCAGGAGTGGCGGAAAGAGGCGGCAGCGGTGGCTGAGGGCATTTTATGATTAATTTTTAAAACGATAATGGCTTTTTAAAGAAAAAAATAATGCATCTAGTTTATTCTACAATTAGACCTCTGGTAATAAAAAATGTAAAGAATATTTCCATTTTAAGTGAAAACTGCCTTTTCTTTTTTGTTTTCTCTTTTACTAAATGTATGACAAGTGCCAAGTGGAGACCTAACTATACTCATATATTTTGTATCTCAAGAAATGGTGGAAAGACTGACTCTAAGGTTTTGTTTTGTTTTGTTTTTTTGTATCAGAAATCAAACTCAGGACCTTGTGCTTGCCAGGCAGGCACTTATGCCACCGAGCCATATCCCCAGCCTATGACTCCAAGGTATTGAAACAAAATTCGTTTCGTATTTTAGCATCAGTACAAAAATGTGCTTTTATTTCTATAAACTTACCATTCTCATTGTACAAACTAAATGAATACTTAAGAGATGGTCTCTTTCAATACTTCAAACGATAGTAAAGGAAAATAGGGCTGAAACTCAGTTCCATCGTGTGTGGAGGGAGTCAGCACAGGTGCAAAAATTCTCTGTGCTGAACTCAAAAAAAAAGAATTTAGAATTCATGACACTATACTAAGAAACCAAGGGGAGGCTGGCTTTAGGTTTTAGAAGTTGGATTCATCTATCTATATATTTGTGAAATTGTACCAAAAATATAAAAATTTCCACATTATATTGTAAAGCCACTGTGTACAGAGCAGTTTCCATTGCAGATCAAAGTTAAATGGGCTCAATGAAATGATTAGTTTTGCAGATATTTTTCATTCCACATGCAACTTAGATTAAGTGGTGCTTCCTCCATCATCACTTGGGGACTATAACTTGGCCTGAGGGTCTCATGGCCTGAAAATACTTGCTAATGGACTTATCATGAAGCCATGAACCAAGACCAACTTCCCTCCTGATTCACTCAAGTTCCAAAGTCAGGTTTATGTTTTTAATTAATGCTGACTTTCCACCAGATGCAAATAAATTTCTGGAACTCTTTGGGAATATCACTATCACCAGATGGGCTATCAGAGAGTGCATCAAAAGTAGTTCTGCTAACTCCTGGGTCAACAAGGCAGCAGACAGCTATGTCAATGTGCTGCCTCTCAATATCCCACCAAAATACCTATGGAGAAATATGATAAAGATCAAAGATGGCCAAAGGGATGAAAAAGTTAAATGGACAATACCATCACATACTATATTCAGTAGAAAATTTCCACTAAAAGCATCACTGATGCAAAGAATCAAGACGTGCATACTTGAATAATAAATCCTAAGTGTCCTATTCTAACTCAGAATGGTCCAAGCTGTCTTCAAATGAATTGGGAAAAAGATATATTTTTCCCACATGCCCCTATATTAAGAAAAACTAGCCAGTGATTACTGTAAACTTCCTTATATTTAACAAATCCCAATGAAGTAACAATTTTTAAGGCAGTAAACAAAATATTTAGAATTTGAATGAAAAAGCGGTTGAAAGAATTTGTAATAAAGTCTCTTAATGTCTAAGGTATTATTTGCACTGCTTTATTTAGTCTTTTGCTCATTAAAAGGTTTGTGTTATTTTATTTTGTCTGTTCAATGCTTTGTTTGTTTATAGATAGAGTCTTGCTGTGTAGTTCAGGCTGGCCTTGAACTCACTATTTAGCCAAGGCTGATCTCACACTTTTAGCACTCCTCCTACTTCAGCCTCCTGAGTGCAGGTATCATAGGCATGCAGGACCACACTCAGTTTAATGTTCATCACTCCACCATCATCACCATCATCTTTGTACCTGGTGCAAAGAGCTTCACTCACAGACAATCTGCATGAACATGGCCTGATTGCTGCCTTCCAAAGAGACTCAAAGAGTTTAGGTCATCTGATGTGTACAGCTGAGAAGACTAATCATGATTACACTAAATTACAGCCCCCCTTGTTTGTTTTTTGAGTTTTTTTTATTCATTCGGAGACCTGAAAGTAAGGCTTCCCCTGTTCCTTAATAGAAACATTACCACAAAGGATTACATGTATATATTTCCCCCAAAGAGCAAAATAGTTTCACAGAGACAACTCCTTCCTTTATTCCTTTTATTTTAAATTGGGTCAATTATCCTCTTGGAATGAAATTCTCCAACTATGCATGGCCAATTCAGGAGACACAAGTGAGTTTTTCAGACTTATTCTTTTTCCAAAGAATTGTCACAAGGCAAGTAACCAAATGTCTCTCTCCACAGGTACAAGATTATCCAAGTGGACCCTTATAAAACCATTAATTCTAGAATTCCTAAATTGTGTGTTAATGAGCCACCGACAGCTTTCCAGAAAGATGCAGAATTTGGCTCTTCCACCAACCCCACCACTTTCCTGTGTGTACAAAAAGTTCCCAGGAGCTACAGAGGAAAAAGTAGATGAGGACTTGTAGAAATGCACAACATGCTGAGATGTTTCCATGCCTAAGGAAAACCACCATAAGCAGGGGTAGAAACAAGAATAATTCTAGAGACACAAAGAAGCAATTCACCCGCCCTCTTGGTTCACCTTCCTCCCGCGTGAGCCAGGAGGAGAACCAGTGAGCAGGCCCCCGAGATCCAGCCATGGCCATGGTGGAACCCAGGCAGCTGCACAAAGAAGCAATTCGCCTGGCTTCTTGGTAAGTGACTTCCTCTGGCATGAGCCAGGAGGAGACCCAGTAGTGTCTCCTGTGAGCCTACCGGTGTGCGGGCTTGGAATCAAACATCCCAACACACACACACACACCCATCGTTAGCAACTGGGGACAGAGGTCTGAGCATCTCTTGGGAGGATGACTGTATGCAATATAGCAAATATGGGGGGGGTCTCCTCTATCTTCTGTTTGAAAGCAAATGTTGTTTTCAGTTTTGTTTCATTATGATAAATTGCTTTACTCTATTCAATATTCTCTTTTGATTGGTTTTATAATACTCTGTCTTTGGTTTGATTTTGCTATACCTAATTGACTAGACAACTATTACAAAGATAACGAGATATATACTATGGTACCTATTACTGTTATCCTGGTAACCTGCTGTGAAGTTCTGTACCAATTTCACTGCACTGTCTCAATTGGCTTTGTTCTGTGTTGTTCTGTTGTATTTCACTATCTTCAAAATAAAATTTAAAAAATTTTTAAAAATAATAATTCTAGAAAAAATTTATTGCAGCATTGGCAGGAGAGGGGTATGTGACTCTAGTTTAACCAGAGCATCAGTCAAAAAAATTTCTGAAAAAAACTATAAACCCTAGCACAACAGAACCCTGCTAAATTCAGATGGAGTCTATAAACAATTTTACGTTAAATCTAATACCATACTGGATGTGGAGGAAGGGGAATACGAACATCCAAAGGGACATAGTGGAAAATAACATTCTGCCAGGAAAACCCTTACAAGGGCCTCAACTCTTTTGACTTCCCTGTAATGGCTTTTTCTTTCTTATATGAAAAAGAGTACTATTAAATTTGGATACTTTCATTAGCAAATTTAGCCAGCAATACCTTTCATGTTTTCTTGCAAGGTATTTGTGTATCTACACTGGCGCAAAATTTGTAGGGAATAGAGGAAGGAAGGAGGATCGAAAGCCTGTTTGAAAGTCCCAGAAGACACTCTTAAAAAGCAACCATTTGCTAAAGCTGGAGAAATTTTAGCAACAGAATAAATAAAAACAGTATTGAAGATTAAAAGAAATATATATATGAGTCCATACAGATATAATTGAATGACTGAATAAACAAATAAGTGGGAAAGAAGAAACAAATCTTTCTTTCAGAATAATTATACATAATACAAATGTATGTAGATTCTCCCCCCAGGAGTTAGGGCTTATTTCCCCTTACTACTTATGATTAGGCTGAATTTAATGGTCTGCTTCTCAAGAATATAGTGTAGAAAAGAAGAAATAGTAAATTTACAGTGGAGAAACTTGCAGATATTATCCTAACCAAGAAGTCAAAGTTAGCATCATCAAGGGTAAGTCATGATGACATCAGACACTCCCTGATATGGGGTACTAAGAAGGTACTTCCCCTCTGTAAACATATACAATTAAATATTTCCCCTCTGTAAACACATACAATTAAATATTCCCACTTTTGTCAATTATACCACAATAAACCTGATAAAAAAATAAAATAAAACTAAAATTTTGAAGTTCTCCTTACAATAGAACAAGATCATTAATTATATTACCCAAGTCTTCCATATCATTAGTGAGTTTTTGATCAATTTGTCTTCTCAGTTGCTAAAAACATGAATTAAAATCTTCAACTATAACTGTGAATTTATGTATTCTTCCTTGTAATTGTGTAATATTTTTATATAGAAGCAGAGTATATAATTTAGAGCCTAAATCTTTAGAATTGTCAAACTTCTGATTAATTTATCATTGAGAACATTTTATACTACAGTGTGCCTAGATGACAATTTCTTTTTTTCTATCTTGCTTCCATTTGGATTACTCCTCCTCCCTCCTAACATATAACCCTCCACACACTATTTCATCATCTGAAAACTTGTTTCAGAGGATCCAACAGATTCCACCAGCTTAGGCCAGTAAATGAAAGGGCATAGGTCCTGGAATGAATACACACCAAAAAGCCCATTCTGACTCATACCATTTGTGACATAAGAACTAAACTATTACTAAATTACTGCGATTTGGAGTGTCTTCATTAGAGAAGTTTGCCTACCCTAACACATTATCCTTCCAACTATTTAGTCAGTCTTGATTCCTTCCTTTCTTATATTACACATCCAATTCAACATCAAATTTTGTCATTTCTAACTAAAATGTTATTCAGAATCTCCCATAGAGGTGGGGTACTGTGACTAATACACACTTGTAATCCCAGCTTATATACTTAATACCTATTTTCAAATATTAGTACTTGGAAACCATTATTAAACACATACTGAAATATTTTCTCATGCTTGTGATATGGTCATCAGAATTTCTTCCATAGTATACTTCATAATTTATTTTTTTCTATTTTTAGAAATTATGTTTAAAATATACATAAAATAAAATTTACCACTTCAGCCATTTTTAAATAGAATATATTAAGGCCATTCATACTGTTGTATTACCATCACCAACAACAATTTCCATAACTTTTTCATTTTCCAAAGGTGAAATTCTGTTCCTATTAAACAATAATTTTCCATCCTCCTCTTTCCCAACTTGGCAACCACCACTGTTGACTGCTCTGGGCCATTTGTAGACTACGGGGTTGGAGGAGAACCAGGCCTCACCAAGAAGCAATTCCCACATGGAAACATACCATTGTCATTGTTTTGTTGAGTTGGGTTTTATTCTTTGTTTTGTCTGAATATGTTAAATCTGTTGGCATGAGCAACTATTTAAAAGATAACAAGACATATTATGGTAACCATTTTGGATTTACTATTGGCTTGTTTTGAAGTCCTGTTTTTCATTCATTGTTTTGTTTTTATTGTTTCTATTCTACTCTGTTCTGTTTGGTTTTTACTATGCCCAAAGGTATCTGCAGCTATTTTGAAGACAACAAAAGTCATTTTGGTAACTATTGTTGATTTTGTAAGGTTTTGAAGTCCTGTATCACTTAAACTGGTTTATTTTGATTGGTTTTATTCTGTATTATTTTCTTTGGTTTGCGTGCTTCTACTTATATGAGGTACAGAGCAGTCAAATTTATTTATTTATTTGTCTTTTCTTAACTGTTCAATTTCAATAACATAATCTCTTTGAAATTCATACCCGTTGTAGCATATTTTTGAATTTTCTTCCTTTTAAAGCTGAATATTTCGTTATACACATATCACACTTTACTTTTATTTGTTCACCCATCAGTGAATCTTGGGTCACTTTCACATTTTAGCTACTTTGAATAATGCTGCGATGAATAAGGCTGTACAAATCTTGATCGAGACCTTACTTTCAACTCTTTTAGTTATAGATATAGCAGTGGAATTGCTGGGTCATAAGGCAGTTCTTATGCTTAAATCTCAGTGCTGCTTTCCATAGTGGCAGCACCATTTTACACTACAATCAATAGTGCACAAGAGTTTTAATTTCTCCACATCCTTACCAATTCTTGTTATTTTTGGCTTTAAATAACAGCCATCCTCACAAGTGTGAAGTGGCATCTCATGCCTTATTTGGCCAATGAGTATCTTTTCACACACTCGTGATTGATATGTCTTCTTTGGAGAATCATTTGTGCAAATCCTTTGCCCATTTTTGAATTGGGCTATTTATTAGACTACTTTCTTTTATAACCAATTATGTTTGCCTGTTTTTTTCTGATCGGGTTTTATTGGCACATTTTAGATATGTATAATGATCACATTCATTATATTTGTTCTCTGTGATGATATAACTTCTTTCTTTTTATTTTTCTATTCCTTTACCCTCTCTTCGACCCCTCCTCCCTTCCCCATTGACAAAAGCTTTGCTTCACTTTTTCCTTCATTTCTCATTTTTTCACTTTTCCTTTCTTTCCTTTCCCCCTTCCTCCTCTGTCCCCCTCCCACTGGAACATTTTCCTTCTATTGCACATTACTTATCATACATCTTGTCCTTATTTACACTTTCAGTTTCTCACACCAGAGAAACAATGTGATATTTATACATGTGTGCCCAATTAATTTCACTTAAGAGTATGGACTCAAGGTATATCCATTTACCTAAGAATGTATCAAGCTTACTTTTCTTTATCATTTGCCAAATCTTTTTGACTTGGATTTTTCATCTGATAAACTTGTGTGGGTTTTATGTGGTTTTTTTTACAAATGAGATTTCACTGATTCCACAATTCGGTATTCTATCAATATCTCTGATCCTTTAGAATTTACAACTCTTACTCCATGTGCTTTTGACCCTTGTGATTGAATGGACTATGGTTCAAATAAAGAGAATATGGTTGCAGTATTGTACTATTGCTGGTTTGGAAGAACATCAAAAAATGGAAGAAATCAAAAGCATTCATAGAACAAATGCTATCTAAACTTTATCTAATCTCTACTATTTATCTTTTTAAATATAAATTTTCTCCTTATCTAACATTGCTTCTTTAAATTTATGGACATATTTTCAAAGCCTATTACCATAAGAGGAAACAACTTTGCTCTGAGGATAGAGTTTTGGGATGGTGGCTAAATCCTGGAATGTTTATCTAGCACAATCTATAAAATATTCAATTTGTGACTGACTTGAAATGGAATGTCTTGGTCATCTTTTTTCCCTATTGCTGATCCCGAAAGGCCCAAGAGATTTTAAATTGACAGACATAAAGGTTAGAGGGAAAATAAGAATCCAACTGATTCTTGGGGTAAAGAACCATTCTCAGTTTATGCTATATTTTTTATGCCCAGGTTCTCTGTGTTTCTAGAATAGTAGGGCATGCAGATAACAGCTAAATCTATTCAAGTCTTATATTTATCTTCTATCAATCAATAATATAAGAAAAAATCTGGGAACTTGAATAGGTCACACATATACTTATGTGTAAAATTATCTACTGAGATGGTACTCACTTGCACATCTATAATTACACCAAGCAGAAGCCTTTTTTTTTTTTTTTGTATGGGGGATCAAACTCATGACTTTTCATTTGCCAAGCAGGCACTTACGCCACTGAGCTAAACCCCCAGCTGCAGAAGTCTTTTCAAAAGAGTGATTTTGACTCTTCTAACATGATGAGAATCACTTTATTCACATTTTAGTCTATTGACTTTCTTTTTTTAATTTTATTTAAAGAGAAAAAAACAAAACAGACAAAAGGGTAGCAACAATACAGAATTTCAAAAAAATAAAAATAAACACTAAGAAATCAGTTGATAAATTACATACTGTCATCTTAGAAATAGTTATTCAAGTTATAAAATTAAAGCATACAAAGTGGACGTTCAAACAGTGAGACTGCAAACAGTTCTGCTCAATGATCCAACAAAAACTTAGTAATATGGTCATCTATCTTACACACTTAAACATACATGCAGTTATATCCTTTTCCTCTCTTTTTTACAATAGCAATTACACATTTTGGGTTTTATTACTCCTACATTTCTTATTACTATTTACACTAGAGACACAATGTGATATTTATAAATAGGATTCTTATTTATTTCACTTATGAAGATAGTCTCAAGTTGCCTCCATTTACCTATGAAGGCCTCAAGATCATTCTTTTTATAGCTGAGTAATATTCCATTGTATAAAAATACCACATCTTTTTCATCCACTCTGTGGATGATGGTCATCTTGGTTGTTTCCAAGATTTAGCTATTACAAATTGTGCTGCTATGAACATGGGTGCACATTATCACTGTGATATGACCTTTTCAGTTTTTCTGAGAAAATACCCAGGAGGGGAATAGCTGGATTGAATGGAACTTCCGATTCTCAGTCTATTGACTTTCTTAGCCCTACAGTTTCATAAAATGTTCCTAAGAAAAGAATTCCTTATACCCAATAATAACTCAGTATCATCTTTAAAGTACTACTTACTGCTGGGAAAATATATTAATGTTGTAATTAGGTATATGGAAAACATCCTTTTCCTGAGGGTTTCAATAGTTGAAGATCTATGTGAAATTAAAGTGGTTTTGTCATATTAAATATTACTTTATTTTTTCACACTTAAAAACTTTGAAGACTGAAATCTTAGGTTTGTTCTACTTCCTGTTATTCTTTTCTGTACCTCTCCAAAACACACACACACACAGAGACACACACACACAGATTATTACTGTTATGGTTTAGATGGAGAATGTCCCCCCACAGCCTCATGGGCAGGCTTTTGGAAAGTGACTGGACCCTGAGGGCTCTGTTCTCAGCAACTGGTGAGTTCGGCAGCTGTGCACAGTATGCTCTTGGGAGACGGGACCTGGTGGAAGGAGGTGGGGACTTTGGGCCTGACCTAGAAGGACAGATCTCCTTCCCACTTCCTCCCTTTTCTCTCTGCTTCCTGGCCAAGTGTCTGAGAAGTTTTCTCTGCCATGTCTCTCTGCAATGCCACATCTGACCTGCGGAGGACTGACCATGGTTTGTAACTCTAAGCCAAAATAAACCGCTCTTCCTTTAAATTGTTGGTGTTGGGCATCATGTCCTAGCAACAAGAAAATGATAAGGACAATTGCCATAAGATCATTCCCTTTTGGCCCACATTTCTTCATAGCTGCCCATTGTTCATCAAATCTAAACATAAAAACACACTTTTCTTTTAATCTTAAATCTTTAGTCTTAGACACTAGTCTTTTAATCTTTACCTATGAATACTAACCTTCTAAGAAAATTTGTTACACTTGTCTCTTGCTAACTTGTCTTTTGTTATAAAGGTGTCAACTATAACTCATGATGAGCAATGAAAAGGTATTATGCCTTTCACCATTACACATGCTCAAGGAAAAAAGGAAAGAATAAAGAAAATATGGGAAGATCCTTCATAAATCCTAGATGTATAGTATCTTTTACTCCCTGAAAAACACATTTCCTTAGGAAATGTCAAGTATAGAATGTTCAAACAGGACTCCTTACTTGTTTCAGATGAGGCTTCAAAGCCAAAAAGAAGCCCTACCTGCCAGAATACCAATACAGGACATGCTAAAATATTATAAAGCCAACTAAGCTGCCCTTAGCTTATCATCCATTGTACCTCACTCAAGAAAAGGTAGAAAAATAAGGAGGGGAAGAAGGGTTGAAGGAAGAGTTGGAGAAGGGTGAAAGAATAAAGATATATCACGTATGGGTACAAATGCCCTGTCATGAATGTGATCAATAAATATACCTAAAATGTACCAATAAACTTAATTAATTTTTAAAAAACAAAAGAAAAAGTGGAGAGATAAATAAGACCTTTGGCAAGGATTTCCTCGGAAAGAGTTGTCTGGGCTATACATCATTGCATCCTGACATAGGGGAAAGTTATACTAATTTCCCCTCACCTTCAGTTAAATTGGACAAGAGTTGGACATTTTGATTAAATTTGACAGGGCTTTTTAATACTTTAAGTAAAATAACTAGAAAAAAGAGTATAATGCTTTCCTACAATTTTATCCAAGAGCAAGGAAAACAGATGAACAGTATGATCAAGTTTACAGAAGAAGTGTAAGAGAGAAAAGAGTATCTGCCTGTAACATGTTATATGTGCATGATCAAAAAAGAAATATTTGCAGATTAAAAGGGCTATGTTATTGAGAATCAAAATCAAATCATAAAGTCATTTCAGTTCACAGCTACAGTTGAAATATAATCTCAGTCATTAGTTCAGGGGCTATATTTTAAAACCCTATAATTACAGTATATAGTAAGGTACTCTTTCCTGTAGATACAGAATCATTAGTTATTTCAATTATGAGTTTATTATGAAATGTAAATACACCTAGCCACTCTTTTCTAGGGATCTCTATGAAACTGGACAGATAGCCACAGTGTTCTGAAACTCTGGGAGTAAATATTCCTAATACAAGAGGCAACAGAGACACTCATAATTTATTCCAATAGTTTTCTAATCTTGTGACTCTGAGAGGTCCTTTTAATGTCCAAAGCCGTATCTGTATTTATTATTTATTCACTATAGAAATGGTGCATAACATCATGTGAATATCATCAGATGAACTAACCCAGACCACTATTTTTATTTTATTTTGGCAGTGCTAGAGATCAACATTGTTCTTCTTTGAGATAGAGGTCTCAATATTTACTCAGTCTGTTCTCAAATTCCTGAACACAAAAGACCCTTCCACCTCAGCCTTCTCTGATAGATAGGACCACAGGTACACACTACCAACCAACTTGCACTATTGTTTTTTAGTAAACAAACAAAAAGAAATTTACAAATAGGGAAAAGAAACTACTCAAAAGGAAAGAAGAACTGGGATGGGGAAAAGGAAAATAGAAGGAAGGGGAAAACATTATATATATATATATATATGTATATATATATATATATATATATACACACACATAATAGCTAAGATAATTGTACTACTAATTCTATTAGTTTATGGAAAGGAACAGTTATTGTTTATATTGTTTGATCAACTTTGTATGTGTGTAACTGGTAATTTGAGCAACTATTTCAAAGATAACAATATGCAATAAAATAATCATTGTTAATTTCCTATCATCTTGTTATGAAATCCTATATTGTTTTTATTGTTCTTTTTCTTTTATACTGTTTAAAATAAAATTAGAAACTTATAAATAAATAAAAAACATACCTCTCAATATTCCATTCGATTTAATTAACTTTTTTCCTCTATTCCCATATGCCTTCCTTCCTTCTGTACTACTTCTTCCTCTTTCCTTCTTTCATTTCCATTTATCTAGTCTTTTTCCTTTTTTAAAAATTACTATGGATTTGTAGTGCCGGCTGACTTCTACTTATTCTATCTATTTTAGAAGATGTCTACTTGGAGGTATAGGTAAGAGGTAAAGGGCTTAGCAAGCATAAGGGAGGCCCTGTGCTCAATTCCAAGCATCTCAGAATAAATGAATAAAATAAAAGATGTGGTTAGGTGGTGGATACATAAAAAATTATAAGAATGCATGCATGCACACACATGTACACACACACTCATCTCATAAGACCACAACTGCAGCAGAGTTTTGTATCCTTGTTGCACAATATGAATGTGGAATACAATGGCTAGAAGACTTGCCATGTATTTTTGCTCATCATTTTTCTCTGCAATTTATGCTGGAAATACTATGGTGACCTTTAGTAATCTAACAAAATTTTGTATTTAAGTACTGTCTGAAACACAAACATTTCAATATCCAATATTCATAAAGCAGTGAGTCACCCAGGAATTGAACCACTATGCTGAAACCCCTTCCAGCATGCTGTGGTCCTTGCACATTTCTGCAGCATCTCCTCAGGCATTCTTCTTTGTTTTCCAGATACATTGATATTCCAAACACCTTGGCTTTCTGTTAGGTTCCTAATGGTACCTGGATCTTTCCTACCTCAGGGCCTTTATGCATGATATTCTCACTGCTGGAATTATTTCTCCCCTGACTCAATACATGGCTAGCACCTTTTTATCCTTTAGGTTTGTTAAATGTTACCACCCCAGAAAAGCTTTTCCTAAAAATCCTATTTACAACATACATACCTTTTTCTATTAACCTCAGTATTTTGTTTATTTCATAACAGCACAATTTGTTGATATACAGCATACTGTATTGTTTAACTTTTCATAGAATGACTCTAGCACTAGGATATAAGCTCCTTAAAAGCAGAACTACATCTGCATTGTTTGCCCTGAATGCTCATCATAGCCAGAAATATACACTAGCTCAAGACATACTCGTGAGTGGGAAGGGATGCAGGGTAGGAGGGAAGTCTAGTAGAAGGGAATTACTCAGGCACTTATAGTTCTTTTCCTCTTGTTATTCAGCTGTAAACTAAAAAATAATAAATACATACCAGCAGATCAGGTTATTCTGCATGTAGAGCTGAAGATCTGTGTATATACCCTCCTTCCCTATGTTCCTTCTACCTCACTCTGAGGGAAAACCATTCTCTGGAATTTAGTATTTTCATTATCATGTATATCTATATGTTAACCACATATGAGCACATTATTAAAAATATATATGATATTTTACATGGTTCTAACTAAACAAATGGTGGTGTTCTGTGTGTCATCTTCTGTAAACTGGTTTTGTCACTTTTATTTCTGAATTTGGAAAAGTTTAGGAAACTTTCATTTTCTATAGATACACACACCTAGAAATAGAATTTTAGGTCACAGGATAGACTCACATGCAACTTCACAAATGCTTGCCAACACAAGTGAACCAATTCAGAGTCCCACCAGCACTGGCCAAGGGTTCCCTTGCTACGCTCATACTTGTACATCCATCAAGCTTATGGGTGGGAAGCGGAATATTGTTTTTGTTTTAATTTGCATGTCTAGAGACTATTGAGGCTAAATAACACATGTAGTTAAGGTTCGTTTTTTGAAGCTTGCCTATTTTTCTTTTGAACTGACTCATTTTTTCTATTTGACTTGAAAAGTATTTTTAATATTCTAGATATTAATCCTCTGTCTGTTTTATGCCACAGGTCTGCTTCTTATCTTCTGGCTTTTTATAGTACTTCTTGATACGTGAGAGTTTTTAATGTCAATAAGCAGCAAAGTTTATCAATATCATCTTTTGTAGTTTGTGCTCTTTTTGTTTTGCTTTGTTTTGCTTTTTGGTACCAGGAATCAAACTCAGAATCTTGTGCTTTCCAGGCAGGCATTGTGCTGCTGAGCTGTATTCCCAGTTGTAGTTTGTGCTTTTACAGTATTGTAAATTTTTGCAAAATTTGTCCCAACCTTAAGGCCACGGAGACATTTTCCTATATGTTTTCTAAAACTTGTGAATTCTTACTTTTTATATTTAGACCTTAAATATATTTAATATGTTGTTTTAGTGTATAAAATAGTGTATAAACTGTTGTTTTAGTGTATAAAATAAAACAAAATAAACACTTTCCTTCATAATAACAAACTCACTCCACCATTACTTTTTAACACTCCATTTTTAATGATCTATAGTATAATCCAAACCAAAAAATATTTCTCTATATATACAGTCTGATTTTAAGCTCCCTATTCTAGCACATTGTTCTATATCAATTTCCTTCTGCCAAAACCACACTGTCTGAGTAACTATTGTTATATAATGATTTAATATCTAACAGGGTACATCTACATACCATGTTTTTACAAACTGTCTTTGCTATTTTTGTCTGTTTTAAGTAACACATGCCATTATTTTGTTTCATAAGTAGAGATCTCAGAATTTTTCTACTTAAATCTAAGGAGTGGGTTTAACCCTCTCAAAAATTCTCTCTGAATTGGGTCCTGCCCCTCACAAAGCTCTACCCCCAAGAGGAATCCTGCACTCTGTCCATACAAGGTCAGAGATTCCAATGTCATTGAGGGATTAACAAAAACCAAAAACAGCATTTTCCAAACCCCTTTCCTTAAATAAAACCAGGAAATTTTATTACAGGACATACAAAATGTTCCTACCACAAACTTAGTCAACAGTAGTATAATATAATGTTTATCCTTTCAGAAGGAAACTAATGACATGAATAAAAAGAAGAAATGTTTTTAAATATGGTAGAGAGGATTCTTGCTGCTAAATTTTCATAATTAAGCACATGCTCAGAAGACACAAAAGAAAAAAGTACATCTTAAAATTAAATTGTTAGTGGAAGTGCCATTATATTTTTAAAATTATCAGGGAGACAGGCATGCGCCTTGCAAATCAGCAGCAGACTGGGGGTGGGTGCTTTCCTAGCCAGTGCACTGCAGAAAAACTGTAAGCAATACTAAAGGCCCAGAGACCTCCACCATTCACTGGTCAGAAAGAAACCAGAAACATGACAAGACAAAGAAATAACAAAAAGCCTCCAACCACTGACCCAGGGAAAATAAGTCCAGGAGAGGTAAATACAGAGAAGATCAAGGGCAGCAAACATGCAATATCAGACACAGAATCATTGGAAATAAAGAAATACTTCCGTGACCTCATCGATGAATTTAAATCTGAAATTCTAACTCAGGTGAAGCAGGATATAAGAAGATTAATAAAAAAAATGCTTGGCACTCCTCAAGAAGACACAAATGAAAGAATGGAGGAATCCAGAGAAAGGAGAAAAGCCTTTGATGAAGAATATAAAGAAAATCTAGAAAACATGAAACAGAGCCAAAGAGAATATCAGGAAATTTAAAACTCCATTGAAAGCTGGTGAAACTTCTTGACAGAAACTAAAGACAGGCTTTTAAAACTTGAAGACAGATTTGCAATGTATGATCACAAAAGGAAGGATCTCTTAAAAATAACAAGGAACCAGGAAGTAATGATACAAAGGCTAGAAGACAAGAGAATTTATAACTTAAGAATAAAAAATGTGAATGAAGAAGCAAATACAAATGAAATAAAAAGACTATTCACAGAAATAATTAAGGAAAACTTTCCAAGCATAGGAAACAGAAGTGATGTTCATATATATGAACTCCAGCCAGCTACAACCAAAACAGATCTACACCCACCCAGACATATAAAATCAGGATCCCAGAAATCCATCACAAGAACAGAATATTAAAAGCAGTCAGAGAAAAGAAACAGATTACCTTTACTCATCAAAATCACAGCAAACTTCTCAATGCAAACTATCAAATCAAGAAGAGCTTGGAGTGAAATATTCCAAGCCCTGAAAGAAAATTACCTCCAACCCAGATTGATGTACCCTGCAAAACTGTCTCTCAAAATTAATGGACAGACAAGATATTTCCACGACAAAGAGGAACTGGGGGAGTTCGTGACCACCAATCCAACCCTACAAAGAATACTGAAGAACATTCTAGAGAGAGAGAATAAAATCACCAGGGTTCCAGGAACAATGGCAGAAAGACCTCAGTGAAAGGGCAAACAGTGGAATGAATGAAGGTGAAAAGTAAGCAACAATGACAGAAAAATAGCATAGCAGAGATGAGGCAGAGAAGATTGGCTATATCACTGTTTTGTCTTAACTGATTTTATTTGAATCTGTTATGCTTGAGAGTATCAAGGCTGAGAGTAGAGGCAACTACTCTGAAGATACAAAATTCAATAGGCTATCCATTCTGGTTTGATTTTTAACTGCCTTTGAAGTCCTATAATGTTTCCAATGTTTGGTTTTTATTAATAGTGCTATGTATTGCTACGTTTAATTATACTATGCCTGATGATATAGACAATTTTATTGAAAATAACAAGACACATCATAGTAACTACTGTAGATCACCTAGTATTGTGGTTTTATATGTCCTTTTCATGTTTCTCTAGGAATTTGTATTGTTGACTTGTTTTGATTTGTTTCTCCCTCTAATACAGAAAGGCTAGATACACATGTAGAGAGTTATACATGTGTAGAACTTCTAAACAGTTTACAAGAATGGATTATAGTTATTGTAAAGAAAAAAAGAGAAGAAAAGAAAGTATTCTAAAGGATACAACTGCATGAACATTTAAGTGTGTAGGATTGATAACCATACTACTAAGTTTTTGTTGGATAGATGAACAGAACTGGTTGCAATCTCACTGTTTAAATGTCCACTTTGTATGTTTTACTTTTGTAACTTGAACAACTACTTCTAAGAGGAAAATATATAATTATCAACTAAAAAAAAAAGTATAGAGGGAGATAGTTCTTTTGCAAATGTGAAAAGGACCAAAAGATGGAAGGAGGGAGGAAGGAGAAAGGAAAGTAAAAAGAATAAAGATGTTTTATGTACATATACCAACCCCCATAATGAATGAAATCATTATGTCCTGAAAACAAGTACCAATAAACATTTTAAAAATTTTAAAATGTGATTAAAAGTTGTCATTTTAAAAAAATGAAAGTACAGAGAGTTATGTAGGGGTCACTTAAGGGGAAAAAGTAGCCTTCTTAAACAATATGAACATAAAAGATTCTCTCCATCTAGTGGAGAGAAACTCTTTTCTCAAAAAGTAATTCCCAGTGAATAATAGCTTCTTAAACACTGCCCTCTAATGTGCACACTCAGCTTCCTCTGAAATGATAAGAGGACTGAAATAATAAAAATAATCAGGTCTTTCCTCCTGTGAGATCAGGTTAGCATTTTTGTGTTACAGACCAGATTTCATAGACTGAGGCAATTTCAACCACAAAACTGGCATGAAAGTAAATCTCTCAGTCATCCTAGGATTATGCTCACTACCAATAAGGCTGACATATGAGTGAGAACAGGCGATGTGGGCTTGGAAAACACTCACAGGATAGCAGTTATCACTGAGAAACATCAGGAAAGTCCAGGATACCAATCATGACACGTGAAACTTTAGACGGATATAATCAGTCTTAATACAAAATAAAAAATAAACACTGGTTACCAAGAACACCAAGCTTCTACAAGAGATGAACTTTGCTTTATAGTCATATAAACTCATGACTCATAAATGACTTTTCCTTCCAAAAGCATCTGTTGAAATTTAGACTTCCTGACTAATGAATGTGTTCATGACTTCCACAACTGCAAATATGATTAACAGTAAATGAAGGGAAAGATAAAATAATTTTCAAGTAGAGTTGTTCATTGTCTTGTAATCATAAAACCTATTTCAGCACTTAACAAAAAGCCTAAGTATAAAAAGCATTGAGACACTTACTATTAAGTTAAAAAGCCTGAGTTTAAACCCATCTGTTAGTTTAGCCATGTGACCTTAGGTAGCTTAAAACTTCTGGACCTGTTTCCTTATCAGGAATTACATAAGAGTATATTACATAAGTGTATAGTATGGCTGTCATTCTAAGTACTGTCAGGATATGGGGATGGAAAGAATAACAGAATAATGAGAGGTGCTAAAAACCATACGATCCTACTGGGCTCCCAACCCACAATTTTGAGCCAAACCTAACCACTCTGTATGAGCTGAATCTCAATTGACCATCAACATAACATCTCATCAACATAAGAAAGAGAAATAAATACTTCTTTTCATATAAGGTGTTCATATTAGTTACACAGCACATTATGGTGGTAATAGAGTATTTCAGAAAATAGCAATTTACCTATATAAATATTTTAGATCTCAATGTTTCTGTTGGATTTGGGATTCTAACGAAAAAATCTCTCCTGTCATGTATAAATAGTGATTATACAAACAAAAATAAAGCTATGTTTACAGATCTATAAAAGGGTATACCTAAAAAGAATCAGATCTAGAGACAGTTATCTACCATGTAGAGAACTTGTCTGTAAACTTTATCTAGTAAAGAGGTTAATGACCAGTACAGATTTTCATACTATCTAAAATGTCAGACAAACATTATCCTTCAGCTCAATTTATGAAGATAACTATCACAAAATATTATACCATGAAAAGTAAAGTATTCAAATATCTCAATTAACCTGAATGTACAGGAACAGGAACATTTTCATTATTTTATGATTAATAAATATTTTAACAACATATTTTATAGCTTTTTGCAGTAAAGCAAGATTTTCAGGTGTCTGTTATAAAATAAAGTTACTGAAATATAAGGGGTAAAGTTTTTTTTCTTAGTTCCTTTTTTAATCTTTTTAATGTACTAGTTCATCTCCCTGCCTTGGGAAAAGACCCAAGATATAGTGACCTATGACAATAATTGAATACTTACTTCACGGTACAAGTTATTTTACTATATTACAGCAGTGATCATTATATAGTGATATGGATAAGCTGTGGAAGAAATAACAAATTAGGCCAAGTATGCACTCACTGTGAGATATCCTGTAGAAGTTTCTTTGGAAAATACAAACATAAACTTTACCGCTGATCTTTATCTATGAAAAGTGGAATGCAAAGAAATTGGCAGCTATTTAAAATTCTTTAGTCAAGTTCTGAGTACACATTCATTGATTCAAGAAACTCTTGCTGAACCCCTCCCATCTGCTCTGCACCATGGTTGGAAGTAGGAATAGAACAAGAACCTACTGGAAAATGAAAGAGAAAAGCAAGGAAAGATACAAATGTAAAATGTGAACCAAAAAACACCCAACACAGTCTCCTGGGTTTAAGCAGTAATGACACCCAAGTTGAGCTCTAAAGGGAAAGGAGAGTGCAAAGAGGTGGCAGGAAAACCATGTTCCCAGCAATGGAAACATGTACCATGGCTTGGAAGAGAGAGAAAATAGAAAACATTTACAAAATACATGCATGCTTTTTGCCTTTGAGGATATACTCTTAATGGTTTTAACATTATGCTGTCTTTGAAAATTAGTAATTTGTGCACTTGGCTTCTAGGAGGTTTTCATCCTAACTCAACAAAAATTCTTTTCCAGTTTCTTTCCCTGTATTTTAGTTATCACCCAAACATCTGTCACTGGAGAGCATGGGACTTGGCCCAGTGAAATCTCCTTTTTCTGTCGGTACTCACTCCGAATGCCCTCACCCAGGCTTCATAATTGCTCCTAGCTATAAAATTTCCAGTCTCCTATGAACTTTTGACTCTTGGTTTCAATCCTTTTTTCTACTTCTCCAATTGAATAGGCAACTCAAGCAAGACAAGTCCAAAATCTGACTCAATATTTACACTACAAAAATCTCCTTTCTAGTATTTCTCATCTCAGGAAATAGTAATTCTATTCTTCTAATTGTTCAGGCAAAACTCAAACCAACATCTTTAACCACTCTTTCACTGATGCTCATCTGTAATCCATCTGCAAATCATATGTACTTTACTTGGAATACATTCAGAACTCATCACTCTCCAACTGCCTGTATTATTACTGCTCTAACTCAAGGAACCACCATGTCTAACCTGGAAAATTTCAACAGCTTCATAATTGTGCTTCTGTTCCACCTTTGTCCTCTACACTGTAAAGTCAATAGTCCATTCTCAACACAATGGCTAGGGAGATCCTTTTTTAAAAATGTCAAATCATATCATGTTTCTGTTCAAAATCCTTCATTAGCTTACAGTCTTACTTAGAGTAAAAGCAGCCAACAGGTTTTTGTGATCATGCTAATCTACCTCTCCCTAATTTTCTTCCTGTTACTTTGTTCATTGTACTTCAGCCACTCTGGCATTGCTGGTCCTCAAACATGCCCAGAACATTCTTAATGCAGGTTCTTTGCACTCTATGTTCATCCTTCTGAAACCCTCTTTGCCAGCACCTGTATGGCTCATTCTTTTACTTCATTCAAATCTCTGCTCAAATTTTACCTTCACAATGAAGCTTTATCTAAATTCCCAATACTAAGTAGTTCCTATTTACACAACTTTATTTTTCTCATTAATGCTCATCTCTTCTAGACTTAATGACTATAACCTAGAACACAAATCTCCTGGAGTTAACAGGTGTGTTTTATTCACTCCTGCAACCAAAACCATAAATAATGCCTAGCAGATGACAGACCAAAAGTAGACCTTTGGAAGATGAATCAATAAAACTAAAGGAGAGGAAAAAAGATGGTCAATTGATAAGCATGATAGAGAGCCTCTCTGAGAAAAACAACTCAGATGCTAGAATTTAACACCATGGAGAAGACCAGACGAAAGGAGAGGAATTCTCATGACCCAGGAAGAAACTGAGGAAAAAGAAAAGAAAAAAAGAAGAAGTGTGGATGGAGGGCTGGAGCTGGACACACTCCCATTGCTGTACTGGGCGCGTCTTAGAGTCAGGAGACTCACAATCGAGCTGAGGTCGTGGCCCTGCCGAGAGCAGGGGTTGGTGAGCCTGAGACCCTTGGCAGGAGGAGGCGCTGCTTCAGGGAGTGGAACCAGTGAACCTAGCTGCACAGACTTTGGTGAGTGCTGAGAATTTGGTTTCCCAGAGTGGGGTGACCAGCTAGACAACATACTGGAGCTGGGCAGGACAGGCTTGAATTGACAACTGAAGCAGCATCAGCCAGCGGCTCCTGGCCCAAAGCAGATTGGTGGGATCTGCTCAGGCTGGTCCACGCCCCTGGTCAGGACCCAATAGCCAGGTATGAGGCTGTCCCAAACCTGTGACATCTGCAGGGCACAGACCAACATGCTGAAGATACTCACTGGTTGACTGGCTTAGAGGGAAGGGGCCAGCCCACACTGCCCCTGCATGTGCCTCACAGATCAACAGCAAACTGGAGAGAGCAGCTATCCCCTAGCCAGTATGATTCAGAAAAACTGTAAGCAATACAAAAAGGTTCTGGGACCTCCACCATTCACCTAGCTGAAAGAAACCAGAAACATGACATGACAAAGAAATAACAAAAAGCCTCCAACCACTGACCCAGGGAAAATAAGTCCAGGAGAGGTAAACACAGAGAAGATCAAGGGCAGCAAACATGCAATATCAGACACAGCTTCATCGGAAATAAAGGAATACTTCTGTGACCTCATTGATGAATTTAAATCTGAAATTCTAACTCAGGTGAAGCAAGATATAAGAAGATTAATAAAAGAAATGCTGGGCATTCCTCAAGAAGACACAAATGGAAGAATGGAGGAACCCAGAGAAAGGAGAGAAGCCTTTGATGAAGAATACAAACAAAATCTAAAATACATGAAACAGATCCAAAGAGAATATCAGTACATTTAAAACTCCATTGAAAGCTGGTGAAACTTCTTGACAGAAACTAAAGACAGACTTTCAAAACTTGAAGATAGATTTGCAATGTATGATCTCATAAAAATAACAAGGAACCAGAAAGGCTAAAAGATGACATGAGGATTTAATAACTTAAGAATAAAAAATGTCATTGCAAGATGGCTAATTGAGTGGTGGCACAATGAGAGAGCCTCTCTGAAAAAAAAAAAAATACAGATGCTGGAATCTGACAACATGGAGAAAGCCAGACAAAAGGAGAGGAATTATCATGACCCGGGAAGAAACTGAGGAAAAAGAAAAAAAAAAAAAAAAAAAAGAAAGAAGAAGAAGCGTGGACAGAGGGCTGGAGCTGGGCAAGCCCTGGTTGCTGTACTGGTACGCCTTAGAGTCAGGTGACTCATGATCGAGCTGAGGTCGCAGTCCTGCCAAGAGCATGGGTTGGTGAGCTCCAGACCCTCGGCTGGAGGAGGCACTTTGGCAGGGAGTGGAAACGGCAAGTCGAGCTGCATGAACTTTGGTGAGTGACTAGAACTGGATTCCTCAGATCAGGAGGACTGGATGGGCGACATTTTGGAGTTGAGCAGGGCCAGCTTGAATCAAAACCCGAGGCAGTGGCCATCGATGACTCCTAGTCCAAAGCAGGTTGGTGAGATCTGCTTGGGCTGGGTCAGGCCCCTGGTTGAAACCCAATAGCCAGGACGAGGCTTGCTGTGAGCCAGTGGCATTCCCAGGGAACACAAGAACTTGCTGAAGCATAAACTTGTTGACTGACATGGGGGAGGGGCTGGCTCTCAGCATGCACCTCACAGATCCTCAGCAGACTATGGGGCGGCACTTCCCTAGCCAGTGCGCTACAGAAAAAACTGTAAGCAATACGAAAGGCGCAGAGACCTCCACAACTCACCTGTCTGAAGGAGTCTGGAAACATGACCAGACAGAGAAACAGCAAAAGGTCTCTAAATGTGGAACCAGGGAAAATGAGTCCAGCAGAGGTAAATGCAGAGGAGGTTGAGAGCAGCAAACCTGTAATGTCAGAGACAGCCTCATCAGAAATAAAAAAATATCTCCGTGACCTCATCGAAAATTTAAATCTGAAATTCTAACTCAGGTGAAACAAGATATAAGAAGATTAATAAAAGAAATGCTTGGCACTCCTCAAGAAGACACAAATGAAAGAATGGAGGAATCCAGAGAAAGGAGAAAAGCCTTTGATGAAGAATATAAAGAAAATCTAGAAAACATGAAACAGAGCCAAAGAGAATATCAGGAAATTTAAAACTCCATTGAAAGCTGGTGAAACTTCTTGACAGAAACTAAAGACAGGCTTTTAAAACTTGAAGACAGATTTGCAATGTATGATCACAAAAGGAAGGATCTCTTAAAAATAACAAGGAACCAGCAAGCAACAATACAAAGCCTAGAAGACGACAAGAGGATTTATAACCTAAGAATAAAATATGTAAATGAATATGCAGCAACAAATACAAATGAAATAAAAAGTCTATTCACAGAAATAATTAAGAAAAACTTCCCAAACATAGGTAACAGAAGTGAAGTTCAGATAAATGAGGCATACAGAACTCCAGCCAGCTACAACCAAAACAGATCCACACCCAGACATATAATAGGAAACCAGAAATCCAACACAAGAACAGAATATTAAAAGCAGTCAGAGAAAAGAAACAGATTACCTTTACTCATCAAAATCACAGCAGACTTCTCGATCCAAACCATAAAAACAAGAAGAGCTTGGAGCGAAATATTCCAAGCCCTGAAAGAAAATAACCTCCCAACCCAGAATGATGTACCCTGCAAAACTGTCTCTCAAAATTAATGGAGAGACAAGATATTTCCACGACAAAGAGGAACTAGGGGAGTTTGTGACTACCAATCCAACCTTGCAAAGAATACTGAAGGACATTCTAGAGAGAGAGAAGAAAATCACCAGGGTTCCAGGAACAATGGCAGAAAGGCCTCAAAGAAAAGGGCAGACAGTGGAATGAAGGAGAAAAGTAAACAAACAACAATGACAGAAAAATAGCATAGCAGAGATAAGACACAGAAGATTGGTTATATCACTGTTTTATCTGGACTGATTTTATTTGAATCTGGTATGCTTGAGAGTGTTGAGTCTGAGAATAGGGGCAACTACTCTGAAGATGACAGGATTCAATAAGATACCCATTCTGGTTTGATTGTTAACTGCCTTTGAAGTCCTATAATGTCTCCAATGTTTGGTTTTTATTAATAGTGTAATGCAATGCTAAGTTTATACTATGTTTGATGATATAGACAATTTTATTGAAAATAACAAGAGACATCATAGTAACTACCATAGATCACCTAGTATTGTGGTTTTATATGTCCTTTCCATTTCATGTTTCTCTAGGAATTTGTATTGTTGACTTGTTTTGATTTGTTTCTCCCTCTAATATGGAAAGGCTAGGTATATGTGTAGAGACTTATACATGTGTAGAACTTCTAAGTAGTTTATGAGAATGGATTATAGTTATTGTAAAGAAAAAAAGAGAGGAAAAGAAAGTATTTTAAAGGATATAACTGCATGTATGTTTGAGTGTGTGGGATTAATAATCATGTTGCTAAAGTTTTAGTTGGATGGATGAACAAAACCAATTGCAGTCTCACTGTTTGGATGTCCACTTTGTAGGCTTTACTTTTGTAACTTGAACAACTTCAAAGAGGAAAATATGTAATTATCAACTACTGATTTCTTACTGGTTACTATTTTTGATTTTCTGTTTTGTTTTGTTTTTGAGATTTTCTATTACTTCTACCCTCTTTCTGTTTCAAAAATTTTTTTCTTTAAATAAAATAAAAGAATAAAAATTGTGAATGAAGAAGCAGGGACAAATACAAATGAAATAAAAAGACTATTCACAGAAATAATTAAGGAAAACTTTCCAAGCATAGGAAACAGAAGTGATGTTCATATATATGAACTCCAGCCAGCTACAACCAAAACAGATCTACACCCACCCAGACATATAAAATCAGGATCCCAGAAATCCATCACAAGAACAGAATATTAAAAGCAGTCAGAGAAAAGAAACAGATTACATATAAAGGAAAACTCATCAAAATCACAGCAAACTTCTCAATGCAAACTATCAAATCAAGAAGAGCTTGGAGCAAAATATTCCAAGCCCTGAAAAAAAATAACCTCCAACCTAAGTTGATACACCCTGCAAAACTGTCTCTCAAAATTAATGGAGAGACAAGATATTTCCATGACAAAGAGGAACTGGGGGAGTTCGTGACTACCAATCCAATCTTGCAAAGAATATTGAAGGACATTCTAGAGAGAGAGAAGAAAATCACCAGGGTTCCAGGAACAATGGCAGAAAGTCCTCAAAGAAAGGGGCAGACAGTGGAATGAAGGAGAAAAGTAAATAACAATGACAGAAAAATAGCATAGCAGAGATGAGGCAGAGAAGATTGGCTATATCACTGTTTTGTCTTGACTGACTTTATTTGCTTCTAGTATGCTAGATAGTATCAAGTCTGAGAGTAGAGGCAACTACTCTGAAGATGACAAGAATCAATAGGATACCCATTCTGGTTTGATTAATAACTGCCTTTGAAGTCTTATAATGTCTCCAATGTTTAGTTTTTATTAATAATGCTATGTACTGCTACGTTTAATTATACTATGCCTGATGATATAGACAATTTTATTGAAAATAACAAGACATATCATAGTAACTACCATAGATCACCTAGTATTGTGGTTTTATATGTCCTTTTCATTTTGTGTTTCTCTAGGAATTTGTATTGTTGACTTGTTTTGATTTGTTTCTCCCTCTAATACAGAAAGGCTAGGTATACATGTAGAGACTTATACATTTGTAGAACTTCTAAACAGTTTACAAGAATGGATTATAGTTATTGTAAAGAAAAAAAAGAGGGGAAAAGAAAGTATTCTAAAGGATATAATTGCATGTACATTTAAGTGCGTAGGATTGATAACCATACTACTAAGTTTTTGTTGGATAGATGAACAGAACTGGTTGCAATCTCACTGTTTAAATGTCCACTTTGTATGCTTTCCTTTTGTAACTTAAACAACTACTTCTAAGAGGAAAATATGTAATTACCAACTAGTGATTTCTTACTAGTTTTTTTTGAAATTATGTATTATTTCTACCCTCTTTCTGTTTCATTTTTTCTTTAAATAAAAAATAAAATAAAAACTTAAAATATTATGAATTTTTCTTGAGAAATTATTAATATGATTTTCTATTTTAAGTAAAAGTCACCTTTCAACATTGCATCCTAATAAATCAGTAACTACTTACAAAACATGTAAAACTGAGTAACACTATGACTTTTCCCCCCAGTAACGTACAAATACACCCACATTCTCATACACCCCACAAGAGTCACTGGTAAGGGTGAGCACTCACAAGACTTTATAGCATTCTTTTCCTTCCCTTGACTTGGTACTTGCAAATATATCTAGAAGACAGATTGAACTTCTAGGTTATCTTAAATTCAATTAATGTTTCAGCTGTAATTCATCCCATATTAATAACAGTATTTTGCAAATATTTGTAAAACATCAGTATAGAACACTAGTGAAATTATAGACAATTCAAAGAAGAAACACAAGGAGTCAGTGCATTTATGAACATGTCCATTTAGGTTAACATTGCTTAAGACCTAATGTTTCCCACTCTAAATGGCTTGGAAAGAGAGGAAAAAACAATTATATCAAGAAAGCTAACACTGGCAAGAGGTTTCTTACAGAACCAAGAAAATGCAGGCCCTGGAATTCCTACCCACTTATCTGGGTATGGAATTGAAATACCTGTGATGGAGCAATAGACGATATGAGGAGCAACCTTGTCTATATCTTCATATCCCAGACCCATGGCAGACAGTTTGCCAGGAACATAGTTTTCCACCAACACATCACAAACAGCTGCAAGCTGAAGGAAGAGATAAAAAAGAGTCAGACTTCTGAAGGGACTTCACAACTTTCAGCAACTTTCTCACATGACAGAATTTTAATTTCAATAAACACAATTGATTCACACTTTGTGACAGTTAAGAAAAATCACAGGAGAGATGAAGTAGATTTAGATATATATAAAAGCCTGGAAAAATTACTTGATACATTACTGTCACTAAAATATTGGCTACTAAATTTTACATTAAAAATGGTACAATAGATTCTGCTTCCTTTGAATATGAGGGATTTTTAGGCTATGTGGTCTATCTAAATCTGTTCTCAAAAGTATATATAGGAAATTTAAAATGTAAGCACATAAAACATAGGAAAACATCTTTTGAAACCTTTACAAAGTATCTACATTCAGTGTCATCATTACACTCCATCCTTATTATGATATTCCTCATTTACAACGTGCACTTAACATATGTAAACATGATTCTGAAAATGCTTCATGCTTTTACGATGTGTTCCTTTCAAAGAGTTTTAAATACCTCTAATGAGCCACTGTTTCATTTGATCTTTTTTTTTCAAACACATCATGCCCACAGAACCAGAAGTTAACAAAAACAGGACTCAGATTTTGATTACCAGAACAATACCATAGAAATTAGCGGACAATGAATTACTCGTAATCTTCATTTTTTCAAAATCTTAATTGTGACAAAATACCTTTTAAAGCTGTTTTTAAAGTCATAACAAAAACTGTACTAGATCTCCCAGAGAAATCCATCATGGTAATTCTTTAATAGATTCAGTGTCTAATCGCTATTCAATAATTTTTTAGGGCATGTGATATGAGTCAGAATGCTTGCCTGGCATGCACAGGCCCTAAGTTTGATATCAACTCCCCCCAAAAAATGTTTATTGACATGGAGTTAGAAATATTCACATGCATAAAAACTAACAGACTAAGACTCTCAACAATAAATACTTTAGGCCACATATATTCTCTGTCACATATTTTGCTTTGTTTTTCTTTACTAATCTTTAAAAATATAAAACTCAATCTTAATCCATAGACTGTACAAAAGCAAGCCTGACTTGGATTACATAGTCTGCCAACCTCTACTCTAAATGGAAATGGTTGAATTAATATGAGCTTTAGCCATAGACTTTTAAATAAATCAAGTGTCTGTTATTGTTTCACTACATGTGTAACAGATATATAGAATTATTTGACAACAAAACTGAGAGACAGGGTGGCTGTTAGGAAGCATATCAAGGAGAGAAATGGTCATCCACCAGTGCTCTTAAAACACAGGCACTAGAACCCCAGGTGACCATTTCTCAGGAAAGCATGGTAAATACATTAAGAAATAGTACAAGACCCTGGTTTCAATCCTGTACACACACACACACCCCAAAGGGCAAAAAGAAATAAGAAAATGTATTAGTCCATTTCCTGTTGCTATAACAAAACACCTGAGGTTCAATAATGCATAAAGAAAAAAAGAAATGAGGTTTAGGACTGAGAGTGCAGCTCAGTGGTAGAGAGCATAGCATATCAAGGCCCTGGTTTGAGCCCCAGAACCACATTAAAAAGCTTATATATCTCAAAATTTTAGAAGCTTAAGAGCATAACACCAGCATTGACTCTGCTCTGGTGACATATATCCTAACAGATAGCATCACAGTGGCAGAAATATGTGTGAGAAGATTACACAGTGAATCAGGAAGCCAAACAGCAGACAGAAAGTCATGCTTGCTCTTTTCTAACAATTCACTGCAGTGAGAACAACTGGGATCCACAAGAACTACCACAATCCCTTCTGAGGGCTGCATCCTAATAATCTAATCACCTTCCACTAGACTGTACCTCTTAAATGTTCCACTACCTCCCAACATGCCCACATACTGAGGTCCAGACTTCCGACACATGAACCAACAGGGACACACTCACACCATATCCAAACAATAGCAAACTTCAAATCTCAAGCAGTACAGAAACCCTTCCAAACTGCAAAAGCCAATTAACAACTGGGTTGCTTCTCCTATGGTCAATTCCATGCAGTATACTCCACAATTAGTCTCAATAGACAAGCATCAATTTACTATTAACAATTGTACCAAGCATTGCTTGTAGAACTGGAGGATAAGTGTTAGTATTAAATAAAATACAAACTTCAGCTATACCCTAATTTATTCCACATATTCTTGAGGCACTATCTGCTACTTACATAGCACTCTTGCGGGTGCTAAAACAAACTATATCACATTGAGGCTTCTACATTAGTCATTTCTCTATGTGCATGTATTCTGCATGTTACATGATATAATACCTTATTTAATCAAATGGTATTAAGTGTTTTTAACTTTCAACACCTTGTGAGAGGTCTCTCAAAAAGTTAAACATGTAATTACAATATAACCCCAAAATGCCACTCCTAAAATGTAGCCAAAAAATTAAAACCAGAGACTCAGATACTTGTATGCAAATGTTCATAACAACATTATTCGTAATAGCTAAAAAGTAGAAACAATCCAAGTGTCCATTAATAGATCAAAGTTATTCAGCTATAAATAGAAACAAAGTTGTGATACATGCTACAACATGAATAAACCTTAAAGCATTATTCTAAGTGAAGTTTGCCAAACAGTAAAGTACAAATATTGTGTGAAACCACTTACATATACAATAGACAATTTCAAATTCAGGTATAGTGGCACACACCTGTAATCTCAGCACTCAGAAGGCTGAACCACAAGGATCACCACCAGCTCAAAGCCATCCTGGGCTACATAGTGAGTTCAAGGCCAGCCTGAATTACATAGTGAGCCCCTGTCTCAACAAGCCAAAAAAAAGGCAAATTCATAGAGACAGAAAGTTGATTAGAGATTACCAGGGATTAATGGAAGAGGAAGTAAAGATTTATTGCTTAATAAATACAAAGTATTTTTAGGGTGATAAAGATATTTTGGAAATACATAGTGATAGTGATTTGCCTGTTGCATATAATTAATGCCACTGAAGTGAATACTTATAAATAATTAAAACAAAATTTGTACATAACATATATTTTACCATAATCAAAAAAGTTTTCAACCATATGAGGTATTTGTATTTTTCAATTTCTATAGAATCCTAGGTCACATATCAATTCACACAAAGTGTTCAAATAGACCATAAATTTGATGTTTCAGTTAAAAAGAAAATAAATGTACTAAGCTATGATAATACAAAATTCCTCCAAATATATTAAATAAGAAAATAATTGGTTATGCTAATAGAGAAGTATTCAAAACATACTAAGTAACAATAGATTATAACAAACAATATATATGGTATTTTCTGATATGTGGGGCTAAATAAGAATATAAGGGTGTAAGAGAGAGTTTGACATGGTGTATGAAAATATTAATCTTTTTGCCCATTGCTATAGGTAGGATCTTAAGCATCCTTCAAACATTTATATATCTGAAGACTCAGTGCCCAGGGAGGTAGGCACTATCAGGAAGTGGTGGATCCTGTAAAGGACAGCACCTAGTAGGAGGTCTTTAGGTCACTATAGGCAGGCCCAAAAAAGGGATAATACAAACCAGCCCACTTTTCTTCCTTTCTTTTACTTCCTAGCCATGAGGTGAGCAGTTTTCTCACCACGTACTCCCACCTTGATGTGCCTCCTTACCCAACACATCCAATAGATCATAGACCGAACCTTTTAAAACTATGAGCCGAAGTAAACCTTTTCTCTTCATAAACTTATTATATCACATATTTGTTATAGTAATAGAAAGCTGATTAATACACCCATGAACATATGTTATTCATGCAATTTAAAAACTAAGAAAAGCTGTGCTCAGACAGAACTGTATAATCTGTTTATATAGTGTTTTAAGAAAAATATGGAAAAGTCAAATTTGGAAGCTACAGATTTCCATCAAAAAGGTGCTCACTATTTGTTTATGATTATCCAAGAATGATTATTGCTCATTGTAATATATATAGCTAAAACATCCCTACATGAGAGAATATGGAAGAAATCACTTTTCCTTATTTACTTTTATGTAAATAAATATACACTAACCACTTATGACACAGTGATGTTTAGTGAACCTGCCACCCAATGTAGTGTGTCTCTCTTTTACAGGATAATCACCCTCTTCTAACTCATGTATGTTTCCTATAGTCTTAAGTCATTCATAAAATTCTAAACAGAATAATACTAAGATTCAAGACATCAGAAAACTCTCCCTGAATAAATACATGTGTGTAAATTAGGACACTAGCTGCTGTGACACCACCATTACCCACACTGTCTATAAGTAGCATACAAACCAACTTGCTTGGTGGAGATTAAATATTTACTGCATTTCCTTAATACTAAAAAGTTCTACTAGAGAATAAAGTGAGAGAGGAAAACATATTCATTTTTAATAACTAGTGATCACCTGTCTTTATTGATGTGCTCACAGATCACCTACTAATCTATTCTAGAATCTTTCCCAGAATAAAAAGTTAGTATAATTTTGTATGAATTATGAACCCCCCATCTTTTTCTTTTAGAAAGAGAATGTCTTCTTTCTTGTTACATAGCAAATGAAATCTAAAATAAATCAGAAATACACAGTATCTAATTATGAGCCTGTCTCTAGATATAATTTAGAAACAGACTATATCAGCAAGATGAGAAGTAGAGAAAAGAAATGATACTAATCTGGGCTAGGACATGGCTCAGTGGTAGAGCTCCTGCCTTGCATGCACAAGGCCCCACATTCTATCTCTAACACCACCACCAAAAAAAGATGATACTAATTTAACCACATTTACAAGTAATCATAAGTCATATATTAAGTAAATCTGTAGGTTCTGTGACCTTTCTTATCATGCATTGGTCATATCTACCCTCCCTTCCACACCCTCTTCCTGCTCTTTTCCTCCACCTCCCCCAGCTCCCTTCCCATTCCCTAGTAGTCTCTTCATGTCATCTACAAAATAAGTTTTTAAAATATTATGTCCTTATTCATAGGAAAAGTATTCTGAATAATTTAAGAGCAAAGTCTGACAATATTTTCTACTTAATTTTAAAGTGTTCAAATATACACATATTTAGCCTATATATATATACATATATATATATATATATGTATAGGCTCGCTTCTAAATCATGTATGATTCCTATAGTCTGTCTAAAATTCTAAACAGAATAGTACTAAGATTCAAGACATCAGAAAACTCTCCCTGAATGAATATATGTGCATAAATTAGGACACTAGCTGCTGTCCTTTATAGGATCTACCACTTCCTGATAGTGTCTGCCTCCCTGGGCACTGAGTCTTCCAATATATAGATGGTTGAAGGATGCTTAAGATCCTATCTATAGTAATGGATAAAAAGCCAATATATATATATATATATATATATATATATATATATATATATACAGGCAAATGTAGCAAAATGCTAAAATTGCACAATGAATAAAATTCATTATTCTTTTAATTTTACTGAATGTTTTAAATTTTCATATAAAATGTTGGAGGAAAACAAAATTCAAGATTTTTATACGCTCATGCATTACATGCTCCATTCACTGTAATATATACCTATAATCAGGATATTGTGACTGTCCTCTAATTAACATCAGAATTATTTGAAATATAGGATAACATACTTGAAAGCAATCACATCATATTGCCATGAAAATATCAGGCACTGGGCCGGGGATTTAGCTCAGTAGCTTAAGCGCCCACCTGGCAAGCACGAAGTCGTGAGTTCGATCCCCCGTACCAAAAAAAAAAAGAAAAGAAAAGAAAAAGAAAATATCAGGCACTGCCATAGATTTTTCTAAGCAGAATTTTTTCTTGTACTAAAGCCTAGTTTTAATTAGCCTAGTTGACAAAGGAGTCACACTTTCTGAACTTCATATGCATTCAGCTAATTTCTTTGCATAATACTTAGGAACCATTTCTGTAAATTGGACACATTATATTGAGTATCATGGTCACTATGGTCTAAATGCAGAGGTTGGTTTTGCTACCCCTAAAGCCAAATGAAAAATCTATGCCTGAAAAAATACAAGACTAGCCAAAAAGTAATTTTTCTTCTAGGCAGTAAGATACATAACTTATGGATGATATAACTAGCTAAAAGCAATTTATACAAATAATATCCCCAAATAATTTGTTCAAGTTTAATATGAATTGAAATATACTTCATTGTTATAAAAGACTTAAGGAGAAATTAAGCCTATAGTAAAACTTCAAATTGTCAAAATGTGGTAGGGGATGCTGGCAGGATCCCAACAACGTGGAAAGTGAGTACCAGCAAATCATACATTTTAGTCAGAATTATACACATAGGCCTAAAATAGTCATATGCACACTCATGTCTTACTACTAACAACCATGAATTCCACCTAACATTGCCCCACTGAGAAGCCCTCTGGAAAATGTAGAGTATTTGTGCAATCAAATCTGAAATCTTAACTACCCAAGATAAAATATCAAGATGTTCTTAAACACAAGCAAACAAGCAGTAATGTGAACACAGAAGATACACTAAAGAGGAAACAGAATATAAAGAGCAGTATTGAGAAATATAGAGAAAAGAACCAAAAAAAGAGAGAAAAGAACAATCTTCTAGACAATAATAACAATGATTATGATAATGACTGAAGATAATATTTTTAAGAAGGGTCTGAGAATAAAGACAGTGAGTTAAGGCCAAGGTGAGACAGCCATGCTAGAAAAATGGAGAGGCCAACCACGCTGGAAAATGGTTTAGAAAAATCAAACTGAGTATCAAATGGGGGAAAAAAAGAAGACAACCCTAAGTAATGCTAAAGAAAAGATAAAGCACAACCAGTACAGTTCTCAAGCTTTGGATCCAAAACTCAAAAGTTCTAAATTGGTTGGATTGATCCAGCAGAACTACAGAAATTGGCCATTGATTCCGATCTTAAAAATTAAAAGAAATTATCTTTCAATCATTTAGATAGATAAGAAAGCATTAGAAGGCCAACAAAGCTAATGTTGATGCTTTACTAAAAAATTAAAAATTTTAAATTTGAGACTTGGTTCTTTAATCAAATAGGTATCTGTCCATTATAGTGGATTATAAAATTTAACCATGGTGACAAATTTTATCTCACATGATGAAACCAACTTCATATGCATAATGGTAATAAAAAATACTTAATGAGTGGTGATCCATTGCAGGCATCCTTCAACACATTTTATATTAAAGCAATTTTATCAATAAACCTGGGAAAAAGGTACTGATATTATCCTTAGTTTACTGAGGCACTAAAAAGCTAAATAATCTTTCTGAAGTTACACAGCTATAAAATCTAGGAACAGGATTCAAACTACATGACCCTCAAAGAAAAATGTGGTATAGGTCAAGACACCTGCATAAACATTCAAAACAGCTTGAGCTCTCTAGTGGTGTGACCTGGGATTCAAATATCAGCTTTAAACTTTAGATAAACTAAATGTAGCACAGTTTACTTGAGGAAAGTATGATTTGTGTATTGGGCAGCTCTCAGAATCAGGAAAGATTAAGAGATCTTGATCAAACAAGACAGGCAACAGGTTTTCTAAACAATAACAAAATAAGTAACATCCATAATTAGCTTGATTAGTTATAGTTTGACATTTGTCTACAGGGAAATGATCTGCTCACTTAGCTACTATAATGAGCTGAAACTTCACTATTTGTCACAAGAATATACTCTTAAATTAGTTCATATTTGGTTTATGTACTAAATTAAACTGCAATGTGTTACACAGGGAGGTAGATTTAGACCAAATTTAATTTAACTTAACATTAGTTAGTGTGATAGACTTTTGGTGCATCACTTAGACCATACATGATTCAATTTCCTTTCATGAAATTAAGGATTCTAATACTTCATTTACAAGGCAAATTCTGAGGCTTAGAGAAGACAACATAAGTAAAGTGCCCAAGCCCAAGATCTGATTCAAAAGGTACTCAGTCAGTGGTAGCAAGGACTATAGTTACACACAATACACAAGAAATAATAAAGTATATTATGCTTATGAAAAATGTCAACTTATAGTCTTAAATACCATATACAGCAAAGTACAGATTGTCAATGAAATAAAGTTTTAAAACATTTTTACCCAAATTATAATCTAGGATGTAAGTTGACTTCCACAGAGAATACTGTACCTCTTTGATGATTTTCACCCCTTTTGGATCCTTGATATTAACAGCTATACTCTAAAAATCAAAATATATACAGTAAAATATTATCATAAAGGCATTTCTTATTATTGACAGCCCAACAAGAAAGCCATTCATATCATAAATTCACATCTTAAAGAAAATCTATTTTCCCCATAAAGAAATGCTTAAATGTTTTTTACTGATTTTATTTGTAATTAGGATGTGTTAGGATAATAGCTAAAACTATAGCAAATGTTTTATTACAATACTAACAACAAATATTAAACACTTAGAATCCTTTATTTATTTTATTTTTGTGCCAGGGATCGAATTCACAACCTAGTGCTTGCTAGGCAGGCATTTATGCTGCTGAGCTAAATCCCTGGCCCCTACTTAGAATCCTTTAAAAGAACAACAAATGTAAAGAATCACATGATTTCTCTCTTTTATAAAAGTTCTATTATAAATTCTCATGAAATGTTTTAAATTACTTAGTAGAAAAGGAAGATTAGTAAAAACCCTTACTGTTTCTATTTGACATCTGGGGAATGAATAAAATTTCATCACATTTGAAGTATTGATTATAGCTACAAAAAAGCCATGATGATATCAAATGCTTTTTTACTGTAAGAGAATTACACAAATAAAGCAACAACGAAAGATGATAGTCTTACTTTCTTATTTCGGTTAACACTGAGAAAGTATGTACTTTCTGTGCCAACAAAAGGTGGCCCCCAACTTCGTGTGTCATCACCAACTCCTGAAAATAACAATGTGTGTTATTAAACTTTATCTCTAAAACACCATGAATCATTTCAAATCCTAATGCACAGGTGCCTGAACAAGATCAGTTCACCCCAGTGGAAGCCTCAACTACCCAGGGGTGTGCCTACAGGAGCTCCTTGGAATAGCCAAGCTTTTTACCTTTTTGTGATATCCACTAGATCTTTCTGTATCCACTTTCACTACCATTGTTGAAAGTCAAAATACGGAAGGAAATGTCTTATCAGCAGTTTTTAGATTTAATAAACAGCAAATTTCAGAGAGGAAACAGCAAACTTCAGGGGGGAAAAATTACTCTTGTTATTGGAAAGCAAGTCAGCTTTTTTTTTTTTTTAGTCAATTCTTTCATGGTTCCCTGGTATTCAATGTTCAAAGACAATGTGGAGTCTACGAAAGAGTCAGTGAATATAATTTAAATCAGAAGAAATATGTGAGTCTTTATCATAAAGTAGCATTTGGGTCTATGTTTACAAAAATGATTAATAAATCTATAAAATATTTCTGTAACAATCAGAAAAGGTAAAAGAAGTTATTGAATAGCAAATGACAATAATTTAAAATACTCCCTTAGAATAAAATTTTAGTCTTCTAGGTTTTATTTCAAAGAGATAGTGTAAAACCATCAAAAATAGAGTATTTTGATCAGAAGGCTTGCTTCCCGTGGGCAGCCAGCGTGGGCAAGGAAACATAGCCAGGTAAGATCAATGCACTTGCAGGCCACCATTAGAGACCGTTGCTTCCTTCAGGCAGCCATCATCCACCAAGAGAATCAGACAAACACACTCCTGTGTGTCTGCCACCATCATAGTTTATAGCAGCACAGTTTGTAATTGCTAAATCTTGGAGGCAGCCCAATCAAATGATGAGTGGATAAAGGAGATGTGGAGTTTTTTGTATAATGGAGTACCACTCAACCATAAATAAGGATAAACTCAAGACATTTCCAGGAAAACGAATGCACCTTGAGACCATACTCTTAAGTGAAATAAATTGAACACACATATGGAAATATTGCATTGTTTCTCTGATATGAGAAACCAAAAGTGCAAAGACCAAAATGTATAACAGATACTGTAAAATGAGAATAAAATATTCAAATGAGAAGGTGACTAGGGAGCAGGGAGTGGGAAAGAAATAAAGGGAAAGAAAAAAAGGAAAAATAAAAACAAACTGGTTGTAAATAAGGAAAGGAAAGGTGTCTGATGGAAGGGAAAGGGAAGGGAAAAAATACCCAAGAAATATCATATACGATACAAATTCCTTAAGATAAATATGATCATTATGAATGCCTAAAATGTACTAATAAACTTAATTTTAAAAATCTTTACAGGCTTTATCAGTTAAGGTAAATTAATAAGTTGAGGTAATTATAAATTAGTCTTGTGAGTCTTACAGATATATATGCTCTACTCAATGCTAGACTATTCAGAGAATTGTTTCAGACCCATAAGAATATAATTTTGAAACATACATAATAATAATTACTGTTAGTATTTGTTATGGTTTATGTCAGTGGCCCCCAAGCCTTATGCAATTATGGATGAGACCAAATCTAGCATTTGTGATTGGTTCATTGTCTAGCACTTGGATTGGTGGCATGAGTGTTTCACCCACCCAGGGGTGGAACCAGGATATGACGTAATGGCAGGAGAAGGTGTGTGACTCTCTCTCTTGCTGATCTGCACCTTGCTGTCTGTGGCAGCCATGAATAGCAGCCCCACCATGCCACTCTGTCTTGGAGCCAACTAAGTACGGACTGAAACCTCCAAGAACTATAAGAAATAAACCTTTCCTTCCCTAACTTTAGGAGTCAGGTATTTTGTCTCAATGAAGAGTAAAAAGTAACTAAGACAGTATTATTCTTGAAACCTTTATAATAAGTGATTTGGGAAGTCTGGATGTTTACCCAAAGTCTTATGCAGTCATAAGGAATAAGGTTTTCCGAGGCAACTGAATCTAGTGTTTGTGACTGGTTCATTGTATAGTGCTGGAATTGAGGTAAAGGGAAGCAAGGAGAAATAGGATACAAAAGAAGGAGAGAAAGGAAAAGAATAGAAATCCATCAAAAAGTATCCAAATACCACAAGCTAAGTTATTCTTTTTTATTTCTAATACAGGAACATTTTCTTATTTGCAATTCCTTTTTTTTTTCATTTGCAGTGATGAGGATTCAACCCAGGGGCTCCTGTAGCACAGGTTGGATGTAGTACTCCACCCTGTGCTACAGCCATAGTTCCCCCCTCCCATTTTACAATTTTAAAGGTTTTGATGGGGGGAAATATCTAAGTTTAGATTAATTCCTTGTTTTTATATTTCTCATTCAGCATCTTTCTAGTTCTTTTTGCCTCTTTTGTCCAACAAATAAGTATATCCTGCATACACAATTCTCACTTTTATTTGTTGTCTTCTTAGCATTTTGGTGGTTAGTCATGGTATTTATAAGGCTTCTTAGAAAAGTGTCACTATTATATGTCCTTTCTCTTTAACAAGCCTGTAAGAGGCATACTGTCTATTCTTTACTATGTCTTGTGCATTAACGTGTAAATAATGTCTTAGTTACTTTTCTTTTGTTGCTGAGATAAAATACCCAGCACCCAAAATTAAGGAGGAAAGGTTTATTTAGCTCACAGTTTGCGAAGGTTTCAATCCATAATCTGACAGCTCTAAGGCAGGGAGGCATGGCAGAGGGCAACAGTTCATAGGGTGGTCCCTATGAACTAACCATCATTAGTCAGTCTCAACAGTAGAGCTTGATGGGGTTAAGGAGGGTCAGGATCAGAGCTAAGCAAATGTATATGTCTTATTAGCTGTGTGGACTTGAAAAAGTTGCTTTACTTTCTGTGCCTACATTTTCCCATTTACAAACTAAAAATGATAACATCAGCCTACAGGGCTAACTCAAACGTTAAAATTATCATGAGGCTGAGAACTTTGCAGGGCACTATAATAAGTATCACTGTCACCATCGTTATGTTTTAAAGAAGCTTTCAAAGTATGAGAAGCCTTGAGCCTTAGTCCTTGGCACATATAAAAAGAGCATTGTTATAGATTCATAGAGGTAAAAATAGAGAAAAAAAACATTTCATTTCAATTATCTCTTCATCTAGTTTATCAGTACTCTAAAAGGGATATTTTAAAAATTACTAAAATGTTTATTAGCCTGGTTCTATTTTATAGAGGAAGCAATAGATTTTTACCTGGTCTTTCTACTTTAATAACTTCTGCTCCAAGATCTCCCAAATTCATAGTAGCAAAAGGTCCTGCCAGTACTCTACAATGTTAACAACAGTATATGAGCATATTTTCTTGATAGTCCATTAATATAGATAAGTTCATGTAATATTAGTAAACATCAAAATTGTTTAAAATGTAATTTGGTCATATATATCAAGAGCTTTAAAAAAGTATGTCCTCTCTGATCCAGTCATTTGATTTCTAAAACAGTATCTTAAGAAAGAAACTGAAACTGAGATAAAAATTCAAATGCAGGGAAGTTTAAATTATAAAAGTGAAATTTTGGAAGACATTATGTAATTATAACATCTATATAATAAAATGTTATGATTTTGAACAACACAGGAAAATATGAAAAATACAATAGTACATTTAAGATTGGGGTAAAATTAATTTTAATATAGTTCCAATTTTTGTTTTTTAAAATTATGTATAACTAAGTAGATTAACAAAAATACATATTACAGTAATTTGACCCTTTTAAATAATGAGATTCAAGGAAATTTTTTCCTTTTTTTATTCTTTTTCCCTTCTCCAAAATTTCAATAAGTGCCTTATAACATAGAAAATAAGGATAGTTTCCATTTACCAAAATGCAGATTACCCAAAACAAACCTTGTTAGATCCAGGATTTTTACACCTGCTAATGGCTTTAAATTGTCAGTACCTGGAAAAACACAAAAAACATTAAAGGATTACTGATTACTAATTTTCATACTAAAGAGTGCTTCATATTCTGCTCTAAGTAATCTCTTTTACTATGAAAAATTATTTTTCTTCACAATGATTTTACCTTATATGCATTACAGAAATTTACACTGATCTCAATCTGTAAGAGTTAAAGCCTCTGAAAACAGATTATTCCAAATGAGTAGAATCCACAAATACACTAGAGATAGTCTATGTAATAAAAACTGAAGAATGAAGTAAACTATAACATATATATTATTTTTAAATTAATTTTATTGGCACATTTTTGATATACACAATGATTACATTCATCATAGACAAAATGTACCTATATATAACTTGTCTTGTTTTTTCCCCATTCGCCTCCCTTCAATCTTCTTCCCTCCTTATTTACAAAAGCTGTTTCATTATCTTCCATCTATTCTCTTTTTTGCCTTTTTTCTTTCCTTCCATTCACCCTCCCCCTCTTTAGTTCCTTTTCCCATTTGAATGTTTCATTCCTATTTCCCAGTATCTGTCATTTATCTTGGTCCTTATTTACACTTTTGGTTTCTCACACCAGAGAAACAATGCTATAAACATGTGTTTCCAGTTGATTTCACTTAACAGTATGGTCTTGTCTTAGTTACTTTTCTCATTGCTGAGACAAAATATCCAACATCCAAAGTTAAAAGGGGAGAGATTTATTTGGCTCACAGTTTGTAGAGGTTTCAGTCCATAATCAGGCAGCTCCAAGGCAGGGTGTCTTTCCAGAGGTCCATTAGAGAGGAGAACAGTTCATGGAGCCCAAAAACTAGCAAAAGGATAAACCTATTTCTGTCCCTTATAGTGCATGCAGGGTACCCATCCTAGGGCAGGTGTAGCACTCACATCCTTAATCCTACCCAGAACTATGCCATACCAATTAGTGGATTGATTTACTAATCACACATACTTGATCCCAGCACCACATGCTCTAGATACAGCCACCTCTGAAAAGCCCATCCTCCATGACTGCATGAGGCTTTGGGGGGACATCTAGACACAAACCATAACAGGTCTCAAAATGCATCCATGTAGCTAGAAATGCCTCAGTTTTATCCCACTTATGGCTAAGTAGTACTCCATTGTATTTAAAGATCATATCTTTATCCATTCATCAGTTGATGGACATTTGAGCTGATTCCAAGATGTAGCTATTACATATTGTGCTGCTATAAATACAGGTGTGCATATGTCACTGTGTATGATGCTTGTAACTTTTTAAGAAATATACCAAAATGAGTAACTGGGTCAAAAGGAACCTCTAGTTTTAGTTTTTTTTAGAAATCTCCACACTGATTTCCATTAGGTTGTACCAATTTTAAACTCCCACTAACAATGTAGAAGTGTTCTTTTTCCCACAACCTCATCAGAATTTGTTGTTGTTTGATTTCTTGATAATAACCATTCTTTACAGAGATGGAATCTCAGTCCTGTTTTAATTTTCATTTCTCAAATGGTCAGTGATATGGAACATTTTTTCATATCTACTTCTTCATCAGAGAAGTATTTATTAATTTTGGATGCCCATTTTTGGGTCTTTAAATTCAGAAGGTGTAATATTTTTGTGAGATATATACATATACATATATATATATATATATATATATATATATATATAATCTCCTTTGTTGCCCAAGATTGCTTTTGCCATGCAAGCCTTGTCTGGATCCATATACATTTTAGGATAGTTTTCTCTAGTTCTGGGCAGTATGCTATTGGTATTTTGATCAAGATGTAATCATCTGTGTAACATTTTTGGAAGTGTTGGCATTTTCATTATATGTTCTTGTACCCACCAAAAACCAAGGGTTATCTTTCCACTGTCTTTTCTTTTTTCGGTACCAGAAATTTAACTCAGGACCTTGTTTGCCACTGTGCCTCTGAGCTATATCCCTGGCCCTCCACTTTTTGATACCCTTGTCAATCTCCTTTTTCAGAGTACTATAGTTTTGTGGGTGTTTGTTTGTTTGTTGTGAGACAAAGTCTTGCTATATAGTTCAGACTGATCTGGAACTTACTAAGTAGCCTACTCTGGCCTCAAATTTGCAGCAGTTCTCCTGCCTCATCCTCCCAAGGACTAATACTAAAGGTGTGCACAACCATGTCCAGCAGAGTACTACGTTTTCAATGTAAAGGTCTTTTACTTCCTTAATTAGATTGATTCCTACATATTTCATTTGTCTTGAGGCTATTGTGAGAGGTGTCATTTCCCTAATTTCTCTCTCAGTGAGTTTGCTATTTGCATATAAGAATGTTACTGATTTTTGATTGATTTTATATGCAGTTATGTTACTGAATTTGGTTATTAAATGTGGGGGTCTTTTAGTGCAGTTTTTGAGGTCTATGTCAAGGAGCATGTCATCAACAAATAAAGGTAACTTAATTTCTCCCTTTCTTATCTTTATTCCTTTTATTTCTTTCTCTCATCTAATTTCTCTGGATAATGTTTCCAGAACTATATCGAGCAGTAGTGGTGATAGTGGATATCTTTGTCTTGTTTCTGATTCAAGACTGAACATTTTCAGGTTCTGTCCATTTAATATGATGTTGGCTATTGGTTATAGGTGGATTTTATGAAACTGAGATTAAAAACTACCTATTCCAATCTTACGTAGATTTTTTATTGTGCATGAGTGTTGAACTTTGTCAAATGTTTTTCTACATCTATTGAGGCAATCATGTAATTCTTATCCTTGTTTCTGTTGATATGGTGTATTACATTTATTGGTTTGAAAAGTATGCTGAACCATCCCTGCATCCTTGGGGTAAATTCTACTTAGTCATGGTGAATAATCTTTTGGTGATTTGCTATATTCTCTTTGCCAGTATGTTTCTGAGGATTTTTCCATGTATGTTCATTATGAAGATTGCCCTGTAGTTTTCTTTTTTGATTGGATCATCCTCTGGTTTTGCATAAGAGTAATGTTTCAGTCATTGAGTTTCAGAGTATTGCATCCTTTACAAGTTCAATAAAGAGTTGGAGTAGTGACATTAATAGTGGCATCTAAAGTTCTTGATTACAGCAATGAATCCACAGGATCTGGGCTTTTATTGTTGGTAGTGTTTAAATTACAGTTTCAATTTCACTGACTGATACTGGGTTATTTATAATTTTTGTAACTTTTTAATTCAGCTTTGGTAATTCATATTTACCTAGGAATTTGCCCACATCTTCTGAGTTTTCAATCTTATTAAAGTGTAGATTCTCAAAGTAGATACTGATGATCTTACAGATTTATACAGGATCTATTGTGATTTCACTTTTCATTTCTAATTGCATAGATCTAAGTCTTTTCTTTCCTCTTTTTTAATAAGGTTGAATAAGGCTTTGTCTATTTTATTTACTTTTTAAAATAAACAACTTTTTGATTCATTGGTTCTTTGTATTGTAACAATGACTTGTATAACTTGTTTCTTCAAGACTGACAGGAATGATGAATCTTGAAAGTGTATTAAACAGTTTATAATCATATGTGTCTTTTTTCTCTGCCCATCAACTATAAAAACAAGTAGATGATAATTATAACAGTAATTCACTTAACACATATAATATCAACATTAAATCATTAAATCATATTTTACCTAACTATCTCATATGATTACTGACCTTAATCTGAACTTATTTTAAAGCACCTATGGGAAAAAATGATGAGCTACATTCAATATGTTTTTAACAGTTCTTAATTTTTAGAACTGGTTTAGGTATACTGTATAATTGAGTGGAATCTATTGAGGTTTCCCCTAAGTGTCCTGACCCCACATATATAAAGCCTCGTCCTGTGCCAGGTTGACACATCTGTAATAATCAATTAACCTGCATTAATACATAATTATCAAAGTCTGTAGTTTACAATGAACTTCATATTTGAATGTTGCACATTTCATTGAGTTCTGACAAATGTATAAGGATATGGAGACACCACTGTGTTTCATACACAATAGTTTCACTCCCTAAAATCCTCTTCACTCCATCTAGTCATCCCTACCTCCCCACTAACTGCTGGTAACCCTTAATATAAGGCCACTTCCATAGATTTGCAGTTACCATAATGCAGTATAATTGAACTCACACAACATGTAACTTTTTCAGATTAGTCTATTTCTCTTAGTAATACGCATTTAAATTCTTTTCATATTGCCTTTGCTTATTTAAGTGCTGAATAATATCCTATTGTCTGTATGCACCACAGTTTATTCAATCACCTACTAAAGAACATCTTGCTTACTTCCAAGTTTAAGCAATTATGAATGAAGCTACTATAAATATTGTGTGCATCTTCTTGTATGGACATAAGTTTTCAATTCTTTTGGGCTAAGGATCATGCCTGCAGGACCACATGCTAAAGAGTATATTTAGTTTTGTAAAAAAAAACTGCCAAATTGTCTTGTAAGGTGGCTGTACTATTTTTCACTCCCATCAGCAATTGATAAGTTACTTGATTCAATATATTTTTTAAAAAATTCTCAATGTATCTCTATCTCAAGTAACTTAAGAATGAAGGATAGAAGGCCAGGGGTTTAGCTTAGTGGCATAAGTGCCTGCCCTGGCAGGCATGATCCTGGTACAAAAAAAAAAAGAATGAAGGATAGAATTCACACATTGTCACATACAACATTAGCAGCCTGAGACAAGTCATAAAGAATATGATTTTTAACTAGGGGTTCACAAACCACATTGCTCTAAGGAACATTAAGGCAACTGCTTCCTAAAATAAGCTAATTTATTAATTTATAATAAGTAAACTGGAAATACTGGAAGCTCACATGATTGTTTCCTTATTGTCTTAAAAGTACATTTATGTGGAAAACTAATGTTATGGTTTGTGTCTGGATGTCCCCTCAAAGCCTCATGTGGTCATGGAGGAGTGGGCTTTTTAAAGACAGCTTGTTAAACCTAGACCTTTTGTTTTAATGCCCTCTCCTCAGGAAACAGAGTTATAGTGCTTCCTGCTCCACTCATTTTGGGGCCAGGGTCCTCACTTTGTAAACAGCCTCAGCTTGCACAAGAGATGCCATAGAGATGGTGTGAATGCTACAATCATCCTAAGGTGGTAGCCTGCATATAATATAAAGGAGAAAAAGAAGCTTGTTCTCCCCTGCTTCTTCTTTTACACTTGCTGCTTTTGATGTCTTCTGCCGCCTTGAGTTTTTGTTCCTCTGCCATGCCACCCTGCCTTGCAGCCAGCTGACTATAAACAGAAACCTCTACAAACTGTGAACTAAATAAATGTTTCCATTCTTAATTTTGAGATTGGGTATTTTGTCTCAGCAACAAAAAAAAAAAGTAACCGGGACAAGCAAATTATAATCAGATGGAAAATCAATGGACAGAGATTCAGGGATGAAAGAACATAGCTAAAACAATGTTCCATGTATTAGACTGTTATAGCCACAGCACTATATCACATTGGATATCACATTGACAGATATCCAACCACCTTGCATATTCTTCTTCCCTGTTGACTCTGAACTTAGACATCTGTCTTGTTTTAGCCAATAGGATATTAACAATTCTGTTGCTACCAGTGGCTTGACTAGGTGCTTGCTTATTGACTTAACTGGAATGCTCCTGCCTTCATGTGAAGAAATATACAATGACAGAATTCATGGAGAAAGGCTTTGCCATTAAGTCACTGCCACAATCTCAGCAGAGAATCCAGACTTGTGCAAGAAGCCATTCAGAATGCTCAGGCCCAGCCCAGATACTGGCTTAGGCAAATTCAATTAATAACTGCCCAGCTGATTCAAAGAACTTTAAAAACAACCCCATTTTTGTTTTAAGACACTAAGTTTGAGGGTAGTTTGCTATATAGCAAGAAATGAACAAACACAGTGGCTTATGACTTTTGTTGCTGCCAGATTGACCCTTTCTTTCCTTTTTTTTTTTTTCTTTCTTTTTTTCTTTTTCTGATAGGGCCTCATGATATAGCCCATCCCAGGCTGATCTCTCAAACTTCCAACCCTCCTGACTCAGACTTCTGAGTAAGTAGGCTTGCAGGTGTGTGCCACCACACCCAACTGAGAGTGGTCTTTTTAAACGTAATATACATTAGTATCTTCTTCTGCTAAAATCCTCCAGCAGTCTTTTACCAAACTTAAAGTGAAATCTTACATCTTTCTATAAGATCCAGCTTTCTCCAGTGCTTGACAACCTCTCCAACCTCATCTCTATCACTCTTTCACTTTTCTCAACTACATCATCCTTACAGTGTGTGTGTGTGTGTGTGTGTGTGTGTGTGTGTGTGTGTCTGTGTATATTCCTGACAAGGTCTTTTTATTTTTCCCAGACTGACCTGCCTCAACTTCCCTAATTCTTGCGATTACAGCTATGTGCTACCACACCAAGCTTTTTGCAGTTTTATTTTTTAAATCATATTTTGGGGCCTAAAGCAAAGATGCACAATTTAGATTCCCCCTTCAAGTAAGGACTTGCTTCCCACCTGCAAGGAGCATGTTTCTCTCACAGTCTCCAGTATCAGCTTGGGAAGGATTCACCTCAGCTTACCTCAGTTCAGACCACACACCTTTCTCAGGGCAGCCCCTGACCAAACGACTGAGCAAAGTTGGGGCAGGAAAGCATAGTTATTTCTTCTATCAAGTAAAAAGCAGCTGTAGGGGCTGGGGGTTTAGCTCAGTGGCATAAGCGCCTGTCTTGCAAGTGCGCTGTTATGAATTCGATCCCTGGTACCAATAAAAAACAAAAACAAACAAACAAACAAAAAAGAACAGCTGTAGCAGTTGCCTTTGGAGTATTGGCTCTGGGTGTCCCCACAGGGCTGGTAGAGACTCTGACTCCTCCATTCCACAGGCTCTCCTATCTTTCCCTTTTACAGGGGTTACTTCTCAGTCTCTGCTGTTACTCACACAGACAGCTTTGGTGCCATGTAGAAGGGTTCTGCACAAGACTTTGAGTATCAGGAGGTAGCAGTCACTGCAGCCACCTTAGAGACCAGCTACAGCACTCTTCTGTAGTTTCAATTTGTGTACTGTTAGTGACAAACGATTTCAAGTACTCAAATATGCCCATCATCCATTTTTAATGTCTTTTTGTAAAAGATCTTCATAATCTTTTCCCCATTTTTAATTGAGTCCCCATAAAGAATCTATATAATGTTGTTTCAAGTACTTTTACCATCCTTGTCACATAACTAAGAAACAAGGCAACCTAAACATCAAGCTGATGGAGGGAGGTTATTGAACTTTTCCACCTTTAAAATCAAGTTGCCTAACTTCAAAGTCATTGCTGCCCAACAACCTATTTCAACACATCTGTTCCTAAAACACCTGTTTTAAATCCTCTTCACTACTAATATGCGTCTGTTATGGCTTGTATCTACCTGTTCCCCTAAAGCCTCATGCCGTCATAGATTGGGCTTTCTGGAGGTGGCTGGGTCTAGGGGTGTGTGATTCTGGGATTATGGATGTGATGCTGGGATTAAAGGTGTGATGCTGGGATTAAAACTGCTCTATCCTAGATATGAGTTCTACTGCCCAAAGGGCAGGTACCCTAGATGGAATATAAGGTATAGAATGAAGGCTTGCTGTTCCTTGCTGCTTTGCTGTCTTCTACCTAGCCTGCCACACCATGGACTGTTTTTCCTCTGCAGTGCTCTTCTGCCATGCTGTCCTGCCTTGGGGACAATCAACTACAGACTGAAACCTCTATAAACTGTAAGCTAAAATAAAACTCTCCTCCTTTACCTTTGGGTATTTTGACTCAACAATGAGAAAAGTGACTAAGACAGCCTCCCTAACTTTTCTTTCTTAGCCTGTTTGTCTAACAATCTTCTTGGGAACTCTTCTTTGGGGGAGAACTGTATCAACATAAGACATCATTAGGTACTGACAGAAATTACCTATACATAAGGGCTCAGACATATTATCAGTTTGAAACTCATCAGTAAAAAAGGTCTATATTAATTTGCTAGGGCTGTCATAGCAGAATACCACTGACTTAATAAATTCATTTCCTCTCAGTCCTGGAGGCCAGAGAGATTAAAGAACTAAATATGAATGAAATTTAAATTAAACTATTAAAGTGCTATAAAAAAGTGAAAAAAAATTCATAATCTTGGTTGACAAAAGATTTCTCTAACCAAAAAAGACTGAAATTTAAACACTATAAAGGAAAAAAGCTGATAGCCATAACTAAATATTTAACTCAATACAGTAAAAGATACCATAAATAAAATTACAAGATAAATAACAAGCTAGAAGGCTAAAGGTGGAAATGTTCATTTTCAATAAAAATAAAATGCAAAAGGTTTCTATAATATATCTAAGAAATCAGTAGGAAAGAAACACAGCTCAGTGAAAAAGGAAAATGGATGTAAACAATTAATTCACAGATAAATAAATTTTCCATATAGTAACAGAGTATAATGGAATATATTAGACAATTTAGTTAGTTTATAAGTAGACAATCAGTAAAAAGTCAGCTTACTATATAGCCACCTCGATAAAAATAGCAAACATACACCAAATTAAGAGCTAACCCAGGTCATGATGCTAGTTTTTAAGCTTTGACCTAGATAGCCTTTGAACCTGGCCAGTTAAATAACTAGTGTTCTTTAAACCCTAAAATCCACACAGCAGCCTGTTTAAAACAAGTTTCTGTGGTCTGCTTGTCTATATAAGGCCAAAACAAAGACAGCTGAGTGGCCATTTCACTTTTGGAATCTTCTTCTGATGAAAATCCAGGCATTATCTGTTTTCTTATTTCTAATAAACAGTCTTACTTCCCTCCTTTTGTCCATGGTTTTATCCTTCATTGTCTTTCTGAGACAATGAGCTCAAGTTTGTGAAAAATTAACTATTTCAGTATCGCAGCAGATTTTCTTAGATATTTCATTTATAACCAAAAAGGTGAAAACTATTATAACTTTTTTCTCATCTGATTGGTAAACATTTAAAACATAAAGTACATATCCAATATTGGCGTAGTGAAATGGACATCTTCATACAGTGTAAATGTAAGCCAGTAGCTACCTTTTAAAGAGCAATTTGACACCTATGAAAAGTTAAAATACCAATATGCTAAGCTTTCCTGTTGGCGTAACTTAATTCATGGAAACATTCTTTATGCTAAAATACAGGAAAAAATATCCACTGCAAGAGTTTTTTTTAAGTTTTTTTGTTTAGATTTTCTGCCATAAATTTTACTGAAGAATGATTTACAAGGGTAAATTATATGTTACATAATTTATATTATATAATAACATTTGTTATGTATATTATATAAAACATATATACTACCACATGACATATAAATATGTGTAATCATAATAGCTAGTACATTAAATTTGATATATGCATCTATGAAATCACCTCCACAATCAAGAAAAAAAGTTTTCTTTTACCTAAAAGTTTCCTTCTGCCCTTGACAAAGTACCACTCCCTCTAGTACAAGTTTCAGATAACCAATGATCTTTCCGTTACTCTAATTTAGTTTACATTTTCAAGAATTATATATTCAGGTCAGGGATACTGTTCAGTGGCACAGCACCTGCCTGGCAAGCACAAGGTCATAAGTTTGATCCATGATACAAAAAAAAAAAAAAGAATTGTATATTCATAAAATACCATAAGTACTTTTTGTGTCTGACATCTTTTATTCAACATGATTTTGAAATTCATCTTTTATGATGCAGTTTTATAAGTGCATTCTTCTACATAGATATACCATATTTATTTAACTATTCAGCTACTTAAAGACACTGCTGCAGTTTGAACACGGTTTGTCCCCACCAAAACTTATGTTGAGACTTGATCCACAGTGTGGTACTGTTGGGAGATGGGTCCTAGAGGAAAGTGTTTGGACCATGAATGGATTAATGCCTTTCTTGCATGAGTGAGTTCTTCCTCTCTCTCAAGACTGGATTAGATATTATAAGAAGTTATTATGCAACAAGCCAAATAAATAAAGCCTTCTATTTCTTCTTTCACATTAGCACATTATACTTTCCACCATAAACTGAAGCAGAACTTCCTAGACTCAAGAACCATAAGCCAAAATAAACCTCTTTTCTTTATAAATTATCCAACCTCAAGTATTCTGCATATAACAGAAAATGAATTAAGACAGACAATGAGTTGTTTTTTAGGCTACAGTGAATCAAGTTGTTATGAACATTCATAAACAAGTCTTTATGAGAACATGTCTTTATTTTTTTGTGAGTAAATATCTAATGGACTGAGTGGGTAATGCAAATGTATGTAACATTTAATTTAACAAACTGCCAAGCAGATTTCTAAAGTGGTTGTAAAACACTGTATGAGGGTTCCAGATGTTCCAAATCTTTACATCACCAGGAATTATTACTTTTTCAGTGTTAGCCATTCAAATGGTTGTATAATGGTTTTTTGTTGTTTCAGTTTGCAGGTCACTGATGAACAATGATATTAAGCATTTTTTCATGTTAACAGTTGGCCATTTAATGAAGCAAAAACCTTCAAGTTGAATTCATTTAACATCGGGGAACAGACTTTAACTTTTTATTATCTAAAAAGACACTCAGGACTGCTAGAATAAATTTTAAATGGTTAAGAGCATGAACTCTGTAGTCACACTGACTGAGTTTATTTACTTGATGTACTATTTACTACCAAAGTGGCCTTAAACAAGATAATTTCACTTCTCTGAATTCACTTTCCTCATCTGAATCACCCTGTCTCACTGGATCTGAAAGTATTAAATGAAATGTTGAATGCAATGTATTTACTACACTTTTCTGGCATCAAGTAAATGCTCGATAAAAAATTTTTAATTGTTACCACCATCTTCTACATATCATATAGTCACACCACCTATTAAAGTTCAGATCTGAAAACAAGAAAAGAAAAATGCATGATTATTTTAAGAAACAGCAAAAATATGACTATTAGTTCTCTATACTTTTAAGAGAGTATTTAGAGCCATTTTTCACCTATTTGTAAAAGAATGGATAGGCTGGGTAGGAGTGGGAGAGTGACAACAATGGAAATAACAGTTGGAAAAGCCAGAAACTGTTATAATTTCTTGAAATATATTGAGCAGCTTGCAGATCTCTCTGTCATATTTGGCCTCTAGTATGAAAAGCTATTATCATGATACAACTGGGCAACCATGCAAAGAAGTATAATTATAATAGAACTGCCATCAATTCTATATTTGCCAGATCTGCTTGGTAGAACTCCCCTGGTACTTGGCCCTAGGGTTTCCATGACCCAAATAAATTTGGGTGGCCCAGAACAGGGATAGTTGACAGATGCCCATACAAGTGGCTCATCTGTATGACAGTAATCATGGTAATCCTCTCCACTCATACTAGTCAACTACTGAGGCAAAAAAAAAGGCCAATTCATAAAACAAATTAATCAAATATTAATACAAACAGAATAGAACATGTGACATACACCAGAAGTATTATTTTGCACTTTGCAAAAGAATTTAACCACCAGAAGTTATGTATGAGAACACAAAAGATGGACAGCTCTTCGAAGCATGCTCTTAATCTGCTGATGCCTTACCTATAATAATTATCATGATGGGGTTTTTTTCTAGCATGCATTAGAAATCATGAAACAAGTTCTGTTCCTAATAACCTAGTTTGGCAAGCAATTTTAGGAGGACAGTACAAGCGGAAAATTAGTATCTATCAGAAGGTATCCCAGGGAAATTACAATTTTGAAATCACTAGGCAATAATTGTTTTCAATTTCTAAATTTGTGGGAAATAAGAGACAAGGCTTATGAAGACTAAAAGATCACAGACCTAAGGACATTTCAATTCTATTTTTCACTGAAATCCATGTGCATTTATATTCATAATCATTCAGGAAATAATGTGAAGATAATAGTTTTGTTTCTTTTTTCCTCAATCTCAAGGGGAGGTGACCACGGTGGCTCACTCCTGTAACCCAGAAGTCAAGAGGGTGAGACAGGAAGATTGCTATAAGTTCAAGGCCAGCTTAAGCTACACAGTAAGTTCAAGGCCAACCTGAACTATCTAGCAAGACCTTGTCTCGGAAAAAAAAAAAACAAAAAACCTCAAAGGGAAAGAAGGACATGAATCTTTGGCATCAACTGTTTAAGTTCATGAATAATAAAGAATAAAACAGGAGCTGGGTGTGGTGGTCCATACAGTCTCAACTACTTGAGAGGCTGAGGTGCAAGAAGCATGTGAACCCATGAGTTCCAGAATAGTTTATAGCAAGACACCATCTCAAAAGAAAAAAATAAAATAAAATAGGAATTCACCTTCCAACTCAATTTATTAATTTCTAAAGCCCCTGATACACTTTTAAGAAAGTAAAGATATCACAAACAAAAAATCCTCAACTTTTGCAATTAATTTCCATGTTTTCTCTTTATTTAAAAAATTCTGAACAAAAGAAAACACAGATAAAGGAAGTTAATAGTGATCTCACCCATTTTTTGCTCATTCAAAGCTAATAATTTCTAGTTTTTTTAGTATAAATGCCTTTAGAGATGTAAAAATAGTGAATGGATGAAAAAATACTGGATGTATATATGTCAGCTTTCTTGATGTTAAGACAAAATTCCTGACACAAACAAATTAATAGGATTTAATGGCTCATGATTTAATAGGATTCCATCAAGTATAGCTGGTTCTAAGACAGAAACATTATGGTGGAGGAAAAGTTGTTCACTTCATGGTATTCAGAAAGCAGAGAGCAGAGGAAGAACCCAAGAGGAAGGGGGCCAAGGACAAGGTATAGTCCCTAAGGTCATGCCATCATGACCTACTTCCTCCACCTCCTAACAGCCCATTTAGCTATGAACTCCCCAATGAGTTAATCCACTGATGAAGTGAGTACCTTCACAGTCCAGTCATCTTTCCACAGGTCTCTTAATCCAGTCAAGTTGACAACCAAGATTAACCAGCACAGTTAATTTTAGTTAGATTTTAAAAAGAGATCTAAAGTCGTTTCCATTAAGAATGCCAGTCTAGGGGCTGGGGGTTTAGCTCAGGCATAAACACCTGCCTGGCAAGCACAAGGTGATGTGTTCAATTCCCTGTACCCAAAAAAAAAAAAAAAAACAAAGCCAGTCTATTGGCTTTTCATTGCCAAGGGGTCCAAGTCAACCAGACCTAGCTATTATGGTTCTTCACATCCTATTATAAACTCAAAAAGGTAATGGGGAAGTAATGCTAAAGTTATAGAGCAATTACACTGTTTTTGGATAACCAGAGAACAACAGTGAGACAAATAGTATATCATTGATAACTAATTTCCTAAGAATTGGCCCTCCCCTCCAAAGCCTTATTATTGTGGGATTTGCAATTACAGATTTTTGGACATTATTACTTTAGCAAAATCTTGAGAAATTTAAAGTATTATACAAAAAAAAGTTCAGAAAAATTTTAAAACTTGGTTAAATCATACTAAAGCACAGATCAATGCTAATTCCAAATCTGCTCCTCCACTTTTTTCAGTTTCTCCTAAAGTACATTGTAGTCAAATACATGGGTCTGGCCCAATATGAATTTGGCCATTATCATCAGAGGAGCTCGGGACCTTGTTGGTGAGAGTGGCTGTGACTCACTTTGGGGGAGCTCTGCTCCTTACATTGAGCATTGCTTCCTGGCTCTGGAGGGGAAGATGTGTGCTATTTAATCTCCAGGAGAAGCTTGTCATGCTGGCTTCCTGGCATATACTTGAATGTTCTCATCGTAGAAGGAGCTTAAAACCTCACTGTCACTGAGGATAGCTGTAGTACTTTTCAGGGCAGCTGTGGTCCTTACTTTGAGCATAACTTCTCAGCTCCAGTGTAAACTCTCAACCTGCTGGCACAGCTCCTGGATCCGCTGGCAAAGACTTTCTTTGGCTTCCACCACTGACCTTTCGGTCTTCCCAGCAGATCCATAAAACAGACTAGTGTGAGTCCTTGTCGTGGGCTCTAGACCTCCAGTTGGACTCATGGGAGGCTATGTCATGGCTCTGGGTCTTCAGCTGGACTCATCCAGGCCCTTACCTGAATATTCTGGGTCTTTAGTGTTGTGGACAGATTTCCAGTGCTTTCTTGTGTTTAACTCTAGGCAACCATCATAAAATAATATTATAAATTCTGTGTCCTGATTGTAATTGTTCTCCTCACAACCCCTGACTATAACACCTAGCACAGGATCCTTACCACTGAGCATAGTCTTCAGCGAGTCCTCTAAGACATTTTCATTTGCACTAAAATCCTCACAGCCTCATTCTCCTGGTTGGGGCACAGAAAAAGGGCATCATCTAAGTGTTCAGTAGGAATTAAATGATTAAATATATCAACTATATCCATGAAGACCTCTGTGTATCTTTCAGTCCAGCTCACCAAACAAGCACTACTGCAGGCAGCAGAGGAAGATGAAGGCTGCTGCCGCTGCAGAGAAGGATAGAAAAAAAAATTTTTAATTTATTTCCAAGTTGCTTGTGGTGGCAACTCAGGAGCCTGAGGCAGGAAGATCACCTCAAGTTCAACACCAACCTGGGATACAGTTAGTTCAAAGACAGCCTGAACAACAAGAGCAAGATACTGCCTCAAAACAACAACAAATAGTCAATTCCAGCCTTACCACATGAAATCATCCAGTCCCTGCTCCCCAGGAAGCTATAAGATCTTAGGAACTTTCCATTCATATAGCAATGTATGCACATATGCTCCATTAGTATAGCAACATGAGGAAGATTTCATATTTGTTGAATCACATATATTGTTGGTTACTTCACAAAGCAGCAGGATTTAACCTACCAGTGCCCAATAAAGATGCCAAGCAATGGAAGCAGAGTCAGTTTTAAGTGAGTTTCCAGCACCAATGCCAGGAGCTAGGAAATCCATTTCAGGTTCAAATGCTTCATTGTTCATTTAGGTTTCAAATCATGGAATGCAAAGATAGCCCATAACAACACTGTAGATTGCTAGATAGAAACCTAGAAAACAATGCCGAAGTATATAGACGTGTGTGTGTGTGTGTGTGTGTGTGTGTGTGTGTGTGTGTGTGTGTGTGTTTGGACACAGGGTCTCACTATGTAGTTCAGGCTGGCTTGGACTGACTTTGTAGCTTTGGCAAGCTTCAAACTCAGCAATCCTCCTGCCACAGCCTCCTAATTGCTAGGATTACAGGCCATATGCCACCATCAACTTCTTTAGTTAAAGAACTAACTCAAAGTCAATAAGCTAAAAGAGAAAAGCTAATTAGTTAGATGTTCAGGCCTCTTCAGTAGTTAGCTGCCCAGAGAATCATAAGTGGTTGAAGCAGAAACAGGCAGAGGAAAGGACAGCTATCACCTACTGAATATGATAATTCCCACAAACCCAAGAAGTCTTCTGAATTCCTCAGTGTTAGTGACATGGTTCTCCTCTGGGAGACAACTGACCAAAAAAAAAAAAAAAAAAAATCCTTTGTACAAACAGAAAAGGGTAACCCTTCCAAGGAACAATTGGCAAAACAGAGCTTACTCTAGGTTGCTGAAACTTTCATAACTTCTTATGAACTTTCATAATTTCTTGAATAAAATTATCATGAAATTATCCATAAGAAATGTTACAAAGATATGGATATGCCAGGACCAGAGGTATATGAAAATATTTTTGTCTATCATGTCTCATAACCCTAAATATAATTTTGATTTGGGAGTTTTCTGTTTACCTGTTATAAATTTGACAATTAAAAATCTGCATCCCACTGTCATTAATTTGTATATGAGAGATTTTCATAAATTTTCTTATAAATTATCATTATTGGTCTCTATTTCTATAGGCACATTCACCTTTTTCTTACTGATTTGTACATATTATTTAGATAGTAAAAACCTTTTTACCAGTCATTTAATAAAAGTAATTTTTCTATTTTTACATTTTCAACTTAATAAAAGTAATTTTTCTATTTTTTACATTTTCACTGTTTTAGGATTTCTTTTTAATGAAAATGTTTTTTTTATGATTTCAGCCTTTTGTCTTGCCACCCACACTTTCAGTGATTTGTAGAAGGACTCACAGGACTCAGAAGCTGCTTGTACTCACCACTAAGGTTTTAACAGCAAAATGGCACATGACAGGTCCCACAAGGAGAAAAGACAGGAAAATCCATGTACAGGCTTCTTAGGTTCTCTCCCTCCAGCAAAAGGCCACATGAAGCATGCTTTCATCTCCAGTAACAGAAAAATACAGAAGCATGTGCCATGTTTTTACTCACGGAAGTCTATACGAAACTCAGAACTCGCATTATTGAGGGCTTTTCACAGGGGAACTCTATTTACCACAAACCAAAATGCCAGGCTCCCAGAAGAAAAAACAATGTTCACTATAAGTCATACTGTTTGTCAAACCATCTAGACATAGTCCAATACTTTCATTAGTTAGGAAACAATTTGAATGCCGAGTTTCCAAGCAAGAGACAAAGAGGTAACTTTGTAAGATGGGGCTTCTAGAGATACCAACCTGAAGCCTGTTAACTATTTTCTACACAGGTATTGTTATTCCAACAAAATCTAGTTACACTATTATTCATTTATAGTTGGCGGGTTGTTTTTTGGGGTGTTTTGTTTTGTTTTGAGATAGGGTTTTACTAAATTGCCTAGGCTGGGCTCAAACTTGCAATTCTCCTGCCTTAGTCTCCCAAGTACTGGGACTACAGGAATGTTCTACAATGCCCGGCAATATTGTTTCTTGCTTCCTATTTTGCACAAAATTTTAGATTTTCTACCAAAAAAAAAAGTGTTGTTTTAGTCCATTTTCTGCTGCTATAACAATATCACAGACTAGGTTGTTTATTTTTAAAGGAGATTTTTATTTTTCATTGATCTAGATGCTGGGAAATCCAAGAGACAATGGCATACACCTATGGGCTTTGTGCATCATCCTATGGCAGAAAATAAGAGGACAAGACAGCAGAAACAAGAGAACAGCAAGGAAGTTAAGTTCGTATTTACAATAACCCACTTGTCATGCAATACACCATGTGTGAGAGGCCATGACTGTGGGCAGTAAAAGAATTCGCCAACAGTCACAGAATACAGAAAATGTAGCAGTTTATTCATATACTGTAAGAGATCAGTAAGTCCAAGAAAGGACTATGACATCAGAATAAGACTGAGATAAGGGTTTGAGACTGTGAGGCGATCAAAACAAGTATCCCTGAGGGCTTTCTTTAGGTTAGCTTGCATTCTATGTGTCTCACAGGAGTAACTATACTATATCAAGCTTTATACATTTTCTTTATTAGTATACGTCTGCTATATATGCATTTTACAATCATCTTGGGGAGCTGGTTTATATGTATATATAAACACGTATGTTTACTTTTTTAAAACTCCTTCCTTCTCCCCACCTCCTCCTCTAATTCTCCTTCCCCCTTTATCATTTTTGATATTATTAATCTTAGTTTTTTTGGTTTTTTTTGTACCAGGCATCTAAATCACAACTTCATGCTTGCCAGGCAGGTGCTTACACCACTGAGCTAACTCCTGGGCCCCCTTCTTAGTTCAATATTATGGCTTATAATGTCCACATTTTTTGAGGTTATCTGTCAAAAGTGTTATAAAATGAAGGAACCAATTCGACATGATCCACCACTCTGGTCCCCACTGGAAGACCATAGGCTTGAGAGAAGGACACCTATATTCATCAACTCTAAGAAAGGGCCACTGAGAAAAATATGAGTGGTCTACATCAAAGGTATACTTATTATTTACTACATATGTGGTCTAGCCCAAGCAGAATGTTCATACTTGGCCTCTTCATACTTGCCAGTTCAGAGAAAGCTGATGAGGTAAGATGCTAGGTTGACTGTAACTGTAATGTACTTGGACATTAACTGGTTTTCTGCCTATTCAGACTCCACACCACTCTTGCAACAACTAATCCAGTCGTATAGTAACAGACTCAATCCATGGTGACAGCTGTACCCTCATCTCTTAAAAGCAATTTAAACTACAATATAAATTGTGAAAGAGACATTCAATGCATGGGACTTGTGTATCACTTTAAAAATGGCAAAATATAAAGATAAAGAGTCTAAAGACATTAAAATTTTATTTACTTTAAAACGGTTTAGTGTTCATGTCTGGAAAACTATTCATACTCTCGTAGTTTTTCATATAAGAGTATTCTGTCAGTAACTTTATCTTTTTCAATGAACACTTCTTTAAGTGTGAGTTAATGCATTAAAACTTGTGTTATACCTATTTTGTCTATAAAGAAATACATATGTATAAAACACTTCACCTGTGCTTGACTACTATGCATACTTACAAATAAAGAGCAAATTTTAAGTAGTGGAATTTTGACTTAAGAGACTTAAAAAGAACTTCCTTCTAATTCTTGCTTTTCTGATAATATTTAAGGGATAATTAAGTGATCTACAATATTCAAAGCAGGCCTAACTCTACAAATGAATAAATGAATCACTCCTAGAGATGCATTTACTTCTGCACTACTAACAGTCCTTAACATGACACAGCTAGCTAATAATAGATAGCTCAGTAAATAGATAATGTGAAAAGCTGCAAAAAACATAAAGTTAAATATTAGACAAAAAGGTTATGCTGCAAGTAAATATACAATAATTCCTATACTATTAGAAATATAGAAATCATGTTATATTATTATATTTATAGAAGTTATTAAACATATCCCCCTAAGAAATGTTTGCCTAAAAATACTAAGTTTTTAATAACTCCATTTATTACTTTGTGGCTTGAAAGTAAACACAACCGTTCTGGAACAGAGATTAGAGTTATTATTGCTGACATCAAGAAATGCACCATTTCACTACATCTAATACCTCAGATGATACAATGAGAACCAGTTGGTCAGGCCTACACTATATAGGGATTGAATTAAGGGAGGAAGAAGTATCCCAGAATCAATAACCTGGAAGTTGGCACAGGACAATCATCAATGTTCACTTTCCCCTGAAAAAAAGGAAAGCTCATCTACTTAAAGCAGTAGTGGTAAACCTATGGCACATGTGTGCCACAGTGGGCTGTTACTGATATAGGGGAATGAAACTCCCAACTCACTATGTCTGCGAGTTCATGTTCTCTAAAATAGAAGAATGAATTTTAGGAATGGAGGTTAAGAGTAGAATATATTTATTGAGAGAAAGAAAGCTTCTGAGAGAGACAGAAGGGGTCCAGAGTGGGTTGCCAAGGACCCTGTCTTTTCCAGAAACTTTTATTGAGTAATACCATGAGTTGGGGGGGGGGGGTGACGACTGGGAACTCACAAGGCAGATGGGCATAAGGTGGGACATAACTATAGTTAGCCAATAAGAACAGTAGTTCAGGTAAAATTGATTACATTGGGGACAAATGGAAAAGCCACTCGTAGAAAGCGGGCATTCTTATAGCTGTGACTCTTCCCTAGGGGGTGGGATGGTGACTCTAGGCTTTCTCAGAGTGATAGGAATATAATTAGAATATCAGTCATTAGGATGTGGATGCATTTGTTTGGTCCTTTGTCTTGAGGCCTGGCCCACAGCAAGAGATGTCTGTCTCCCCACTTGTAAGGTATCTGCACTGGCTCCTTTGAGGACCTAGCCCTGTCTCACTACCTATATTTCTAACTAACTCAGCCTGCAACATTATCATTGAAAGTTCTAAAAGTCTCCCTGTGAAGACAAAGAAAAATTCCCTGTATTCTTATCCCTTGGAATGTTCATAAACATTGTGGGGGTGTGTTAAATGGGTTTCACTGGGTTCACAATATTAGGATTGTCTCTAAGGCTCTGAGTTTTATATGCCTTTAAAATATAAATACAAGCCTCCTGGAAATTCTCATCAGTTATCTTTTGACTTGCAGGGCTTGTCCTTTAACCCAGATTTTACTTTTTATAATTTAGGAAATCCAGACAATGCAGAAACATGAAAACACTTACTACTTAGTATCACAAACTAAAACTAACCAAGCAATTGATATTTACAGCACTGGTTAATACCTGATACCTTTCTAAAGTAGTAGGGTTCACATGCTTTGTGCAAGGTTCTGGGAATTCCTCAGAGGGCCCCAAAGCTTCTCTGGTGATAGTGGAAGGGAGTGGGTAAAGTAGGTCAACAGTGTCATATCAAACCTGCTTTAAACACAGCTCATGCACTTTTATACACTAGGTTTCCAAGTATAGTGGGGGTTTTTGTTTGTTTGCTTGCTTTTTGTTTTTGTTTTTTTGAGACAGGATCTCACTATGCAGTTCAGGCTGGCCTTTAGCTCACCTTGTAGCCCAGGCTCTTCTCGAACTCACAACAGTCCCCCTGCCTCAGCCTACTGAATGCTGAGATTACAGCCACAAAGTTTTATGGGGTGGAGGGGGAAAACAGAAAACACACACAAAAATAAAACTTTCAAATCAAATAAAAAGTGAAACACCAAAAAAGTCTTAGAAACAGACTTACACTTAAATTTTCCTTAGTATTGTTATTCTATGTTAGGTAAAAATATCATCTGGCCCATATTTAGAAAGATCCAATAGTAAAGTTATATCTATTAATCTTTAAATTAAAAATAAGCTACACAGTACTACTTTCAAAAATATATGTGGCTTACCTATTTGCATTTCCCAAAGGATGCAGTATCAATTCACTTCCCTTTCCCCTTTCTCCTCTCTTCATCTGAGATTTGAAAACAGGTCTGTTGCCCAGGCTGATCTCAAACTTCTGAGACTAAGTGATACTTCCATCTCAGCTTCCTGAGACTTGGGACAAGTATGCAACATTCTGTCGATCTTGACAATTCATATTTGTTGGGGGAAGAGGGGAAACTGCCTGAAATTCAGGAAGCTTGAGTTCTAGTCCTACCTCTGCTTGCAAATCATTTAACTTCTCTTGGTCAATTTTTCATCTGTAATATAGAAAGTAAGGACTGGGGGTGTAACTCAGTGGGAAAGCACTTGCCTAGCATGGGGAAGCCTTGGGCTAACTCCCTAAAACATTAAAAAAAAAAAAAAAGATTAAAGTGGTCTTTTCTCACAAGTGCTCCAATTGAATCTGGAGCTTCAGATAATTAGCAAATATTCCCTGTCCTTCAGATATACCTGTAAAAGTGCTCTTAGGCACACTGTCATACATAATCTATCAGTCAAAACATTTCCAGTGTAGGCCAGGCGAAGTGGTGCACACCTGTAATCTCAGCACTCAGGAGGCTGAGGCAAAAGGATCACCATGAGTTCCAGGCCGCCTGGCTATAGTGATGACCAGCTTGAAGTATATAGTGTGACCCTATCTCAAAAGGAAATAAAAATTCCGACATATTTCTTCCCTCCTCCATTTCTAATGCAATTTCATTGCTTGTAAAAGAGCATTATGTTAGCATAAGCCCAATAAGAAGCTAATTTACAGTATTTTACACATGAAAGTGACAGCCAAATCTGCATTCCTTTTGCTAGTTATTAAAAAAATTAATAAAGATAATTTTGGCCTCTACTTCCCCCACTTCTTTACCCTCTTCCTAAAGCAGACTGGCTGATAACACAAAAAGTGAAAATCACTGACCTATGATGTATAGTACGTATTCATTCATTTGATAAATATCTAAGTGTCCAATTATGTATCAGACATTAAGCTAAGCACAACATTTAGAAAAAAAGTTTTTGGACAGGACAGAACTTTATAATAAAACAGACAGGCTAGAGTCCTGGGGCCTTAATTATTAGATACTGAGGTTAATGACACTACCCCACCTTTACTGACTCTAAAACTTGTCTAGAAGAGAAACCCGAACCAAGTTTCCCCAGAATAAATCACCACAAAACAAAAACAAAAGCAAAAACACCCCTGTATGTTTGCGTCTCTATTCATCAAGCAAGATGGAGGCAGAGAAAAGTTAGGCATGTCCCAGAAACAATGAGGAAGAGTGGCCACAAACTGTGCACGGCCTGAATGAGTCCTGAAGTTCTTCAAGATTCTATATCGTACAAACTGACTTCACGATTTACAATGGATCACCACTTTCTCAATTCTGAGGTAGAAAAGAAAGTTCTACAAATCTCATCCTCTAAAATTCTGCTGGCGGGTATCTGGTACAAAGTGTTTTACTGCACACGAGGTTGGTCATCCTTGAACTAACTCGCTTTTCGTTAGAAATACGATCTGTGAAACAAGCAGATGTGCTGCTGAGCGCTGGTCACATTTCGCTCTTGCTGCGCCTCAGCACTTGCGCTTCTCAACCACCTCCCTGACTCACTTGCTTCCACAGAACTTGAAGGAAAAGGGTAAAGTCCGGCATTTGTCTACATTATTTAGAAGGTGTCTCCTAAATTACTCCAAGAAGAGCTGCTTTCTGAAATGCAGCTAGATGTGCTTTCTGTTTTTTTCTTTTTGGAGCGAAACAATTTCTACACTTGGGTAAGGCAGTGCAGGCGCGCGGGTCCACCGCGGGGAGCAGGGGGAAGGGACGGAACTGGGGACACCGGCGCCCACAGGGCAATCTTGACAAGGCTGCAGAACCTCAGGCCCCGCAGTGAAGGCTCGGGGGTATGGGGGGGGAAGCCAACAGCGCGGGCCACGGGGGCGACAGAGACTACGCAAAAGCGCTATGCTCCCCTCAGGACTCCCTGACATGGAAACCCGGGGGCGGGGCCCCTCTCGCCGCCCACAAGGAGTCTCGGAGGGTACCTGACTGCGGGCGGCCAGTCCACAGCCCCCTCCCGCCGCCCCGGCCGCAGAGGAGGCCGCTTCTCCGCAGAGCCGCCACGCTCCACAGCATGGCTCACCACTCGGACCGCCCCCGCCGCGGTGTGAGAAGCAAAGACCGCGCGACCCGGCGCCTTCTCCACTGGGGGGCGCTCGAGGGCACCTGAGCTCCGCCCCCGCCGGACGGGCGGGGTGGGGTGCTGGTGAATTCGCGCTGTCCCTGGTGCGGCTTCTTTCCTGAACGGCCGACTGAAACTCGGTAGTCTCGGAAGACTCTCGCTAGAGTCTGGTGTTCTGTTTTTCCATTACTTTTTCTCTTCCTTCAGTTAATTCCACTCAACTCTCCTCCGAATTTAGTACCCTATTTATCCTGCCGCCCGTTGCGGAACCTTTGTGAGACAGGAACCAATATGCCACGAGGCTTTGGCGGCCAGGGGACCTTTTTGATAAAGGACTAGCTGTTCTCTGTGGCGGATCCGTTGATACAGTTCCGGTGGAAGAACGCGGCAGTCAAGTCTTCGTCTTTGGTTCCTGCCATGCACCGACCGAATTTTCGACCCCCGACTCCTCCTTACCCGGGCCCGGGTGTAGGAGGCTGGGGTAGCGGAAGCAGCTTCCTGGGTACCCCGGGCGGGGGCGGACCGCGGCCGCCCTCCCCTCGGGACGGGTACGGGAGTCCGCACCACACGCCGCCGTGCGGGCCCCGGGCTAGGCCCTACGGAAGCAGCCACTCTCCGCGACACGGCGGCGGCTTCTCGGGGGGCCGGCTCGGGTCTCCGTCCCCTGGCGGCTACCCTGGCTCCTACTCCAGGTCCCCCGCGGGGTCCCAGCAGCATTTCGGCTACTCCCCAGGGCAGCAGCAGACCCACCCCCAGGTAATCATAGCCAGCGTTTGCCGAGCTCTTCCTGTGTGGCAGGCATGGTACTCATATTCCCTTTACGTGGATTATTTTGTTTACTCCTCTCTGAGGTGACTTTCTATTGTTAACCCTATTATGCAGATGAATCAACTGAGGCTTGGAGAATTTATTTTCCTTACAATTAGCCTAAAAAAAAATGACAGAGCTATAGTTCTGTTCTAGATCCCCTGTGCTTTTAACCAGTGAACTGGCACTGGAACAGTTTTCCCAGATTCTCTGTTTCCTCTTTACCAGGGACCTTGTTAGTTCGTCTCAGTAAATTATTCTAAGCCCGTGAGCTCCTGGGGGAGACAGTTGAGTGAATCCCCAGTATATAGTTTCTGTCGATTATAGGCTGTTGCCATTTTCTACAGCAGTTACCTGTCTTCCTCCCCGCCCTTTTTAAACCTTTATCTTTTTTTTCGAGCTACATTTCCCTTAGGTACCACACTGAAAATTTTCCATTTCAGTGAGAATGAACACAAGGTAGAGGGAATATTTACAGTCTGTCTAGGATTTCTTTCGCTAACAATTTGGATCTACTCTGTGTTTTACAATTCCGTGTGTTCTAAATCCTCACCCCTTTGAGCTTGGACCTAATAGAAAATTTTCGTGAGATACAGAAGTTCTAGGAACTTCATAAGGTTAAAAATAAGTTTTGCTTTCCCTCCAGGATAAAAAGTTAAGTTTCCAGGGAAGATTGAATACAACTATTTTATTACATCACTGCTTGTATTTGATTTCACTACCATTTGTGTTTAATAACAACAGAGTTATTACATTAAAAATTCAAAAAGAATTTGAGGTGACAGTGGGAATGGAATTAATAAGCATACCAAATTGGTTTAAAAAGGACTTTTAACAGAAACAGATTAATGGAAGTGTGTGAACTTTGCGATTGAAAATCTGTATTTGGTTTCAAGAGACAACTTTTAACCAGCAATACGATCCTCACTAGTCTTTAACAAAAGGAAAAATTACTAATTATCTCCACTAAATGTTTTTTTAACTGATGATTTTTTTCCTAAAGGGTTCTCCAAGGACATCTACACCATTTGGATCAGGGCGTGTTAGAGAAAAAAGAATGTCTAATGAGTTGGAAAGTTATTTCAAGCCTTCAATGCTTGAAGACCCTTGGGCTGGCCTAGAACCAGTATCTGTAGTGGATATAAGCCAACAATACAACAATACTCAAACATTCACAGGCAAAAAAGGAAGATACTTTTGTTAACATTTCTGAAATTCACCTGGAAGCTTCATGTGTCAGGAACATCTTGGACAAAACTTTTACTTTGTGGTTAAGTTGAACCCAAAGTTGATGACTTTGAATAACTAGTAAGGTCTTCATATTTTTCATCATATCAAGAGTTAGTGAAGAAGATAGGATAATTTGCAGTGTATAGTTCTTTGGAAGTGCCTACCACATTTAGAAGATTTACAGTTTCCATATTTTTAATATTACTGATTATATAATGAACATTTGTCTTAATGTTTTCCAATGTTTTAAAATAAACCATTTTGTCTTTCTAGCCATATTGTGATTTTCTGGTATGATAAGTAAAATTACTAACATTGCCTTGTAATCACTTAGAATTTGTAAAATGTTTTGCTAAATAGTTTTGAAAATGAAATATACCTCTAGATAAAATGGATAAACTGTCTGTTGAGCTAAAGACAGTTCTATTTGTTCATTAAGGAAGAGAATAGTAAAAGACTGTTCATATTTGAAGTAACCGTTGTTCTACATACATGTTTTATATAAAACCTTTGTAAAATTGCTTTGAAAATTGATTGCAAGTCACAGAAACCCACTTAAAAAGCAAAGTTAGAACATGCATCACTAGATAATTGTTCTGTTTCAGTTTCTCTGCCTCAGAATTGTGGGATTATTTACTTGAGGCCAAAAAAGATAACTACTAGCAATCTCAAATCACTTAATTCTGTAAGCCCCAGACAGGACAATTGGCCATGCTTATAGAAGATGTTTCTGTATTATTAAACCAATTAACTTTGACCAAGGCAGTGAGGTCTAATTACAGTAGCTTGAACCATAGACCCAACCCTATATAGAGAGGAAGTTCTGTGATCTTTTACTCCCACTAGTTACTTGGACTAGGGAAGTGGCTTTCTGAAGGAAGAGATCCTACATACATGTATAATACATGTATATGTACCTATAGTAGTGGATATAGAACAATGAATTTCTCCACAATTTTTTTAACTCAGGCCTTAAGTGCACTCTTGTTAGATATTTTCAGGCCACAAAACACGAAAAGAGCTAGTTAAAATTTTGTTTCAACATTCCTAAAAAGAAGCATCTAAAAATGAAATGGTCACACCATCTGTTCGAGCCATACCCAATTCTGTTTAATGAAAACTCCATGAGAGCCACAATTTTGGAAATTCTGTCAGTTACTATCTGTATGAGTTAACTTACAATTTTCACATAGGTGGACATTAATAGTACCTGTGTCATAGAGGTAGCATGTTTGGAGATTACATGAATTTATAGTGTGAGACTCTTAAGCCACTGCCTGGGACATAGCACACTCAATAAATGGTGCTTTTTTTTTTTTTCCCCCCTTTTGTCCTCCATTTTTAAAGTAACAGCAAAATAGGCACTAAATATTTGATGAATTAAAATAGAAATTCTAATTATTACTATATTTCTCTCCAACTTACATGTAGTAAAGTATAACAGTGATTTTACTTACGATTTTAAAAGAAAATCATTCCCGAACATCTTGGCTTGCCAGCTATGTTGAGGTCATGATGTATGAAACATTTAAAGCAAGTAGGCTTTGTTTGTAAATACCTTTTAGTAAACTTAATAGGTAAGAAATATCTTCAGAAAATACTTGGAAATTATTATTAAATAATCTTTTAGAATTCATTAAGTTATTGTCAGAGACAGAAAAGTTAAGATACCAGGTATAGTGTTATATGCCTGTAATCAGGGTATTTGGCAGACAGGTCGAAGAGAATTACAAATTGGAGGCAAGCCTATGAAATTTAGCAAGACCCTACATCAGAAAATAAAAGATTTTATGCCAGTGTACTTACACCATATTTGGAAAACAGTCAAATGTAACTCCTCTAATAGTTTATATGCATGTTATTTTACTTTAGAAGTAAAATAGTAAACAAGTAAAATTTCTTGCTGAGTTATCAACACCTGCTTCAGATTTGACCTTTGATGACTTCATTTAGAAGGCGAAAATGTATTTTTCCCCAGAAAAGATGCATACAGCATTGGTAGTATTTACAGCATTGGTTGATGAAGTCTTTATGGCATTGGTAATTTGGTTTCTATTTTTTTGTTGTTCAGCTGAGTGAAAAAAAACTTTTTAAAATGGAAAATGATTGGTCTTTTAGAGTTCCAGAATATACATTTTACATTTACATACACAGAAATACTGATCAACTTTTTAGAAAAATGTTTCATTAAGATAATTGGAGGACGAAGTATTAAACTACGACAGAGTCTTCAAACAAGGATATTCAGCTTTCCAAGAGATGTAAGGCATATTTACCTCGAAGGAAATCTCAGTTTCCTTATGAACTTTTTGTTAAAATAGATGTATCTAAGAACATGCCCACAATTAAGAGATCATAACAGTTCTTTTCATAATTGCCTTCCATTTTGCAAAAGAAACCTGTGGCAAGCTGTATTTTCCAAAAATAAACCTAATGTCATTTCAGGTCACACATACTCCCAGATCCTTCACACAACCCTGTCAAAACGTTACATCCCCTCCATTTGAACCCAAACGGATCTTTCTGACTATCCCAATTGAGGGATTATGAAAAAAAAATGAATATAATCTTAATATTGGTGAGGTACAGTGTTAGAAATGGGTTACCCAGTGACCTATGTGGAAGTGTTCATAATTCAGATGTATTCATCAAGTAGGGAGATGACTGTGTATTTAATGACTTTACATTTTTTTGTTTTCTGACAATTAAAAAGCCAGTTCTGTGGATAAAGTGTATAAAAGAAAGAATAGAAACATAACATGAAGGGAAAGGAAACTTTGCAGGCAAATGGTAAGGTATTTTATCTTATCTGTAAGAATTAGAATATTCAGATCTGATATAAAAGCACAGTTTTAATTAGCCTGTGAAGCAGGATTACTGTACTGCCACTTTCCTTAGTGATAGTCTGATAAATGTGTCTCAGTCCATAATTTGTAGATTTCAAGGAAGTTAAAAGTTCCATACTTATTTCTGCCATACTAACATTATATCTTCAAGTTAGAACATGTGTTAGAGGTAAATTCAAGGTTTTGTAATTTCAGGAACATGTCATGGATTATTAGTGTAAACATTTTCATTAACCTTTGCCTGTACATTACTGGATTCTACATGCATATTGTTTTACATACGCTTAGGTCTCCTATTGTCATTCGGTTATTTCTCTGCTTTCTTGATCGCCGTTAGGTACTTAAGAGCAAATTAACAGAAATATTTTGTAATTTTTACTGTAAGACACATAATAGTTATTAGAATACTTTATATAAGACCTGAACTAACTAGTGACTCAGTATCTTTTCTTTTTGCTTTTAATTCCCAAATTTTATCACCTAATCTAAAACTATCAAAATTTACCATTTTATATACCACTTAATAAAAACATGGCTAGTTAAACTAAGAAATACTATCAATTTTTAAATGCTTTTCAGTTTCTGAGGTAACTAAATGTGTCTTAGTTTGATGTAATACTACAATTAAAAGTAGAACCTATACATAGGTATGGGAGTAAATGTCTCCCAAAATATGTATTACCACATAGCCTTTTAACTAGAAAGCCAGCATTACTTAGAACTAATTCTTTGCAGATATTTGCATTACATTCCAATTCATAGAACAATGTAAATTACAGTATCAGTAATAAAATTTATAGTCTGTGTATCTTCAAGAAATGTGTATTTCCATTGTTGTTTTCCCTCAATTTTGTCTAATTTTAAGTTTCATAAACAACATCACTTAAGTAAAAGGGTTATATGCAAGTGTTTGATGAAGGTTTTTGTGTAATTAAGGAATTGAGAAATTCCGTGATTTGAACAGCAGGGTCTTTAGTAGTTTTAATTTCAGTTCTTTCAGAAAAATTGAAGAAAGCTTAAATTGTGATCTAAGATTATTAAACATAATGTAATGATTGATCAGTTTGTGACTTTTAGTATCTAACTTGGAAAAGTTCAAAAGTTAAGTTACATCGTTATATAAAACAGATTCTTCCTATCCATTTTTACTTATACATGAATTCTTTAGTACCTGTATCTACATTTGAAAAATTATAACAAATTTGATTTCTCATTCTAGCATAGTTATTTACTGAATTTTAATATTTATTGTTATTGTCTGTTGAGTAATAGTGATAATCCAGGCAACAATCTTCAATATTTGGAGACTTACAGTCATTGGAAATATCCCTCCCAAAATTTTTATTTCAATAAATGTGATTGTAATATATTTTGGGAAGCACATATGTGAAAGGGAATCAGTAAAAGACTTTGGAGCATTAGATTATATTACGTTGAAGTGTAATGGAAATACTGAGAATAAGTAATGTAAATTTTCTACTAAAGAAAAATTTCAGGCCTAGGGAAGTAGGTCAATAAATATATACAAGGCTTTAGTTTCAGAACCACTAAAAAGATTTTAAGCGTAAGTAAAACTTGAGCCAGCTAAAAGAACATATGCCTGCAGTCCTATCTACTCAGAAGGCTAAGGTAGGAGGATTGCAAGTTGTAGGCCACTGTGCGCAACATACTGAGGCCCTTTATCAAAAACAAAAACAAACCCCAGTTTTTAAAGTGCTAGGAAATAGGTCTATAGAGTGACTAGCATGTGTGGGGATCTAGTTTTAATCCCCAGTACCACAAGGAAAAAAATGTAATTCAAAAAACAATTTACTCATGTTTTAAGAAATGATGTTGGATATTAAATCATTATGATAAATAGTGGATATTTTAATGAATGGACCTTAATATAAAAATGATATCCTTGGCAGTTTTTGAAATGATAAATATGCTTTTAGTTGACTTAAACTTAGAAAAGGGTATTTTCACTTTTCAAAATTACTGTACGGCCAGGTGTGGTGGCTCACGCCTGTAATCCCAGCACTCAGGAGACTGAGACAGGAAGATCGTTTTGAGTTCGAGACCAGCCTGGGCTGCAAAGTGAGCTCAAGGTCAGCCTGAACTGCATAGCGAGATCCTGTCTCAAAAAGACACACACACACACACACACATAAATTATTGTATGGAATATGGAACCAAAATTTTTTAAATCCCAAACCAGCTGAGAGAAAAATGGTAAACAAGTCAAAGGGCAAAAAAAAAAAAAAAAAAAAAAGATGAAGACGACAGTAATGAGTCCAAATATTTCAGTAATCAAAATCAATCTAAATGAAATAAACTTTTCTTTTAAAAAGACTACCCAATTGTATTAGAAAAGTGGAATTTACCTGCTGATTTGGAAAAGATTATATCTAAAATAAAGGTTATAAAAATTCAGTTACGGACCGGGGATTTAGCTCAGCGGCATAAGCACCTGCCTTGCAACTGAGCAGTCATGAGTTCGATCTCTGGTACCAAAAAAATAAGAATATTCAGTTTTATCATTGTACTGGAGGTTTTAGCACATCTCTCCTAAAACAGATGTACTGAGCAGATACAAAATTTGTAAGAAAAAGGAACATGTAAACAAAATGTATAATATATACATATTTTCACATATACACATTATGTAATAATTTTTAAATAAATGTTCTAAGAGTCTGCAGATTCCATAGAATCAGGTGATCTGTAGATCATGTTTTCTTACCAGAATACCAGTAAATTTAAAAACTGACAAAAAGTACCTTTGGTTCTTTGGATAAACTAGACAGAGGGTGAGGAAAAGAAACAGAAGAACAAAAGTAAAAATATTAGCCTTTAACACTAGGAACTACACATAAACACAACAGAAAATATACAGTAAAAATAATAGTGATAAAATCATCAAAGATAAGGCAGTACTAAAACTACTAGTTTCACCCTTATTGTATTACCCCCAAGTATTGAATTGTCTTTCAAGAAGGTTAAAAAAAAAAAAAAACTAGAGATAATATAAGCTTTCATTGAACACAGTTGAAAATTGAGCATTTTCACTCATAATGAAGACAATTAACATGCTTCATGATTATTAGGAAAGCATTCTGTCTTCTAAAATAGTAGTAAAGAAAATCTTGTTTTAAAAAATTCATAGTCTAAATTTTCAGATGACAATATTCCAGTTGAACAATATATATCTAAAGAAAACAAAAATACATGGTATTCTCATCCATTTTAATTTTTGTTCACTAGAATTTGCTTGATAGAATTTTAGGGACTTCCCCCACTTTTGAAGTACAAGGGATTGAAGCCAGGGCCTCAAGTATGCTAGGCAAGCTCTACCAATAAGCTACATTCCCCAACCCTTGACATGTTTTGTAGGTAGACAAATATTAAATGGTGTATCAAAGGTTATTGAAAAGAAATAGTCACCAAAATACTGGATGAGTTGAGCTGTCAGTTCTTACTAGTGTTACTAAATGAAAGTGGAAATGTTTTGCAATTATGAGGCAAAAATTACCATACTGTCTGCAAAAAAAATACATAGGACATCAAAGTTTTTAAAAAGTATTCCATTTGGATATTATGCACAGTTGCAAATTCTCTGTGTTGAATGTTACCATCATGTATATCTAAAATGTACTAATAAAAATGAAAAAGTATGATCTAAAAAAATTTAAAGTATTCCATTCAGTTGATACATGTATAAAAATAACCTAGACTAATATTATGTAAACTAGAACACATTAGAGATGTATTTGAAATCTGGGTTTAATATTCATAAGATTAAATGTGTTCTAAGTTCATGACAGTTGTGGGCATCTAATGACACTCAAGGGGCATCACAAATACTTCAAAAACAAGGAAAAATACTGCATAAAAACATACTATGCTGACATCCTTATTAAAATTTTTAATAAAACATTCTAATTTTTTTCTCTGCATTTTTGCTAAGTAACATATCCTTTAAAAGAAAAAAGAATTGGACCTAGATGGCAAATGATAATTATTTTTCCTGGTACACTAAGAAGTAAGGTAAAGAAATTATACTACCAAAGATAAAGGCTTTGAAAGTCACATAAAAAGAATCAACAACTTCATGTCAAAGTATTTGAAATCATAGATGAAGTTTTTTTTTTATGAAGAACTTAGCCAAAATGAATCCAAAAGTGGAAAATATTAATACTATTAAAGATACTGAGTTAATCATGAGAATCCTCTCCACAAGACACCAGATTTCCAAAACTTTAAGGAATATGTAATTTTTGTATTATAAAAACTTAGAGAAAATAGTCAACATATAATAAATTTATATGACATATAACTCAAATTTTGCCACATAAATGGAAGTTATAGGTTAATATGCTTATGAGCATTGTTGTCATAAATCCTAAATAAGATACTATCACAATTTGATTACAAACAAAAATGAATTAGTAGGGTATATACCAGGATTTCAATGATGATTCAGCATCTGAAATTTACTGTAACATATTACTAGTTAAAGGAGAAGATATATATTAATAGTAAGTGAAGAAAAAGCAACCAGAAAACTGGTTATAGTAGTTTACAAAAGTGGGAAAAGAGGTCTGAACTATAAAAGAAATGAAACTCATGTTTGTAGATAAGAGGAAAACTTTTCAACTACTGTTCTGGGTCCATGAACATTATGTAATTACAGCACTCCTGTACCAGTCAAAGTACGCAATAGCTAGAAATGTTCCACCCCACAGCCAGCTGTAATCTTGGAGGACAAAATTAGGGACATTTTTGAAGTATTTTTTGAAAAGCGTGACTAAATTGAGAGGTACTCATTGATGAGAAGATATACATTAACTTTTATAAGCAATTTAATTTCACAGTCTCAAAATAATTGTGAAGGTTGCAAAAAAAAAAAAAGCCAGTATTTTACATAGAAAAAGAGGACCAGCTGGGTATGGTGGCTAACTCGTGTAATCCTAGCACTCAGGAGGCTGAGGCAGGAGAATCTTTGCAAATCAGAGACCGGGGTACAAAATGAGCCCAAGGCCAGCCTGAACTGCATAGCAAGACCTTCTCTCAAAAAGACAAAAAAAAAAAAAAGTTGTAAAAATGTTGAAGACAAATATAAACAGACTCGCTCCGCAGGATAAGGAAGCTTGTGAAACTAAAGACGAATTGGTGGAGGAATAAATGAATGAAATAAAACTAGAAATCTCAGAGGCAAATAGGTATGCAAAATGTTCTATTAGATCCACAAATCAGGAGAAAAGCAGACAGTAAATGGTAATGGGTCATTTATTTATGCAAATAAAAGGCATGAGTGAATACTTAATCACTCAAAACTAAATTCTAACTAGAGATTCATGTAAAAAGGAAAACATGTTTAAAATTTAGGTATCATTTATAAACTTATAATGCAGGAAGATTTCTTACGTGATATGAAAACAATACAAAAAGTTGACAAATGACTTCTGTAACAAACAGCACTACAGAATTTAAAGATAGTACACCTAGAATGCACATAACTAACAAATGATTAGCATTCAGAATACTGTAAAGAAATACTGACAAATCAGTGAGAAAGTCAGGCAGTCCAGTGAGCCAAAGAAGACAATTACAAAAGAGAAAATCCAGGCAGAAAATAAGCATTTGAATCCTTATTAATCGTTAAGTGTTAGCCAACTGAGTTGGCACACACCTGTAATTCCAGCAGTCAGGAGGCCAACTACATAGCCTGTCTCAAAATAAAAATCATAAAACTATAACAAGCTATCCTGTAACGCGTTAGATTGACAAAACTCGAACACCACAATAGTTGGTTAGGATGTTCCACAATCTATGTGTGTGTTCATGGGGATTAAGCTACTTTGGGCAGTGTAGTAAAGCTGAAAATCCTCAATACTATAAAGCCCAATAAATCTGCACCTTGGTATGGCAGGTTAAGCTTTTAACCTCAATTCATGGAGAGAATTGAGAGCTTATCAAAAATTGAAACTGAAACCAGTAGCCACAAATAAAATTTAACAAAGTTCTGTAAGAGTTTTCACAGTTACTTTAGTCAATGCAAAAGTGTTTACAAAGATTTTTCTAAGGTGATAGATATATATAGCTACCCTAAAATTTTAAGTTAAATATACTGGCTTGTTTAATGTTTACCCATATGGACAAAGATTTATTCCTATAACATTCTTAGATTTATGTTTAATATTGTTCTCAAAGGATTGTTTGTTAGCATGAGATTATAGAAAACAAAACTTTTTAAAGTAATTGTACACAAAATTATTATTTTGTAATGAGCCAGATTAGCTCACTGATTGTTATAACTACTTGACTATAACCTCACTATTTATAGTTTAACTTCACATAAAAACATTAATTCTCTTGCTGAATAGAGGTATCTGAAAGTCTTCTTGCAGAAATTATTTCTGCAATAAAATAGAGAATTAAAACATGAATTTTTTTCTACAAAATGTATAGACAAATGCTTGTATTTGTGCACATAGATATTCAGTAGTGTTCTTTGCAGTAATGTTTGTAAGGTCAAAAGATTAGTGGTAATCTGAATGATCACAATAGGAGAAAAAATGAAAAAGACATTTACACAATGTAATTAGCTACTTGATACAACATGAATATGTCTCAAATCATAATTTTGGGCAAAGAAAAAACAAAGCAAAATATATACATATGAGGTTTCTGTATATAAAACATAAATGCATAAAAACAGTATTTTGTCTTATTATAAATGTGTAAATTTAAGGGGATGGTATAAAAGCATGAATAAAAGTTACAAATGCTGTATCCATGATAGTGCTTATGAAAGGGTGAAGTTGGGAGGTTATAGGTGTCAAATGTTTTGGATAAATGTGGGGATGTGTGTTTCAAGCAACCCAAATTTGGGAAGTTAAGGTTTATTAAAGCTGGCTATCACGTATATATAGATATATTTTTTTTGCTATTGAAATATTTCATAATAAAATTTATACTGTCTTCTTAATTCATTCAATAATGCCGGCACTGCACTGCCCTAATATTAAAATTAGGGTATTACAAAAAAGATAAACTATACACCATTAACTCTTCTCAATAAAATATTAGCAAACAGAATCAATGCAAAAGCCTATAAAGAGAACTGTACACAAACACTTAGTGTTATTTATTCTAGGTATAGAAGTCTGGTTCAAAAGTCAATGTGACCCATCACATCTCAGGCTAAAAGAAAAATAACGATAAAATTAACAGTCATTCATAATTAAAACTCAACAAGCAAAAAACAAAAGGCAGCTTCTTCAACTTGATGAAGAACATGAAGAAACCTAAAACTATCATCCTAAGTAATGGTAAAAAGTTGGATGCTTTCTCATTAAGAGCAGGAATAAGTCCAAGATTTCCTGTATCTCACTACTACTCAACAGCATACCAGAAGTGTTGGCTAATTCTGTAAGACAAGAAAAGTTATACAGACTGAGAAAGAAGAAATAAAACTGCTCACAGATGACATCATTGTCTATGCAGAAAATCACAGAGTCAAGAAATAAAACCAAAAACCTCCTGGAATTACATAACCAGTTGGTTCTTTCATGGTTGCAGGATACAAGGAATTGCACAAGTGAATTGCTTTCTCATATACCAAGGAACAACAAGAATTTGAAATTAAAACTCCAGTATCATTTATATTAGCACCAAAATGGAAGAAAAAGAAATGGTTAGATATAAATTGACAAAATATGATAAAATCTATATGAAGAAAACTCCAAAACTGAAGAAAAGTTGGAGAAGATTAAGTGAAGATGTTCCAGTACCATCAACATGTTTTTCCTCACCTTGATTTGAGATTCAGTGTGATCCCAGTGCCCTAGCAAGTTTTTTTTTCAAAGGCTTTAATTGGTATAATTGTGCATATTTTTAGGGCATGGTGATATTTCAATATATGTATACAATGTATACAATAGATCAAAATAATTGGCATATCCATCACCTCAAATATTTTTTGTGTTGCTTTCAAAACTCTTAGCAATTCTGAAGTACGCAATTACAGTTTTCAACCATAGTTACCCTACCCTAATGCAGGACATTAGAAGTTATTCCTCCTATCCAACTGCACTTTCTATCAGTAACTTTTTTTTCCATCCCACTTGTCCCCCTGCCAAGCCTCCAGTAACCCTAATCTACTATATTATGAGTTTGTATTTTTAGCATCTCTATTGGAATATGTCTTTTTGTGCCCGATTTGCTATACTTAATATCAGTATTTTTCAGGTTCATCTAATGTTGCCACATGACAAGATTTTATTCTTTTTATGGTTCAATAAGATTCCATTGTGTATGTATTTCATTTTTTTATCCATTCATCAATTGTGGACACCCAGTTTGGTTCCATGTTGACTGTTCCCAGCAAGTTTTGTGGCTTTTGACAAATTGATTCTGAAGGCCCAGAATAATCAACACAATTTATTGAATGGGAAGAACAGAGTTGGAGGACTGACAAGATTTACCTACCACCAACCTATGGTAACTGGAAGGCAGTGTAGTATTGGCAAAAGAATAGAGAGATCACTGGAATAGACTAGAGAAAAAACAGTGATCCACACAACTAACGTCAATTTTTTTTAATGAAGCAGCAAAGCCAATTCAATGGAGGATGGATAATCATTCCAACGAATAGTGCTAAAACTACTGAACATCTGTATGAAATAAGTGATTCTAGATACAGACTATACACCTTTCAGGAAAATTAGCAAATGGATTATAGACCTAAGTACAACATAGAAATATGAAAAAGAAAATAGAAAATCTGGATGATCTTCAGTTTGGTGATGATTTTTTTTTTTCCAGCACTAAAAGCTTGATCCATAAAAGAAAAAGTCAGACGTTGGACCTCATTAATATTGAAATTTTCTGCTCTGCAAAAGATACTTAAGATAATGCAAACACAAGCCATAGACTAGAAGAAAATAATTTGCAAAAAATCAGGAAGCTGCTACCATCCCTTAATACAATGTCAAAAATTCAAAACATTGACAGTAGTTGCTGGCAAGGATGTGGACCTACAAGAACTCATTGCTGTTGGAGATGCAAAATATTACAGCCAATGTGGAAGACAGTTTGGCAGTTTCTTAAAACTCTAAATGTATTCCTGTTCTGTGATGCAGCAATCACACTTCTTGGTGTTTACCCAATGAATTGAAAGGTTTATATCCACACAAAGACCTGCAAACAAATATTTGTAATAGCTGTATTAATAATTGCTAAAACTTGTAAGGCTCAAACATGTCCTTCTGTAGGTGAATAGGTTAACAAAGTAACACATCTAGACAAATAGAATACAATTCAACAATTTTAAAAAATGAGCATCAAGCCATGAAAAATCAGAGACATCTAAAAGCATGTTATTAAGGGAAAGAAATTAATGTGAAAGGGCTACAAACATGATTCCAATAATATGACATTCTGGAAAAGGCAAAACAATGGGGGCAATAAAAACGTAAGTTGCTGGGAATTAGGAAGAGGGGTGGGTGGGTGAAGTGGCATGAATTACATGGGGTATAGAGGATTTTTAAGACAGTGAAATGCTGCGTGATGATATGATGTATGTGCTATTTGTAATTGTACAACTTCATTTCATAAACCCCATAGAATATACAGCACAAAGAGTAAACCTTAATCTATGACTCTAGTTAATATATCAATGATGGCTCATCAATTTTAATGTACTATACTAATATAAAATGTTAATGGGGTGGCTGATGGAAAAAGTGAGGTCAAAAGGGGAGGAATTCATTGTACAGTACCTTCTGCTCATCTTTCTGTAAGTTTAAACCCAGAAAAAGTTGCAAATTGTTTTAAAAAATTTATTCTGGCAGCTTCAGTTGTACAGACAATGCTGTGACTGCTGGTAATGTCCTCAAATCTAGCTTAGCCTCTGAGTAATATCCCTAGAGGATCCTTCCTTGTACAGAAAACTTTCAGAGGCTCACCCTAAGTAATCCTGCTTCAGGCTTTCCATTATTTGCTTTTTTAAGAACCTAAATGTCTGTTAAATCCCATTAATACATAAATTTTGTTTCATGCCTTGAACCATGGTTGGTTAAATGCATCACACAATTCTGTACAAAGTACACATTTAATTCATCAGTTTGTTTTTGTAGTGGGGAAAGTGAAGTCCTATGAAGCTTCAGTTCTTCTATACAGGCTGACTTTCATTACACAGGCATATAGTGATAACAAATGGTGCACAGGTTACCGAAGTTCTGATAGTTCATCAACTTGATTTTTAAAATTTAAGATTCATTAAAGAAATGGCACCAAATCCAACATATTTAAGATTAAAATGACACTTAAAGAAAACTGTCAGGTTCATGTCTCTTTAGGTGAGCACATTATCTTTATTAATACATTTGGTTGTTTTTTTAATCTGGCATTCCAGTTTCCTCTTTATAATGTAAATTTTCATCATAAAGCATGCTTTTCCTTTTGTTTGTAACTTGATGACTCTAAAACATTTAATTACTTCATAGTACCCTTTCCTTTGAACTTTTAAACTTACTAATCCTTTATAAATCAGAATCTTTGATGCTTCTACAGAACAGTCCTGTGCTACTGATGCTTCTTCAACATTCAGCTACTGGAGGGGACTACTGGGGAAAGAGAAGGAGCTGCTTCTCATGCATGCAGTCTTCTTCCTAGCTGTTTTCACATGTGAAAGAAGCAGAGAAACGAATCATTCTGTCATTGTATAGTAAATTAAAAAACCAGCGTAACCCAGGCATGGTGGTGCACACCTATAATCTCAGCATTTGGGAGGCTGACCCAGGAGGTTTGCCTAAATTTGAGGCCAGCCTAGGGTATGTAGCAAGACCCTGTCTCAAAACAACCAAAACCAAAACAAAACAAAAAACCTAGTGCAAAAAGGGTAGCTTTGCCAGATTTTTCCATTTCTCAAGAAACAACTAGACCCCAGCGTGTTGGCACACACCTGTAATCACAGCATTCAGGAGGCTGAAAGGAGGATCACTGGTAATTCAAGGTCACTCTGGGCTACAAAGTGAGCTCAAGGCCAGCCCAAACTGCATAGCAAATCCTTGTCTCAAAAAGAAAAAAAGAAGGAAAAGAAAACAAAAATCCTAAAAACCTAAACAAAATTTTTTAAAAAAATATTTAAGCACTGAAAGTCAGATAAAACCACCTGGAACCTGAATCTGAGTCCCAGGTCACCAGTTTATAACCTTTGTTCTGAATAGTTAACAGAAAAGTATGTGTAAATGGTCCCTTAGTAAATGTTTGTTAAAAAAAAAAAAAAAAAGTTGGACCAGAGATTTCTACAGTGGGAAAGTTGTTTCTTAAATTGATACCAAGATACACTCAGTAACATTCCAAGTAATTCAGTAATTAAATATTCTCATAAAATGTAAACAAGGAGTTCCCATTGTTATCTGTCACTCATGATAGGACCAATTATTTCTTTGTTTTCTAGGTACCAGGTGTGAATTCATGACCTCACGCCTGCCAGGCAGGCGCTAAATCCCCAGCTCAAATAGGACGATTTTGTAACTCAACAAAGTTATCTGGTATGGAAGATCATGATGTTTATTTTTTTCTGTTTTTAGGATTTTTCTAGGTTTCTTTTTTTTTTTGTCTTTGAGACAGTGTCTTGTTATGCAGTTCTGGCTGGACTTGGGCTCACTTTGTAGCCCAGGCAGGTCTTGAATTTCCAATAATTCTTTCTCAGCCTTCTGAGTGCTGGGATTATAGGCATGAACAACAACATTCGGTTTATTTTTCTCTTTTTAAAAGTTTGTTGTTTGTTTTTTTGATACTGGGAAATCAAACTCAACCTCATGCTTGCCAGGCAGGTGTTTGTGCCGCTGAGCCAAACCTCTGGGTCTAAAAGATTTTTTGTTTTTTCAGTTTTTTTGAGTACAGGTTCAGAGTACATGATAACTACATTTAATACGGGGAATTTGTACATACATAAAAAACACATCTTAATTCTTTTTTTCCCCTTCCCCTACCCTCTCTCTCTGCTTGCTCCAACTCTTGTTACCTTTCCTATTTGTAAAAGTTCTATTTCCATATTTTTCTTCACCTCTGCATGTTATTTCTGAAACATAGTATCATTTTTTCAACCTGTAAAGTATTTGAGACTCCTGCTGAATCATTATATCATGAATCCTAAATTTTAAACAGTGACAGATTTCATCTCAAACATTTGTACTATGTTGTAATCTTTATAAATTTATAACTAGAAAAGGAGGTGGACCAAAAATTCAACACTAGAGTAATAAAGTAAAAACAGTTTATATAAAGCTAGTTTTCTGTTGTACATTCTTGTGCCTTTTAATCTTTTATGAAAAATTCTGTATACTGTCATAAGTATCATGTTTATGAGGCATTAATTAAAAAACAAATTTGGGGGCTCCATTCAGAGTTAAAAATGATAACTAACTGAAGAAGGCAAATTAAAATAACTATACAACTTCAGTTTTATAAAAAAATTATCAAACGCTTTTTATCAGCACTTCCTAAGACTAGTTCTGTTCAGTATTTACTATTTTTTATTAAATATATGCTTCAAACAGTTCTGAAATAGAATGTGAAATATAGAATAGAATGTGAAAATCTCTTGTAATCCCCAATCCATTTAATAGGTTTGATCTTTCTAAAGATTTTATATGCCTAAACATAAACCGTTTTAGAAAAAAATGGTATTGTACTATAGTTGTGTGTGTGTGTGTGCGCGCGCGCGCACGCACGCGCGGCACTGAGGCCTTAACTACATCCCCAACCCTTTTTTATTTTTTATTCTGAGATAGATTCTCAATGAGTAGCTTTGTTGCCCAGCCAGAGTTCGAATTTGTGATTTTGTGATCCTCTTGCTTTAACTTTCCAGAGTGCTGGGATTATAGGCGTGTCCACCATAGCCAGTTTGGATGCAGTTATTGTACTAGAATTCTTCTAGATGTAAGAGTCAGAAAACCCAATTTAAATTTCCCTGTACAACAAACATTTTATTACAAAAGGCCACGGCCTGGCTAGGTAAAAGAGCTTATAAAATGCTGTCTGTTCTTGGTTTTGTTCTCGTTTTTTTTGTTGTTGTTGTTTTTTGTTTTTTTTCTATGCTTTCCTGTCTTGATCTTATTTCCCAACAGTCTCTGGCCTCATGATGACAAGACTGACATAAATTCTCTTAACAAACCAGTTAAGGGAGACATTCTGGTTTCCTTACAGTTTCCTGAGAGACTTGGAGTTACATTTCACTGACTCTGGTTGAGTCACACATGCATCAAGCAAGGAAGGCATGGTGCTACACACTTGTAATCTCAGCACTCAGGAGGCTGAGACAGGACTGCTGCAAGTTTGAGGCCACCTTGAATAATATAATGAGTTTAAGCCTAGTCTGAACTACATAGCAGTTTTGTTTTTTTAAGACCCTGATTAAAAAAATAAAAAACAAACATGTATTCCCAAACTATGACCAAGAAAGTGTGATGTTCTGCAATGGCTCAAGCCTGGGTCACTTGCTATCCAGAGTCAAAGAAGGAGTTAGTGCTACTCTGAACTAGAAAGACAAGAATGATGAGATGCATAGTTTCTCAACAGAAAAGCAAAATGAGTGGTCAGTATGAAAGACATTTTATCTGGCAACCCAATTTCCATGTATTGGCCTCTTTCTACACATACACTATATTCTGTAGTTCTGTTTAATTTTTACCTTATATTTTGACTTAGGTTTACAGAAAAGTTTCAAAGATAGTACAGAGTCCCATACAACCTTCCCCAAAATTTTCCCAGTGTTGACATCTCACATAAACATAGTACCTTGTCAAAAGTAAGAATACTAAACAAAGGAAACTACAGAATTTACTTAAATTTTATCAGTTTTTCCAATAGTGATCTCTTTTTCTAGAATTCCATAATTTAGCATCCATACACTGTGAATTATACCTGATACATAAGACAAAATACCCCTCCTTGGAAGACAACTTGAAAGCCCATTTGTCATTCAGACTGAAGTTTAAAGACCTCTGAATGATTGCATTTCTCTTCAGGTCTGATGTAGCATTACCCAACAAGCAATCACTAAATTACAGATTCTTCTAAACTCAACATGCAGTGGTGGAGACACACATATACACACAACACACAGGACAATTACATAGAGCAAGAGGAGGAAGGAAAGAACAGAAGCTTCTATTAGGATAGGAGAGAAATGAAAACTACAGTGGTCACCAGTTGAAAGCATACATTTAAACTATAATTGAAAGGGTATCTTGGCAGTAAAGTGAAATTTTTGATCAGTCAATTGCATTGCTTCTGATCCCTGTAAGGAATAACCTTTGTCACTGTTATATTAGCCAGTTCTCAGACTGATTAACTTTGTTCCATTTTATTGTTTTACATACTAGCCCTATGTCCAGTGCCTAATTTCCTGCTAGGGAAGCCCTTTAAATTTTTAGCATACACATTTACAAATTTAATTGATATCCAATAAATACAGAACCAGGTCTGCTAGGTACAGTTCTTGATGCTGGAAGTAGAGAAAAGGAAAAGCCTCTGGGCTCATGGAACTTTCTTGAAGTGTGGAGAGGTGCTTTGAGAGAGGGAAGTAAGCTGGAGGGAAGTTCTTTGACCATCAAGAACTGTTTCTTTTAAGGTGCTTATACAGTTTATCCATGTAACAGGAAAGAAGCTAGTGAAATTGGGATAACTGCAAAAGATGGAAGTGATGTAGTAGGACTTCTGGGATGTCTCTTATTTATGTTTGTAAACATTTTTAAACAGTGTACACAAGGAATTGTTATGGACTGAATTGTGTCCCACAAAATTCCATTTTGAAGTCCAAACCTTCAAGACCTCAAAATATAATAATTGAAGATAATATCATACAGATGATTAAGTTAAAGAGTTGTAACTGGTATCCTTATAAGAAGTAATTTGTGAATGCGCACAGAGAAGAGGCACCTGTGCAGGTATCAGCAATCCAAGATAGGCCTTGGAAGAAATCAAACCTGCTGACACCTGATGGTGGGCTACTAACATCCAAAAAAAAAAAAAAGTATCTGTTGTTTAAGTCAAACATCTGTGGTACTTTGCTAGAAAACTAATACAGGCAGAAAGTTCTAGACATTTGAAAAGAAGACTAAAGTATGAAATGATTGTCTGGAACAATGAGAAAATAAAGAGTTAAGGAATTATGCTATATTTCATCAAATCTAAGTTGCCACTGATTTAAAACACTATTGTTATAGGTACAGAAAAAGAAAAACCTTGTCAAAGTATGACATGCCACATATAAGACATCCTCATGTCAGAGAAAATGTGCTTTTAATGATGGAATATGGTAGTGTATCTATTGGACAAAGTTAAGGGCCCACATGAGGCTAATAATTAAGTGAAACTAGTGTGCATCTTTGAGTACTTTTCCAGCCGTGAAAAACCATGCATGTAGGTACAAAAGCAGATACTGAAAGTTTGAGTCTTACCAGAGATTTAGTTTTGCTAAGTATGTACAGGGAGAGGGTGATGAAACATTTATAATGAAAAAGGTGGCTAGAATCAGAGCGCTAGAACGAATGTGCTGCAAATGCAGGAAGAGTTTTCCAGAATATGAGTAGTATGCTTCAAGATGAGAGTAAGATTAAGTCTTGCTAAGGTCCATGTGAAAAGGGCATAAGTAACTGGGATGATAAAGCCACTGGAGAACTGATAGAGAAGCTAAGCTTTGAAAGATCATCTTCACAATAAGCAGGATAGTCAAGTCACCCATGATTTGCTTCTCCAATTTTTAATTAACCTCAAAAACTGTTCTCCAGAGTAATTTAGGAAATAATCACCTCTAACATAAATTTGTCATACTGTAGCATAACCACAAACTTTCTTGAATGTCTTCCCCATAAAATTTTAAACTCAATCAATTTTGAATGATCATGAAAAATAAAAGTCTTCTTGCCAAACAAAGGAAAAAGGCCAAGGGAACACTTAAGAGTACCGGTGTAATTCCTCCAACAAAACTGTGTATTTACATACTTAGTATTATGGTATTCAAAACTATTAGCACCCAGTGTTAATTAGTGAAGGCTGGTACCAATCAGATTGCCTTTCTTTTGTAGACAATCTATTTGTTATTATCTTAATATAGATAAATGTAAAAGTTCCAATAAAATTTAAAATACAGAAATTTGACCTAGATGTGTTCTAAGTGGAAATGTCTATCATGCATCCTATTTGGTGTTCTACGGACTTAACTGAAAAGACTCATGTCTCTTTTAACTCTGGAGAACTTGTTTCTAATCTTTATTTCCATTGTCTATGCGTTCTCCTTTTAGATCTCCTAGTAGAAAGATAATAGAATACCTAGATCTAGTTTCTATTTTCCTTATTTTCTTTTATACTTTTTGCCATTTTAATTTTTAGTGGTGAATTTAGGGAGGTTTGTCCCTCAGCTTATAAGCTCACTAGTTTGTTCTTAAGGTGTGGATATTGTTTTCAGCCTGTCCACGTTTTGCTTTTTAACATTCAACTCTGATTTTTTGCCAGGCTTTTTTTCTTAAATGAATGCTCTAGCAGTAATTAGTAACTTGCCAACTCTGGTCTAAGTCAGTCATGAATGAGGTGTACTTCTCAAGAGGCAGTTATTTTTGCTCGAGCCACTTTCTTTGACTGTGATTCCCAGAACTGCCACGATAATCTTGCTACCATGCTCAACATGGAGCGAGTTACACAGAGGAAAGAACCAAAGAACTACAAAGAAGCAGACCTGAAGTCCTGATGTACTGTATGTGAAGCCTAATCTTGTTTGGAATTATGTGAGAAAATAAACATCACACATGCTTATGTAACTTTGAGTTAGGTTTTCTGTTATTTGCATTCAAAACAGGCTTACCTAATGCATAATTTGGTTGTAGGAAGTCGGGTCTGCAAGTAGCAAATCCAAAACTGTGGAAATGACGAGGAGGTGAACTGAGTGATATGATTCCCACTGCTATATTCCAGGCTCAGATTATCTTCCCAAATTATAACTTTATATATTGAGATACTGAAGATAGACCTATAAAATAGAATACTAAGGGAAGTTGGGGGTGGAGGGGTCAGGATAGTGGGATATGTTGGCTCTTTTCCTGCAACATACTTGAGTTGTATCCATATAAAAGATGGCTGATCTGAAAGCTGAGGTCTTTCATGGGTAATTGAAACTGAGGCCTGGAAGTTTTAGAAAGCTGGGTTGTCTACCCCCAGAAAAATAAGATATACAGGGATAAGACTGAAACAAAAAAGTACTTTATCAGGCTTCTCTGAGAAATACAGGATTAAGAATCATTTCTTCCTATCTATCACTTGTTTCAAATTGCCTCAAAGACAGTGATCATTAAGAGAACAGAGGGATGACTAGGTCACCAAAATAAAGCAAGTGATAATCTCTTACTGTGCTGTCAAACTTTCATGAGAAAATATATACAAAAGGCAAATGGTGACTTTTTTCCTATCATTTAAAAATTAGCTTAGTTAAAAATTCAACTTTGGGATTTTTTCATGTTCCATTGGTGATGTTCAAGTGAGATATTGCCCAGTACCATTTTTGTAGGGTCAAGTTTTGGTATCAGGGTTATGCTGAACTCCTAAAGCAAGTTGGAGCATGTTTTCTCTTTCCTTAATCTAGTATGTGAAATTAAGCAAAGTATGCTGATCTTGCAGTTCTATTTGTTTTAACTTTTGTGAGGTTAACTTACAGATTTAGTTTCTTAAATATGTAGGACTTTTAGGTTGTTTTCAGTAGTATTTGACTTTCATGTAGCTTATCAAAAGTTTTTGGAACAAAGTTCAGAAGAGTATATACGGTCTAGCCAAGAAGTGTTGGCACATGCCTGTAATCATAGCACTGAAGAAGCTGAGACAGAAGGATCACTCCAAGTTTGAGGCCAGCCTGGACTACAGTGAGACCCTGTCTTTTAAAAAAAAGTATACACTGGCTCATCCATCCTGTCTCAAGAACAGGCAAAATGAATACAAGGCATTAGAAGATTGGTTTTTTCCTAGGGGAACTGATTGGAAAAAAGCAAAGATGTTCTTTATCCTAATCTGAGTGATGTATTTGTGTTACATAATTAAAAATTTATTGGAGCACTTAACTTTTGTTATGCTAAAGTATAGAAGTTACATTAAAAATTAGCTTGATATGTGATTATGATGCTCATCCTAGAATGGAAATTTTGAATTCCAATATGACCCTGAGCGTCAATCTGATCACTCACCGGGGACCTAGATTTTCAAAATGAATGATTTCAAAACTAGAATATTTGTGATCTCTATCTAACAAATGTATAATTAGCTTATCATCACTTCCCACTGGAGAACTGGGAAATAAATCATGGAACTGTAGAAACTAGAGTTTAAACAACAAAGGATAGACTACATATAGAGTGTTCTCTAGCAATCTTTCAGATATGTACATTAGAATGACAGGAAATATTTCAATTTATACTCTACAGAAAGTCTAAAAGATGAATATTGTGATTTGTTGACTAAAATCTGTAACCTAAAAATTCTTTTAAAAAATGTCCTTTTTAATTAAAAAAAAAAGCATTGAGAAAGCAAAATTTCATCACTCCCACCAATTTCTCTAATAGCAAACATTTAGGAAGCACATGAGCAGTTATGACGCATTATTAAGTTACTTGATCATCAAAGAGAACTTTAGGCATTTAGGTATCCATTTGACTAAGGAAAAAGCTGAGAAACAGTGATTCACAATAACTTGCCTAAGGCTATACAGGTGAATATGGCAAAGCTAGGTTTTGATCCTGACTCACTAGACTGTGCTCTGCAGCCCAGATTCCTTTCTATCCACCGTAGAGACATTTTTCTAATCAAATGAAATCATACTATACTTTTAAATATGAAGTCATATTTAATACTTTTCCTAGAGATGTATACTTAATTTTGATACACATATCCATACTTTATGCAAGTAAAATTGCTAGATCAAAATGCACTTTTCCTTCAACATTTAAGGTTTTTGTCACCTAGACCTACTCAAAAGTGTGTATTTCAAACTTTGTCTCATTATTTCTTATTGATCACAAATGATAAGAGTCAAAATAAAAGGTGGAATGAATCCAATTTCTCATTCTTGGAAATTGTTTTTGTTTCTAGGAACTTACTCAAATCTCACACTAATGTTAAAAATTCTGTAGACTCTTTGAGATCTTTTACAGACTGTAGGCTGACATGGAGAATTTTTTGTTTGTTTCTTTTCAAACCTTTCTTTCCTACCTCTCACTTTTTTAACCATGTGATAAAGACTTGCCACAAAAATATCGATCAGAGTAAAAACTGATACCCTTAGCTACTTTTGATCTTAAAATGGTATGCCTAACAAGTATTTTTCTGGGATTCGATTTTGGAAATAACAATGAAATACAAGGAATTACACATCTAACTAGAAGTGACTCTAAAATCCTGAATTATGCTGCAAAATAAATGGAGAAGTCACTGCACACTGACTGAAAGTGTGCAGACTTCAGTTTATATGAGATTGTCTATACCAACTTTTAGTTCTGAAATTATTTACTTAAGAAATACAGTTAGGCTAGGGGTAGTGTATTTATTTACCTAGTATTTGTGAAACCCTGGGTTCAATTCCAGCATTACAAAAAATTTTTAAAATGTCTTTTAAATATTTGTAAGTGACTGAAAAAGTGTATACATGGTAAATCAAGGGAAGGTCCAAAATATAAATTTAGAAATTCTCTCTAGAAATGATTACAGAACTATCAAGAAGTGGGTGTGGTTGTACACACTTGTAATCCCAGCATTCAGGAGGCTAATGCAGGACGATCACTGTGTGAGGCCAGCCTGTGCTATAGAGTGAATTCAAGGCCAGAATAAACTACATAGAGACCTTGTCTCAAAAAATTAAGCAAAACTAGGAAGTGGTTTTAAAAAAAAAAAAGGCATGCAAAGAACATATACCAAAGACTAAGTAATTCTGGTATATTGAAACCGGAGCCAGAATTAAAATATTCAAAACTGTTATATAAACAGAACAAAGATTAAAGTGGGTATGAGCCTTTATGTGCTGAGTAATATAGACTGAATATATAAGGCAAATAGTATTAGAGATAGAACAAATACCTAATAGTAGTATCTAAGATTTTATTTTGTATTTCTCACCCTTTGAGATAGAAATAAGGATATAGAAAATAAGGATACAGGGAATCAGACTACTGTTTAAATAGAATTGTTTAGATGAGTATAAGACAAGTTATACTGTAGAACACACTGGCACAGGAAATACTTATAAAACGTGTTTGCTTAGCAGGTAAAAGTGAAGTCCTTAACAAATTCTCCAAAGCAAACTACACAATCTGTATCAGAACTAAAAATGTTCACAAAAGGATAAAAATATGTGCAATCATGTAGATACTGAAACACATTATCGTAACTCCTGAATTGTATGAATAAATTTGGAGCCACTGAATATTTAGAAAATATATGAAAATACAATATTCTTAACCTATAGGATCAAGCCAAAGAAATAATCAGATTCATACCATAAAATGCTTTTTTTGGCTGGGGATTTAGCTCAGCGGCATAAGTGCCTGCCTAGCAAGCTCTAGGTTGTGAGTTCGATGCCCGGTACCAAAAAAAAAAACCAAAAAGCTTCTTTTCAGAATTAGAACAGAATTAAATGGACCAATTACTCAACTGAAGAAAAATAAGGGAAATAGAAGGAATCAAAATCAAAATGAATTAGACATAAATTAGAAAATAAACTACAGATTATTCCCTGATATTGAGAAGAGTGGAGGCAGACTCAGAAAAACCCTAGAAAGGTTACTCAAGAAAAAGAACTACCAGGCCAAGTCAGAATTAATGTTGAGCCAACACTGCCTGAGTCCAGGAGTTAAAGGCCAGCCTGAGCAACACAATTCAGATTGGCAAATAAGCAGAAACAAGAAACAAAAATTTAAAAAGCTAATGGGTAATTTATACTTAAAACATTGAGATTTTTATGTACACCTAAATGCTAAAAACATTTTAAATATAAGGCAAAAATGAATTTCCAGAAAAAGGAAAATCACTAAAATTTACTTAAACAGAGCCATACAAAGATCAAGACCACATAAAGAAATGGAAAAGTTGTGAACAAATTATCTTTGAGAAAAGAGCCATGAGTATATGGTTACAAGTAAAATAGCTTCAACTTCAAAAAAGTTAATCTGTGGGACCATAAACTATTCTAAATAAGTTTTCTAGGTTATTCTGCCAACCTGTAAGTGTGAAAACCAGGTTAATCTCATGAATAAAGAGAGATAACAAAAATCCTAAATACATGGCTATGTAATGGACTACGGCAACATTTTAATGAATGCTTTAATACTAATACAATTAGTATCTGTCATCAATAGATTCAAGGACAAAACCCACATAAGTATATTGTTATTTTTTTTAAAGTCAACATCTGATCCTACTAAGCAGGCTTCATGAAAAAATTTAAACACAAGAATGTATTTTTAAGAATATATTTCTAATACACAGTTTAAATTATACGTACAAGTGAAACACTAAAAATCAGACATTCATAAAAATCAGACTATTAGAAATGATGAGTTATATAATGTGGCCAGTTTAAAAATGTACCAGCTTTCCTATTTATGCAGTAACAAAGTATAATATGCATGAAGAGTTCATATCTAAATTCAAAATGATTTTTTGTAAATTTTTAAAAACCTAATGCATCAAAAGTATATAGAAAAATTTGCAACTTATAACAGGAAATATAGAAAGATCCTACTATGCTCTCAATGGAAAGATAAGCAAACAAACACTTAATATACTTCCAATTAAAACCCTAGCAGGACACTTCAGTAAAGTGAACTAAAGGATGTTTATACTCACATAAGGAAATAAGTCAGCAGGAATAGAAAACAGTAAAGGAGACAAATTAAGTGGTGTTCTACAAATTATCTGTATGTACATACATTAATGTCAGGAGTATACTAATCAAGATACAAAGGTAGTACTTTTAAGAACAAATGAATCTGGGTGGAATACAACAGGAAGCTCAAAGAAAATACCCAAATAAGATATAGATGGCATTTTAAATATACCAACAAATGCTGCTGGCATAATTAGTACAGCCATGAAGAAAAATTGTACAGTTGGATCTGTACTTCACACCTAACAAAATAACCAATGAAGAACGGTTTAGAATTAATGTAGAACACCAGGAAATGAAATGGCAATTTACATGGGATAGGGATAGAGACAGTTTTTCTAAAGGTAGACTATCAGGAAAAGACTAACAGAGCTGACTGCATAAAAATTTTTGAATTATCGCATAACAAAACCACCACAGACAAACTTTTAACATACATAGTTCACAAAGGGCAACCTTCCTTACAGAAGACCTCTTTAAAGCAATAAAGATAAAACCTAGCAATTAAGAATAGTTGATGAACAGAAGAAAAGATCTGGCTACCAAATGAAATACATGTATTTCACTAATAATCAAATACAAATTAAAACAGGATTTACCACCTATCACAGAAACAGATCTAAAAATGTTGAATACCCAAACAGCTAAATGAAAAAGGAAAGGAACCAGAATGTAGAGCTGGTAAAATTTTCTTTAGAGCAATTTGGATGTAGCAAGTGCTCTCAAAGTATACTCCTACCAGCTATTCTGAAGTTACATGTAGATTTTCACATAATTTGTAATAAAAAACAAAAAATTTTGCATCTGGCAAAAAAAAATTGAGCTCATTCTGTTTTCCATGTGAGCATTCATTTCTATAAATTTCTCTCTGCAAATATCTTTTTTTTTTTTTGGTACCGGAAATCGAACTCGTGACCTTGTGCTTGCCAGGCAGGCACTTATGCCACTGAGCTAAATCCCTGCCCCCCCCCAAAAAAAAACAAGAAATTGTTAAAACTATAGTGCTGTCAATAAGTAATGTACAACCACTAAAAAGAAGACAACTGACATGGATGTTCACGACATAGTAAATGAAAATATTACAAAGCTGGGGACACTCGTAATCCCATCCTTAAGGGGAAAAAACTCAATACACATTACACCTATCAAAGGCAAAATATTAATATTAATGGTGATTCTCTCTGGCTGTTATTTCTGAATATATACATTTATGTATTGGGGTGGGCAATAAGTTTTGTCAAAAAACATGACACAGTGAATTACAAGTGGTCATCAAGGAAAGATTAACAGTCTGTTCTAGATACAGGCAAAAAGAAAACAAGACTTTAAAAAAAAAAATGACCTGGAATTCTGATGGCAGTTTATTTACAGACTATCAGATACAGTCTTTGGGAAAAAAAAAAAAAACCCAAATGTTATACTAATACATTAAAACAGTTACAAGACTTTTCTAAACGTTCTTGCTAGACTACAACAGCTTTATAAGCAACTGAGAAAAAAAACTTACAGGTGGTTGGTTCTCTACTACAGAGCCTTATTTGAATACAATCAGAACTAGATTATTTTTTGACAAAGATCCACAAAATGTCTAAATAATTCAAATGACAAGTTGTTTCCATTATGATTGCAAGTTTGCTTTCCCCATCATCAACTAGTTCCGTTGGTAATTTATTATTAATAGCTCTCATTTTTAATAAAACTAGAAACAATTGAAGGAAATTATTGTCTGGAGAAGTCTTTGGTAAATGACAAACCATTACTCCCAACTAGATAGCTACTTTAAATTGTAAACTCTCAAAAGACTGAAAGACTTGTCTTTGCAAGCCTTCTGGTACCTCCTTGTATAAACAGAAAGCTAGTCTCTACGAAATATTTTGTTTTAGTTAATTCTCCAGTATGTAATTAATTATAGCCTTGAAGAAAACTTTGGGAGGAGATACTAGGGCTGGAATCTAAAGCCTTGAGCTTGCTAGGAGTGTGGTACCACTGAGCCACACCTCCAGCCCCAGGTAGATCTTTTTTAACACTGCCCATAGCTGGGCACAGTGATAATCTCAACTAGTAGGCAGGCTGAGGCAGAGAAAGGAGGATCAGAAGTCTGAGGCCAGCCTGGGAGAGTCAGGGTGATGTCCCAAAATAACAATTACAAAGAGCTGGAAATGTAGGTAAGTGGCACATATCCCTGAGTTCAATCCTAAAATGAAAGGAAGAAAGAGAAGTAGTAAAGGAGGGAAGTATTATTTAAAGCCAGCATAGCCAATTTAGTGAGACCCTGTCTCAAGATTTTAAAAATTTAAAAGGGCTGCTGGATCTCCAGTACAAGAAAATAATCACATGTAAAACAAACAGTCCCCAGACACTTCTAATTCACTTTTCTAAATGTTTTATTTTTCTGAATTAAAAGAAACTTGCTTTATCTTATGTGAGTTTTTAAAAAGCTGCTGGTGTTAAATAGTCCAGTATTCTAAATTTAGTAATTGAATTCTACTGTAACACTGGTCATATTATTATCATTAATTATCATTAAGCTAGATAATGCCTCAGGAACAAGCAATGACAATCCAGTTGTCCTCAAAAAAGGTCCTGTGATCCCTCTAACACTCATCTCTCTGAGCTGCACAGTGAAGACACTATACTTACTGTACTTTGTTATTGGTACATCCTGTTCACTTTTAAAACACCAAAACCCTTATCCAAGGGAATTATAGACATACACAAAATTTGTATTTCAGCTTTATTTAAACCTAGAGCTAAAACAAATCAAAATTGAATTGAACTTACAGCAAATACACCAAACTCTCAATTCACAAGTACCAACTGTATGAATCTGAAAGCATTTAACCCATTTTTCCTTTTTCTTGAGTAATCTTGGTATTTCTTATGAACTAGTCTATCACAAATCTGCCAAATTCAACTTAAAATTTTTCATCACTGAACTTCAGTTTTTCTATTTCTTCCCAGAACTTTATTTTCCTATTCAAATTTCAATTTAAAATTTTAGACACTCAAATTTCCATTTTTATATACACTTGTATTACTTTCTTACACTGGGAGTAGCAGATATCACTAGCTTATCCAGACATTTTAAAATTTTGCTGTTAGCCTACTGGAACAATCATTTAACACCATTACTGTTTACTGATGTATCCGAAGGGCCACAACAGTACCTGGTACATGGTGGGCACTGAATATGTAATTGCTGACAGTGATGAAATGCTAAATTACAACTAAAGTAATTCACATTTCACAAATTATTTTAAAGCAACCCCTCTAGAATGAGTTTAAAATTTCGAATCCCCAAAAGATAATGAAGATTTGTGAACCACACTCAGTCTCATGAATAAGAACTTGCTGTGTCACATGGGAGAAGTATTTTCTCCTTTACACAGGTCAACCTTTTCTATTTTTATCTTCTTACTTGCAATCTGACTTACCTTATTCTTTCCCCAAAAAATAAGTATTTTATGTTCTTTATATTTCACTAAAAAATAGTAATGGCTGTAGTTTTTATAAGCTAAAGAATTAGTGATTTCCCAATTTTTATTAATCCAAATTCACTGAATTAAATATTATGTAAAGCTGCATTAAGATTTTTTTTACTACCATATTTCACCAATTATAAGATACATTCTTTCTTTTAATACCTTTGAATCTAGGATTATTTTACAACTGATGGACTCCACACTTTTTTCTTCTAAGTACATAAAATATTAGTATGGCTCACAAGCAATGCTGCCTTTAGGACAGAAGGTATAGTTCAAATTTTTCATTTCAAAGCCAAAACTCTTCACTGTTTTCCCACTCTCCCAACATAAATACATAAGTGCTTAATTAGAAAAACTATCCAAACACAGTTCACTTTTATATAAAATATTTAATTTTTAAAACACAGGCTATTCATGTCACATAAATATCTTTAAATTTAGGTTAGCTGCTTAGGGTCAGCAGAATTATCAAGTGTGACTATTAAGAATAACTTAGATACTGTCACTTATAAGAAAGTCTAAAGCTCTAAGACTCACCATAGTAAAATTTCAGACTTGAATACTGTAGCTATTTTGCTAAATTTCAAAGTATTTCTTCACTTCTTGTATTTTATTATAAGCTGTTAGTATCCAAATAAAAACAAAATAATTTTTCTTCCATTCATTTCTGCCAAAAACAAAACATTACATCAAAAAATAAAATGGCCAACTAACATCGACACATTTTATACTAGTAAAATGGTGACTTATTCTTCTAAATATATTCTTTGTGTTACCAAACTGCAACATTTTCCATATCCTGTTTTGAAGTGCAGGTTCACAAATCAGAGAAACACTGAGCATGGGGTTCACTGACTGGCTTTTAGACCTGGAGCAATTTTCATTCTGTAACAGTTGTCCCAGTTTAAGATTCCAATAAAAAAAAAAAAAAATTACCAGAACAGTTAAAGCAAAATGGTTATTGGTACAACTTTAAATTTCCAGAGCCTATGTTTCCATTTAATAATGATGATTAATTACCTTTGGTTCCTTTCCAGATTATACTGTGTATACACACATGCATAAAAACTTGACAGTTTTACAGTTTAAATAAGGGTTATTCCAATTTACTTTGTTACTTTTAATGAAAGAAACAAAATATGTTAAGATGAACTAATGTTGCTCTCAGTGTGGCAGAAGCCATAATAAACTTTTTGAAGATGAGGGGAAGGGAAAAAGTTTTCTCTATTTTCTTTTTACTTCCTTCAGTAAATTCAACCTGGGCAATGTTTCTAGTTAACAAGTGGATTTTCTTCTTGAAATGGCAACTGAAAAAGTTAAATACTGTGTTTGCCACCCCTCCTCCCATGAAGTTTAACAAATTTATGTAAAATTGATTATTAATCCTTGCTTCTGAACTCCTGACTCCTGTCCTCCAAATGGAAACAGAGACAGTGTGGCAGCCTGAAAGAAAACACTACTCTAAAATTCTCAGGTAGCTACTACTTTCAACCATTAAAGGACAAAACTTTTTAGAACTTCTCAGAAGTGACAGAAGGTATTGATTTTAGCTCTACTCCCTTTCTTTGCTTTCACTCCCCTAAGAGGAGAAGGTGGTAGTGAAACTTAACACAGCCCGGAGACAGGCAGAAAAGGATAAAGTCTAACAGGCAGAGGGAATGGACCTAACAGGAACTGAACTGGCAGCCCCTAAAAACTTGAGAGTCTCCTTCCTCTTCAATACAATGCATTGATTCCCTTTGAAAGACAAATGGGTGTAAACTGCTTTTTCAGACCTTAAGCTTACCCGCTAAGGCACTTACTTAGCCCTCCCCACCCCACCCTTATTTTTCATATAAAACCCACTATTTCATTTGAATGCATTTTGCTAGCCTATGGTAATTTGTAAAACAAAACAAAAATAACGTTGACCATTTTTTTTTATAAAACTGTTGCATCAAGAGAAAGGTTGTGTTTTATTTTCTGAAATGAGCACAAAGTACACCTTTCACAATAACACTGAAAGCAGGTGCAAGGACTGACAGTGACCTTTGACTAAAGGTAGCTTTGTAAAAAGAAAAATACCAAATAAATCAGTGCCCTTTCTGATTGTTGTAAAACTGGAGGGGGGTAGGGAAGGGTTGTTTATTCATTACATAAAAGTTGGTCCAAACTTACAAAAAAAGCACAAATGTGCATAGTTCAGAAGATCTGCAAGAGGGCCATAAAAAGCTTATGTCCCTAAGGTTAGCATCCACTTAAAACTGCAAGAATACAAAATAAAATTGTTAACTAGAATTTGTGAAGATGTACAATCAATAGATCTAATTTTAAGAACAGCATGGATTTAAGCAAAGGTTTTTTTTTTCTTTTTTTAAACTATTGTATGCAAGACCCTTTCCACATAAAAATAAAGCTGTTGTTGAATTAATATTATTCAAGTCTCTTGGATTGCTGCCTTAAATTGCAGCTAGAAAGTCTTTCCAGATAAAAATGATGTGCCTGAGGAAAAACAGATACTCAATATGGTAACCCTCTACCTCGACCTCTGCCAGCCGATGTGCTGATGTGTCCCCTGTATCCTTGTGAATATCCAGGGCCTTGAGCAGGCGAAGTCCAGGTCTGCCCGTGCATGAGGCTTGGGCCACCAGGATTTTCTTGTAAATTACCACCATAGTTATAGTTGTGCATCTTTGCTGGCAAAGGATGAGTACTCTCTGGCCCAGTAGAAGGGTCATTGCTGTTTGCCAGGACTGCAATAGGACCATGGCTGTATTCAAATCTGTGGTCCTTGTCTCCACTGAACAACATGGGACCAGCATTGAGGTAAATGTCTCCATATCCAGCTACGGAACTGGGAAATGACTCAGAAAAGGCAGAAGGTTGAGGTGGACCACCAGAATGAGATGAAGCAGTACTGTAGTTATCCAAAGGCTGAATATCTGAGTTTCCAATGAAGCTACGTCGTTCCAATGGTGCAGCAGAACTACTTCCTAGACCATCATTGCTAACATAAGGAGCAGAAGAGAAAGATGATGATCCAAAGCTGTCCTTGTAGTCAGAAGTGGGCACATAAGTGTCTCCTGCTGGATAATCAATACTACCTTCTCGCTTGGGTTCATCCTGGGGCTGATGCTGAGCAAGCAGCTGTAACAGGGCTGCTTTCACTCCAGCATGAGGGTCAGTTAATGAAGAACTAGTAGTGGGTACATGCTGGTTTTCTGTCCGATAATCCAGGTCTTCCTCAGTGACTGGCGGTGGTTCGGGAGGCTCAGGAGGTCGTTGATCAGGAGGCAAAATCCGAGGTCGCTCTGGTTCTGGTGTGAGCTCCAATCTCCTCCTATCTTGTTGCTGGATGAGGTCATCTTGCCCTGAGTGGAAAATAGCAAAAAAGTCAAAGCTACTATGGAAAACTAAGTATTCAAAACAGTCAATGTTTCCTAGGGAGTGGTCCTAAAGATTAGATGTTTCATTTCTCACAAAATATTAAATGAGAAAGGAGTTTGCAAGTGCTATTATTACCTGCTACCTGAAGTATTTTACTGTATTTAGCCTTTTAAAGTTAATTCACATATCCCCATTTATTGCTTGAGGTATAAGTCACCATGTATATTACGTTTATGCCTTGGTCAAGAATCCTCTTGTATTTGGAATAAAAGATTATTTCTTAAGCATAGGTTTGTCTTAGAAAAATTTACAGCATCCTTAATGAATTGTATCACACATAGATAAGGCTGTTAAAGAATCCATTCCTGGGAGTAAACACACTAGGAAATCAAATTAATACCAGTGACCTTAGTATTTTCAGGATGTGGCCTAGCAATACCACTGAGGAAAACACAGCATGAATCCAGTCCTGTGAGTAGCCCAGTACCCACACACTCACCCAACACCGGCGTGCTAGGTTCTGGAGGTGGCCTGAGCTGCAATGATGCATCATGTCCCGAACCATTTTCCCTCTCTTCTAGTAGCACATCTTTCTGCTTTGACTGCTGAGCCTTTATTAACTGAGTCAACAGAACTGCAAATGCACTCTGCACAGCCGCTTGGGCAGCATCAGTCTCCCCTTTAGGTTGGACAGTCTGAGAAGAAGGCTGAATTCCTCCCAATGGTTTCGAAGATTCCTGTTGTGGTGTTGATGGATCTGTCTGTTTTTCACCTGTTGCCAAAATTCCAGCAGGAAGGTTTATTTTATTTAGTTGCTGTTGAGTCTCAGAGTTTACCTTAATGTTCAATACTTGGACAAAATCAGCCATATTAATACTTGTTTTAGATTGTAGTAGGTTTAGTAGAATTGCCAATTCACTGTGGTTTAACTGCTGTCCAGGGCCTGTTATTACTAAAGACAAAATTTGTATTAATTAAAACTGCCACAATTCACAGGTCTTCCCACCCTCCAAAAAGGCTCCATGTTACCATGTTAAAATGTTCGTCTGAGACTATTTCAGAACTCTAAGGAGAGACTACCATAGTCTAGTTCACTGTCATGACGTTTACAATGCAACTTCCATGTGAATCAAGATAAAAAGGAACCACAGTAAACCTTGAGTAAGTTGTCTTTAGGGGTAAATATTTCAAAAGGAAACTCAAAACTATTACTAGAACCCACACATTACCGATTTAACCAGGAAACAGCATCTTATGAAATGGAAATGAATGATGACGCTATCAGTTAACATCCTTTATTCTTCACAAGCACCTTACTTGGCAGGCTCTATTTTTAGCTTCACTTTATTGAAAAAAACTGATCTAAAAAAACTAAACAACTTGCCCAAGGTCTTCCATTCTGTAAGTTGCAGAGATGAAATCTGAGCTCTAATTCCAGAATCTGAGCTCTTTTCTATACCTTACTGATCCTCTAAAGGAAACCTAACTTTTGTAATAAACTGTAGAATGTTTCTGATCAATCTGTGTGTTTTAGTATATGTGCTGCTGAAGTAAGCATACTTTCTGCTTTTATTTGAATTTCTTTAAGTTACTACGGCTAAGTCAGGAAGGCCTACAGAAAACTATATATATGTGACAGGATAACTGGCCAGTAAAACAAACTCAACTTTAATTTTAGCTTGGGATGGTTAATACAGGTTTTTGTACAAGCTTATCTGAATCATATATATCAGCAATGCTCAATACTATTATATACAGTATTATATATATTTTTACATATTTGTAAGATAAAAAGTATACAGAACATGATAACTTGTTACTCCTCACTAACAGTACTTCTGAACAACACATGACCATTGCTTTCATTTTTTAAACATCTGAAGTACTTCAAATATGTAATCAAGTATATATATATACTTATATATATAAGTCATGATACACAATTCCCATAATACAAATGAGAGACTAAGAGAATTCTATCTTGAAAGAATATTGCTATTCATATGGCTATATTTTTATACTTGTATCTTTGATATACTTTATTTCCTTTTTTATTACTTAATGTTACTTTTATATTTTTGGTATCAAACTCAGGACACCTTGCATTCACCAGGCAGGCGCTTATGCCACTGAGCTATATCCCCAGCCTAATATTACTTTTAGATTTAATTCAAAACAAATTTTTCCAGGTTCTTATGATCTTCAATACCTCTGTTTACTATAAAATAAGAGGTATAGTTCCTTTATTTTCTTTTTATTTCTCTACTAGTAAAAACAGTCTTCATATAAACCCAGGAAAATATTAACTAAAATTTCTATTGTACAGAGGGAAGGACACTGATGATGGCGATTCTAACCTTTAATAGAAAGTCTCAGGTACAAGAACAGAAAAGAAAATGGTACAGGAAAAAAAGAGGAAGAAAAAAACCAAAGCTCTCTACCAAAAGTTAGGAGGTAAAGTAAGTTACAGCAAAGCAACAATCACTAAATGAGCCCAGAAAGAGTAATTTAGCTTTTATCAAATAAAAGAGTAAAACTGTATCACTAAAATGGAGTAAAACACCTAATAACCATGTATTAAGATTTATTCCTGTCTCCTGAGAGTCTTGTTAAATATGATAACCATTACTTGGGACAACTGACCACATCATCCAAATTTTCTGTTACTGCCATTTCAAAACCTCTTTTAGTGGTAGATATAACAAATACAAATTAAGAAAATTTATATTCTTTTTTGCCTTTATCCAATTTTTACATATTTTTAAGATAAAAAGTATACGGAGCATGATAACCTGTCACTCCTCACTAACAGTACTTCTGAACAACACATGGCCATTGCTTTCATTTTTTAAACATCTGAAGTACTTCAAATATGTAATCAAGCGAAGGTCAAGGATAAGCTTATGGCATTAATGGTAATCTTTCTCAGCTTATCTTTTCTATATTTACGCTCAATCACCAGAACTTAATCTCATCCACAGGGCTGGGTTTTGTTTTTTTTGTTTTTTTTGGTTACCAGGGCTCGAACTCACAACCTTGTGCCACTGAGCTAAATCCCCAGCCCCACAGGGCTGTTTTAATCATCTGACTGGTCAACACTGACCCATTTCATAACATGCTAGTGTGTATTTCATGTTTAATATACCATTGCCTTCACTCTCACACCCATGCATATACACACTCACATTTTATATCTCTTCATAAAATTTTAAAATGAAGCTGAAGATGATTCTGAATTCCTTAGGCAAAATGAGGAAATGGATTTCATTTTTTTACAAGTTGCTGACTAAAAGAGACAATTTTAACATTTCTGACAACACTGAAGAGGCTAACATCTCATAAAGAAGGTCACTCTTACTTGCATCAGAAAAGAAGCAAAGATTTACCAAAATAACTAAATATTAAAAAAATCCTTCATTATCATATTTTATTTCAAGCACAAATATCAGATTCCAAACTTTGAAATTCTGACATAATGGGGGAAATGTGATTAAGAGTGACCTGAGGACACTATAAATGGCATGAAAGAGCTTCCATGATGCTTTTTGGCTGTTTTTCCTATCTTCTTTCTCTTCTTACTCCTTAAGCATCCACAGACACCAAGTGCTGAGCCTCCCCAAGAACAATATTACTAAATGATGTAGCGACTCCTGCACTAGGGGAAGAAAGGAAAAAGAAAATCTAACCAGTCACCAATTATAGGCAATTTGATGCTTCTTTCAAAATTATCTTACCTGGAGATTGTTTAAAATTGGGGTGCCATTAGCAATGCATCTTCTATACTGACACAAATAATAAACATCAAGTTCCATGAATAAGGCCCTAATTTTCATCTTTCAGCCACAAGATGCTTTGCAGAACAACATAATCAACATTAGTTACAAGACAAGGCAAAGAAAACCAACCCACAGAAGTGTTACTGACCAGGTGCTACATTCGAGTTGCCCTGAGATTTCAGCTGTGTAGCTGGCAGCACACCTTGTGGTGTATTGGTTCTGCTGTCATCCAAACCCAGAGATAATTCCTTTCTTGGAGCCTTAATAGTGGAAACATCATCAGTCATGCCCATCTGTTTCTGTCTTCTTCGCTTTTTACTCCATAACTCATGACAATCTTGCCACAAAGGAAGGCTGAAAAAATTTGTAAGTGCAGAGCTGTGAATGGCGTTCAACACAAATATGCTTAAGTTACAATGTAGCGTATTGTACACCAGGGCCATGACTGTCCCCCATCATTGTTGACGATTTCATAGACAGACTCTGTAAAACTCCTTCAAATAAAAATCACCCTTGAAGGCCCACTTTCTTCAGCTTTACCTTTGCAGATTAACTACTTTTTCTTTGGCTTCTGAATAACTGATAGTCATTTATCAAAAATTATGCAAATATATATTCATTAAAGCAGGCTAGCATTACCCTTGGTGTAACCTTTTAAGGTAATTCTTATTAAGTCCACCATACATTGAACAAGAAGAAGGAAGCAGAAACTAGATGCACAAATAATAAAGGAGTAAAAGCTAGAACAATTTGTGAAAAACTTTATAGTAAAACTCTTTATTGTTTTACTATAAAGTGAAAAACTTTATAGTAAAACTCTTTATTGTTTTAACCTCTATAACTGAACATTTTGACATTAAATTGAAGCTACAGGTGAGTTTCAAAAATAGGTACTCCAGGCACAGAGAGGCTCAACTACCAACAAAGTTCTCAATACTAGTTACCTGTAAAAGTTACCCACAATTCTGAAACAATTCTACCTTAATGTAATTTTACAAAAGTAGTAACACTACAGAGTAAGTTTTGCCTAGAGAAAGACTTAAATACTTGATTTTAAAATATTTTCTTCATATTCTTTAAAAAAAAAAAAAAACTATGGATTTTTGTGTATCTATTTTAAAGAACACCGAGGCTTGGAAAGGTTAACAAACTTGCCCAGAATACCTATAAATTCCTTTAAGCAACCCCACCTGAGGGTATATACCCAAAGTGCTCAACCTGGATGTTTACCTGGAAGGGTACACATCCTCGAGACTTTCCAAAGGGTACACCTACAAGTAGTTTAAGGGAATTTGCATGTCCACATGCTCTCTTTCCTAAGACTAAACTTTGAGAATGGCTGGCATATTCAGGCAAGTTCTTTCACACCTCCTCTTTCACAATTATTGTTATCTCATGTTATAAATAATTAAATACTACAATATTAGTTTTAAAAGGCTATTTCCAAAAGATTACAAATCGTATGACACCATTTTACAAAATTAAAAACAAGAATTTTTTAAATATAAATTTTTAAGAAAGTACATACAGATGGCAACAAAAAAAATATACCAAAAATTAAAAACAAAAAAAAGAGATGACAGTTACCTTCAGTGGAGGAAAGATAAGGAGATGGGTAGGTGAGAAGAGGGTTGTGATATGATTAAAGTAAGGGCATTTTCAAGGTTCTAGCTTTTGGTTGGTAGATTCATGGCTGCTTATTATCATTAAAGTAACTATCAAAGTAACTAAAATAAAGAAAAGAGAGCCATGCATGGACCAATGATGAGTGACACAAGGATTATGATTAAACCAAGTCTATGCACCTGAGGTCTGAAAACAAAACGAAAGCATACCTCTTAGCCATCTTACTATGGTGCATTGCCTCAGCGTGTATAAACCTCCTGGAGTGACAAACAAAGGGACAATTTGAAATATTGATATTGGGAAGTTTTAAGGCATCATAAATCCTCCAAAGACATTCCTTTCTGTGTATGTGCATGTGTTTTATATGAGGTTGGGGACAGGCTCTACTGGCATTCTCTGAAATCAGATATACTACAGTACTACAGAGTAGGGTAAAGGAAGCCATTTCACTTCTTGCAATCTGATGGCCAAGAAATGCAGTGATCTTGTGGGAGAGCATCATGAGAGGAGAGCAAAGAGATCTAGAAAAAGGATTTTTGTGAAAGAGATTCTTCATGGATTACCCCAATACTCAGCTCTAAAAAATAAAACACTACCCTATGAGTAATTACCATAGTACAGGTTAGTGGTGCTGATTCTTTTATAGGGCAGAAATGTTTCCAGATGACCAAAATGGATGCGCTTCCTTCAAGCTTCAATACCAGCTCAGTCACTTATTTGCTGTGTCTTGTTAGGAAAATAAACTGACCCCTAGGCCTCCGTTTCCTTGTCTGTATTTGTAAATGAAAAGCTGGGAAATGTGGTGCATGCCTGTAACCTCAGTACCCAGAAAGCTGAGGCAAGACAACTGCTGCAAGTTTGAGGCCACTCTGGTCTACCTAGTCAGTTCAACAACTGCCTTAACTGCAAGGAGACTATCTCAAAATACACAAACAAAAAAACAAACACCACCACCTATCTCACAGGGGTAGAGGTAAAATATGTTAACATGTAAGCACTTGGACAATGCTCACATAGTGGGCACTACACTCATGTTTATTATCATTGTCATTATTCAGTAAGGTAGGTTAAACCTGTATTCCATTAAGTTATATCATGAAATATTTATTCTAATGACAAATGATGTTTCACATGATAAACTGTTCAATGTTTCTTATACTATTAGCATAAAAACAAAACCACAAGCTACTTTCCAGTCTAATTCATCTTTTAGCTATATATATTTTGTCTCTTAAATACATCCGAAAATCTGACATTTAATACATTTAATGAAGCTACTTCTGATATTTAGTATTCCTTTGTCATTTGATTTTTTAAAAAACTGATCAAAAGAATTTTATACATACATTTTCTAAAGGAACATTCTGTCCTCATGGTCCTCACCTTGAAAATGACTTACAATTTTAGCTATTTTTATATCCTATTACAAAATAATGAGATCTTTGTTACTAGTTATTTATATAGCTTTTAGTCTAAATGTTTTTGTTTGGTTAGCTTCTATTTGTTTGGTTTTGATTTTTAAAGAGGTGCTGGGAATTGACACCACAACCCTGCATGCTCTAGGCAAGGGCTACATCACTGAGCTACACCCCAATTCTTATTTGAACTCTGACTCAATGTCAACTGCAATCTTTTTGTTTTTAATCTCACTGTAATTTTGACCTGACTGCTATATTTATGTATCTAACAGGATGAAATCTATAAAATGTTACTGGTTTCCAAAGGTTCAGCAAATGTGCGTTTTTGTCTTTAATGGAAAAATGAAGCCAGGTGTGCTCTGATAAAAAGTCTTATTTATGTGATTTGTTTGACAATAACTGTAGAGTTTATAAGAAAAAGCTGTAAGTATCAGAAGATGTCATTTTAATAAGCATTGGTAAAATCACTAAAAAAAAATGAATGATTAATGACTAGATAACTTCCTTTGGAAATCAGATGGTTTCTAATCCTTTAATGTCAAGAAAGCTGAGTTTGAAGTTGACATATAAAAAGTCATTAAAATCATTTCTGACTAAAAAACGAACAAACAAAAAACCAGAAAGAAAGAAACTTCTGGTACAAAATGTGGAAAGAATGCAGTGATTGTGACAAAACTCCTTCCACTCTCACTTATTTACAATATTTCTCACAAAATAAAAGGTAGGTCTAGGAAAATTCCTCAATGGTAAAGCACATACGCGTGTGCTTGAATTCAGTCCGTGGCACTGAAAAAATAGTTGAAAAAGACAGCTAAAATTACAATTAATGTGAAGGTATATCTCATTGTAATATGCAATATTAAAATAAACATGCAAACTACTTGTGGGAAAACATCTCAGTCCTATCATTTGATTGCATTTCCAACAAAACTGTTTTTCTTTATTAATTGAAATATGTACTACTCATAAAATTTAGTATTATTGTAGTCACAGGTAATGTTTTAAATTAAATTTATATATATCACCATGAAGGTAGTAGTCTTGCCCTGAAAACAAAGTTAATCTAATTTTGATCACAAGGCAGCAATCAAATTTACACTGTGGGATGTTCTACCAAATAGCTCACTTGAATTCTTTAAAGAAAGTTCACATTATAAAACCATCTGCAAGGAGCAGTTTAAAGGCTGAAGGAACAGGCCAATTATTCTTTTATATTACAAAAATCTTTAAAGGATTACTAACTCACTGAGGAAAACTGAAAATAAGACTACCAACTATCACAACATGAAATTTCTTATGCCTTATGACAGCCGGGTGGTATGTGAAGTAAAATTTTAGTTTCTACAAATGAGGATAGAATACTTATAAAAAGAAGTATCACTTCCACAAGACAATATTCAGCCAGTTCAGGGGAAAGGTTTATATATAGTGTTAGTACAAATATGTCCAAATATTAATAACTGAGTCTAGGTAAAGGAATTTTCATTGTACTATTCTTTGTATTTTTTGGTAGAACTAAACTTTTCCAAGTTGAGTTAAAAAAAATTTCTTTGCAGTGTACTACAGGCAAATCTTCCAGACTACTGTTACATACTGATAAGCCAAAAAAAAAAAAAAAAAAGGAAAAAGAGAAACTACCAATTCAGTGACTGATTCAGGTTTAACATGTCAGACCCTTTTTCCTTTTCAAGTTCAGGAAGACCTTACTGAAACCTGATTATAGCAGCTTCATAGAAATAAGAAACCAAATCTGTTACGTAGAAGAGCCAGGATTTGAATTTAAGAGCCCATGTTTACTCATTCCAAATGTATTAGTATTATTATACAGAAACACTGGATTAAAAGATTAGGCTTTTTTAAAAATGGTACTGGGGATGCCAGGCAAGTAAGTATTCTACCACCCCAGCCCAAAAGGCTTGCTTTGAACTATGTTCCTCATCATGTTAAAAATTACTAATGCCTACAAGGTATTCTCCCTTCCCTCTCCCCAAATCAGTCCTGGAGAAATCACCCCTAAGAGAGCGAGGGTATCACAAACCCAGCTATTTTGATTCTCAAACTATGGAATTCCCACCCCATCAAACAATAACTTATTCCATGCACACTTCTCTAATATCTTTCAAATAATTTGTATTCTTGGGCAAGTTTCTTAACCTCTTTGAGCCTATTTCCTCCTCTGTAAAATGGTGGTAATAACAATACCTACCTCAGAGGATTTTAAAGATTAATGCTGCACATGAAGAACGTTTAGCAGACCACTCAAAATTTTAGCTACAGTAATACTAGTGAAAGTATAAATAATAGTAAAACTAACAACAGTAAATTTTTTTTAAGAGTTGAAATTTTTTCAGAAAATCTTGTGTTGAATTAACTCAACATTAGCTAGAAAGGTTGCTTTAACTAGCCCCTTGGTTAGTTAAAGCAAGCATCTGCATTCTAGATGTTCAAATTACATCTACCTTTTGGTTTCTTTTGACCTAATAAGACACAGGATATCATCTGATCACTATAAACACATTCATCAAAAATGTCCAGATTCTGCATACATGGTGGGATCTAATATAACAAAAAGTCACTTACTCTGGTGGAGGCATTTTTGAGGGTTCCACATCTCGTAGGAACTCACACTGAAGAGCCTGCTCAGCAGTGCAGCGCTTACTAGGATCCAAGGCGAGCATGTAATCAAATAAGTCTAGTGCAGCTGCAGGAATGCTAGCATAAGAGGATCACAAAAGTCATATACATTCTCTGGACACAAGCTCAGTAGATCTTTAGGAATGTTATTTTAATCTAAATTATTTTAAATTAAAAATGTTATATTATTTTAAATGCTAATATTTATATACTTTTAATTCTTTACTTCAGTAATACCAAATTTTCCGGTAAAGAACTATTTCACTATTTTTATACAATTTTGTAACTGTGGCAACCAATAGTATATTACTTTATGGTCAATCCACTGGTGCATTTTAAAAACTGAATAGTTTCTTTTGTTTTTATTTTTTGATACAAGACTCTTGCTGTATAGTTCAGGTTGACCTTGAACTCACTATGTAACCTAGACACTGATGCGGAACTCTCAGTGATCCTCCTGCCTCAGCCTCCTGTATGCTGGGATCACAGATGTGTACCATTACACTCGGGTTAACAAAATAATAGTTTCTTAAAATAAAAACCTAAGCTCAAGTAACTTGAAAGCTGTTTTAAGAAAATGTAAAACCATATTTTCAAAGTCAAACATACAATTCACTGACTCCACAGTGATGTTACAAGATAATTTGTATGTAGCAAAAGGAAACTCAAATTTAAGTTAAGGTCTAGAAGATTATGACAAATCTAGTTCAGGTCAAAAGAGGACAGGATGGTATTTAAAATTTACAAAAAGTAACTTCTTTTAAAAAACATTCAATGCAATATGGATGTTTAAACATCCCTTTCTTACAAAACAAATTCTTCTCTTAACTTTCGACGATACTGCTTCTTTGGTTTCATAGTGTTGAAATATGGTAGTTTGATTACATCAGGCCACACTGCTGGACAAGGACTCCCACATATACGGCTAAACAACACACAAAAAGAATTATATCACTATACGCTAAATAGAAAAAATGATAGAAAACTGTTAAACTCATTTTTAAATACACAAAAGTTGAAGCCTTGATATAATGTATAAAAGGTATAATTAAATATTTTAGAATTCTGAATTTACTCACTTAAAAAAAATCTATTTTCAGTGATGCTTCTAAGAACCCAAGCATCTGGTTCCTAGAGAGGACCTTCATGCAGGAAAGTAACTAGCACAAAGACTACAACAGCAGGCAAACTGGAAGACCCAGAAGGTAAAACAATCTTAACTACTAAAATTCTTCACTGCAAGAAATGCTACTCATCATAAGATATTCAGAAATTTTAACTCCTTTGTTTATTTGGAAAATCTTATTAAATTGCCATTAATTAGTAAATTCTTAGTATAATTTATAGAAGAAATGCTTAAAGCAAAGAGGTAACGCTAGCTAGTATTTTCAAAATATATCATTTAGTAAATGAAAACATTTGGCTCAACAAGCTTGAGTGTATCCAACTTCAAGAATACAACAGTGTACATAAAATTGGCAGCTAATCTGCACAAACAAGAAATAGATGCACAACTGAAGATGAGAAATACTTTCTATATGTATAAACAATATGAATGTACATGTGATAGTCAAATATGCCTGTGAGCTTCATAATGCTAATTCAAAAACACATACATTATGCTGAGACAATTTTTGGTGTTTTTTCAAATTTATGCCACTGTATTTCTTCAACAGTTAAGCACTGGTGTAAATTTTTAAATATTATTTGTATACTTATAAGTCATTTCTTAAAACTGGATTTTCATGACTTCCTCAACCTTTCTTTAGGGAAGAGGGCCAAATTCCCAGAGGCTTGCTAGAAAGTGGTCCCAAACTGCCTGTGTCTCATCTTCCAACATCTTCCATTTCTTTACAGATGGCACCTTTATGTTCCAGTTTTTGTTTCTTCTCCTTACATTTTATGCTGCTAAGTCATTCTTGGTTCACTTCCTAAGGCTCAAAGGAAGTCTTTCCCATAAGGTCTTCTCTATTCCCAAATGCTACTCGGAAGGGTCATTCTCTACATACTACTTGTTTCTTGGACACGTGTTTCCTCCTAATGTGTATTTTAGTGGTTTACATGTCTGTTTCTCTGTGGCTCAGAAACTAAATCTTATTTTTGTAGACTTCTCTCTGGAAGTACATAAATACAAATAACTAATCCCAGGCAGATGATGTACATTAATAGGAAGAATTTAAAACACTGCAATAGTGGAAATGGAAGATACTTCCACAATTGCACATATACAAGAAAACGATGTTAAGGAAGGGGGAAAAATTCTGGTTATTCCAAAGATCAGTAAGCTATAAATAGGTAGGGAAAGTGTACAAAATATACACTGCTAGTGAAGAAAACAGGCAAAGATACACATAAAAGACTTCTCAGAAATCACTGCAGATGGAACTTAGAGCTCAGGGAGGTGAGCTGAAGTGGGTATCTGGGGACCACAGTCACTTTGCTCATCTACAGGGAAGACAAACTGGAGATAAACTTTAGATCTGAATTCTGTTTGTGTAACACTGGTGAAACCGCACTTCTGAGGAATCTGCTCTCCTTTAATACAGTATTATCTTCATTTATAAAGTACAGAATACTTTTACTTCGAGGCTACAGTATTAAATAAACTAGCTATCTGCCTATTAACAATCACAGTAAACACAAGATTAAAGAATTTCAATTATTGCATATGTTGGTGGATGGTAACTGAATATTGAAGTAGTCTAACTGGCAGCAACATACAGGATGGAAGGGAGACATGAATGCACAGAAAGTGACTATAAACCAGGAAAGAGACACAAGAGTAACTGTTAACAGTGTGGTAATAAATCTTGTGCTTGATAGCTACTTAGCCATCCGACTCCCACTTTTTATAGGTGTCCTGTAATGTACCATATGCTAGCACATACACTAAATCCCTAAGTATCTGAGGTCTATTTGGGAAATACATTGTGCTGTACTCAGTAATCGAGTTCTATGTCAAAGCACATGATGTCTTACATATTTTTTGAAAGGTGCTAGGACAGAATCATCTATACAGGTTTCTCTTCAATTACTCTGTTCAGAATGTGCAGCACATGAACTGTCAACACTGTATTCTAAGAGAATGCTGTTAGAATTCAACTACTCCTCTGAACTTAAAAAAATTCTAAAACTGCTTTGAGGCTTTCCAGGTTGACAGTAATTTTACTAATTAGACTCTTGTCTTGTCCCCAAATGTATGTACATATACATGAGTATCACATATATAAACACATAATTATGGTTACATTATTTGGCAATCCTCAGTGTTAAAATGATGATGCTACACAAGGATGACTTTAGTGCTGATTTTATTGGGAGTACTTTTCACCATTTACCCCTGGGAAGGCTAATTCTGGCTTAAGAAACATAAAACATACAAAGATAATAACAGGTACACACAGAAATTCACACAAACCTCCTGTAAATAAAGCACTTCACTATTCCTTCTTACCATGAGCTTTAATTTTGGCAGCTTTTAAATTTTTAAAGGATGTTTTGGTTTTATCAACTGACTTATAAACCATTAATTTCATCATCTACATTTTCTACACTGGACTATCATCATAAACTTATTAAGAGATTTTCTAATATATATTCATCCTTATATTCAAAGGAAGAATATCGCATGGGCCTAATCAAAGTGTAAGGTCATGTGCTTTACATTGGTATTTATATGTGATATTGGCATATACCAACAGGGCTAATAAGTGGGGCCCAAACATTCCTCGGTTCCCCTAGATATCTCCTTCCAGTCTGGCAGTAAAATTTACCACTAAGATTTTTTTTTTTCAATGTGTTAACTTGGCACAAAAACAATGACGGACAGAATAGTGACATTTTAATGTGATTCGTGCAATTCCAAAGGTGGGAGGAGCCAGTTTCATTTGAGAATATACTTACTGAAGCAGTAAATAGTGTTTTTAAATGCTAACATTTGAGTATATGATATCTTTAAAAAATTCTGTGATGAAATGGGGAACTAAAGTACATATGTTGTGGATACACATACACGTACTAGTTATCTTAAAGAGAAATACTTGTCAATATCTGAGATGCAAGCTCAAGTAGCTGCATTTTAAATGGACCACCATCTCTAAGAACAATCAATAAATTTATTGGTCATTCATTGGGAATTTGCAATTATCTCAAATACAAACAAAATCAGCTTTCACTTCAAGGAAAACAAATATTTATTGTCAATTATAAAATTCTAATTTTCAAGAGAACATTAGATACTGGAAAACTTATACCTACCCCATGAGCTTGATATCTTCTCACTACATAAATAGCTTTTCTGATGAAATCAGTAATGATAATACATAACGTTACTTTTGGAAGATCTGCTCCATTCGGTAAACCAGTATTTTCCAAATGGCCAATAATGCTTAATGTTACAAAATCATCACAGATAAAAGTTCTATTCAAAGCTTCAATTAAGTACAAAACACTCCTGGAAATAAATTCAGGTTGCACAGTACAACTGGCCAGTAAATTAAAACTGCCACTTATCAGTTATGTAAAAATGTGTAACAATGTCATACATTTCAGCAACTTTTATTTTATGAAACATGTTTTTAAATTAAAAAGTTGTATTACATTGCATTAAAATTCACAAATGTTTCCACTTTTCATTTTTATCTTCTAATATGAAAACTACTCATAAATATACATAAAAGCTCTTGAAATTTTTAGTAATTTTTTAGTATAAAGTTGTGAGACCAAAAATACTGGAAGGTCTAAAGAATATTTTATACTATTAGTTTATGAAAATACATAATTCATTCTTAAAAATAATTTCATCCATGTGATCTGAGGCATTATGGACTTGGGATGGTGGTGGTGGTAATCAGGCAGAAGCAGGATTCTTCTCATTCTTGTCTATTTTCGTTAATTTCTTCCATTAATAAGACTTGTTTTATAAATAATGTAGACGATAAGATACAAAGGCTTTTTAGCTGGCTGCTAGAAAACTTGGAGTTAAGTGTGACACTTGGATAATTTACGTCTTTGGCCACAAAGAACTTTTTTGCCTTCATATATGCCATTCTGTCCCCATCTAGGATTTCCATTCTCTTTTTTTCTATCACTTTTTAACCCATGCTTCTATTCACAAAACTGCACCTGTACAAAATACTTTCTGGAACAAATTTTAAATAATCAATGTGGTATATAAAGCTCTTGAAAACAGATTCTGATTAATACTCAAATTGCTGATCATTTTACATATAATGTGTAATACTGGGCTCTGTCTTCAAGGCTGAGCCTTTGGGTAAAGGAAACAAACTAGCAATACTTCAACTAAGGTGAGAGATAAGAGTATGTACCAGAAAACATTATTTACACTTATTTCTTATACCTCTAATGTTATTGGACCTGTTCTTAATTGTAAAGAAACAAATTTAGAGTGTTGTAGAACTTACCCTAAGTCACAAGAGCCAAAAGTAGCTGAGATGCCATTAGAACCCCGCATAAGACTAAAACCCACACACCTTTCAATATACTCAGCTACCTTGTTACAATCAAGAAACGCTTGTTTATCAGAAGCTGCCTTTAGTTTCTTCAGTTTTTGAAAAATTAGTCGTGAAAACTGAAGCATGTCATTGTATCAAACAATAACGTCTTAACAAAAATATGCAGAAATATATAAACCAGGAGTTAACTTTACCCTCCTAGTCCTCTCCCAAGTCTATGAACAGACTTAACAATCCCAGACTCTTTTGATGTCCCTTAGTGAAATGGGACCCAGCCTTCTGTAAAAATGCTTTCCCATGTCAGCATCTCCAGACCAACCATTCCCTAAAACTGCAGTATACTACTAAGTGCATGGTCTGACCTCTTTTTTTTTTTTCATTATGTAGTTCACTTAACTGATTTGATGTATTCATAAAATAAACCAAGGAACACTCAGGTCTTGGGTTATTATTTTCCTGTTCCTTCTCTTCATTCAGTTCTCTGCTCAAACATTATCATGTAGAAGACATCTTCCCTGGTCCTTCATACAGTAACTACTTCTTCCTTCATTCTCTATCCCATTTTACTTCTACTATTTTATACATTTTATGCATTTATTTTGTATGCTTCCACTACCACCCCAAAACCAATTTGAATAACTCTTGGAAGTCTCATTAGGAATGTACTGATTAACAGAGGATGAGCTACCAACTTTTTTAAAAATTAAGGATTCTAGCCAAAAACAAGGTATGTCTCTCTAGTAGTTTTTGATCCGTCCTGTCATTTTCACCAAACGTTTTTAATTTGAGGTGTTTTGCATGCTCTGGGTATAGCCTATACAAATGTGACACTATTGCTTCACCTTTCCACTACACATACCTCATACAGGTTCCCTTTTCTACTACTAGCTAACAAGTACTTTAAACACTATTAAATTCCGCAGGTGAAGGGTTTAGGAAAAAAATAAAAGAAAAAAAAAACACTATTAAATAATGACTCCAGAAGACAATGTTTTCTCACTTTTGTTTTAATTTCTAATTTTACAACCATATTAGGTATTATTTTGGCTGCTGGTTTATGACACATTTATCATGTCAAATATCTCTTTACACTTAAATATGAGAGTTGATGCAAATTTCCTAAACAACTTTGTAGTCTTGGGACAAATCACATTTTCCATTGTGTTTATTTTCTAATGAAAAGTTGAACACTATTTGGAAATGGCTTCCTTAGAAATTCTGGATTAGTATCTTACAAAAACTTTTTATGCTGTCATTTGTCTTATAATCACTGTAAAAAGTTCCAGAAAGTTGAATTCCCTATGTTGTATACATCAGTAGTTTAAAATTTGGACTCTAAGTTAATACTGTCTATACTTAAATCTTGATTTTGCAATTTGCTAGAAATGTTAGTTCTAGATAAATTCTTCACCTCAAGACTGCTTTTTTAAACTATGAAAAGATGACATTACAAAATTTGAGATAATTTAGACAAAATGCTTAAAATAGCACTTGCATAGTTTATAAACTAGGTAAGATGGTAACAATCATTGACAGAAGCCCTCATATCTAATAAAATCAGGACCAATACTTGTTTAAGTGAAAAATGTGTTGGAATCACAAAAAAAGATACACAGATGAATAATACAAGTATTTTATTTTAACTGAAAACTTACAAATGTACATTCATTTTCCAGTCTCCAGAAATGCAGCAAAGGCTTTCTCTGTTTCAACAGAGTATTCACTGAATGGAAATCCGCATTAGCCTTCTTGCATAAATCATAGCCATAACACATCAAGGATTTTTAGTTTTGGTTTATTTATTTTAAATAAAGCCAGGAAGTAAAAATAGTTTAAATGCAATCAGTATGTTAAATCCTTCTAGATTTTTTTTTTTTTTACTTTTCCTTCTACTTAAGAAGTTACTTGCCTAGATAACAAAGTTTTAAAGTTTCTGCAAAGCACTGTAGCTCTCTATACTTAATGACATTAGTTGACATAGAACATTGGAAACCATCACCCAGCTCTTGGTCATCACCCTCCTTATGGGTGGGACAAACCACCCATATATGTGCGATAAACATGTGGTGTTATTAGAAAGTGGTAGCCTACTAGCTCTAAGCATTCAGCTTGCCATTTATCACGCAAACATTCACAGAGGAAAGGAATTAAACTAAAAACTTCATTTAACAGAAGCTTGGATAAGAAGGTTTATACTGTGTTATTTCCTTATGGAATAATTTTAAAAACATTATAACAACTGCATTCTAAAAGATTTGCAAAATTACCTATGAAAATGTTGAGACCTGGTTGTTTTTTAGAGTAATGCATTGACTAAACTATTTCATACACTTGGATTTTCCAATGTATTCCAGAGGTAATGTTTGGTACACCAAGCAGTCTCAGAGTTACTTGATTTTATTCATATCTAAAGTCAATTTGTTTATTGTATTTGTTAATTTTTTAAAAGTTTGAGATGAGGTCTTATTTGTTCAAGCTAGCCTCAACTTTATGATCATCCTCACTCAGCATCCCAAGCAGCTGGGATTACAGGTATATGCCAGCATGTCTAGCTTCTGAGGTCAATTTCTATCTTACAATAATAATTTCATTTTATTGTTATTCTCTTTTCATATTAAGGTAAACCACTGGATTTATATCATACATTTGTGTGAATAAACCCAAAGGCTATACCATCAATTTATTTATAAGCTCTACATTTTTTATTACAATTCATTGTTTTTATTCTCTGTATTTATTTACCTGTTTTGTTTTTTCCCTCACTTGTCAGCTGACTGCTTACTTCATTTAATTTCATTTCTTAGTACTATATATACATAGTTGAACAACAGGGACATGCTCTGAGCACTGCACTGAGGTGATTCTGTCCCTATATGAACATCATAGAGTATACTTACACAAAACTAGACAGTATAGGTCAATCACCTGACATGGCCCCTTGATGCAATCAAAAGGCAGTAAACTTGAGTTGTATGAGGCTGCTGCCAACATAACATGGTGTGGTTTTACCGTAAACTTTTTTTTTCTATAAGTAGAAGTAGTACACACTAAAATAACAATAAAAAGTATAGTAGAGTAAATACATAAATCAGTAACAGAGTTCATAGTCAATACAGTTAAATATAATGTGCTTTCATAATTGTATGTGCTGCACTTTTTATACCATTGGCAGCACAGTAGGGCATCTGGCACAAAAATGAGTAATTCTTGCACTGTATTCCACAGCTATGTCACTAGGTGACAGTAATTTTTCAACTTCATCAGTCTTCTGGCAGCCCCAACACATATGCCACCCACCATGTATATCCATCACTGACCAAAATGTCATTAAAAAGTATGTGACTATGATTTTCTCTTAAAACTGGGTTAGCCAATGAATTTTTACATTTAAAATTTCCAGATAAGTGAGAATGCTTCCATTTTTATATTAATTTTAATTTTATTCTATTTAAAGAATATAATCCAAATTATTTCAGTCATGTGAGGTTTACCTGCATTTGCTTTTTCTACTATTTTATAACTACATTTTATAAACATTAATTACTACTGAAAAGTGTATTTATTTGGGGAAGTACAAGTCCTTGATCTGTGTGTTTATCTATCTAAGTATTAAAAGACAAAAATTTCTTGAGTATCTGGTGACCTTCCTTCTACAGTGCTACATTTTGAGTATGTCCCCAATTTCCATATTTTGGAAACCTGGTTCCCAAAGTTTTATGGTATCTGAGAGAAAGAACCTTTCAGCTCCACTGATTAATGGGCTATCAAAAGAGTGAGTTCTCTTTGGCCAGCTTACATCTCTCCATATGACACCCTTTGCTGCCCTACAACTCTGTAGACAAATCCTTCACCAACAAGAAACACTTCATGAGATGCAGCTACCCAACATTAAGCTTCCTATCCTTCAGAACGTAAGTGGATAAATTTTTATTCTTTATAAATTACTGAGTCTATAGTATTTAGCTATTTTGTATATTCAACACAAAATGAACTAAGACACTCCATTCTATTTCTGTAATTAAAATTTCTATGCTTGGACTTCCCCTCATCCAAGTCTGAAGCATAAACTTCTATTTTAAGTTGAGGCAACTTGCTGTTTTAGTGTGGAAAAACAGTGTTAGTTTTTGACTTGTGTATTTCTTACTGTTGCCAAATTATCACCAGAGAAGCAGCAGGCTCTAACTGGGGCATTAATTTTCCCCTAGTATACCTTATAGCTAAAAAAAAAAAAAAACAAAAAAAACACCAGCAAGCACCAACATTGAGGATTTTGGATCTGAAGTTCTTTTGGTGGGGAGGAATAGGTCAAGCTCTGTTAATTATCTCCCCCAAATAGACTACTTGCCAATTTTCAGGATCTTTTTTCCACTTGATTAGTTTACTATTTTAGAGGGATACCTTTTAAGTTTATCATATGAAACTAGGATCCTTCTCTGGTTACTATCTGTTGCTTCATGCCTATTTTGTTCATTTGGAAGAGCAGAATTCTCTATCTATGCCTCCTACCAGCATCTTTTCTAAAAGACTTATTATTATTTTGGAACTTTCATGGATTCTTATAAGTCTCTATATAGAATAAAAAATAATTTTAAAATACCAAAAGAAGAGAAAGTTGAGGAACGTATGAGTAACTGATTATGAGTGGGGACCTATGACAGGCTCAAATAATGAAGGTCTCTACTAGCTAAGTATACGCATATATTTAGTGTCTATATATTCACATACAGATACATATAAACATATGATGTATTTATAAAAGAGTATTTCTTTTACAATACCCCCAAACATTAATTCTTCTATTATGCTATATCTTTAAAAAAAAAAAAACTATCCGCCATTCATTCTCTATTATTTTGTATTATTCTTACTTCCTAGTCCTGTTTTTAAGGCCTCAGGTCTTTGATTTACTAGTTCCCTACCCCAAATAAATCGAGAGCAGTAGAATTCTTAATTTTAACAGAACAGACTGCCCTTATTTAGGGGCAGTCTAAGTTCACTTCCATTTAGTAATCATCAGGCTTCAAGACAACTAGGATGTTCTTCAGGAGTATGATGCCCCCATCATCACAAATACTATCAGCAGCTTACCTTATTAATTCGAGTTGTGCAAGTTCCTGGTTTGCTTGAAATATAGGTTTTTTAGTGAAGAGTTCACCAAGGATACATCTAATAGAAAAAATACCAACTGTTATCAAACAATTTTATTTACTACCATAAGTTTTAAGTAAAATATGCCAGCTAACGAATCTATCTTACCCACAGCTCCAAACATCAATAGCTGGTGTATAACGTTCTTCTCCCAACAGCAGCTCAGGTGGGCGGTACCATAAAGTGATGACCTTGTTGGTATATGGTCGACTAAAAAACACAGAAAGTACTCTTCAGAGTTAGTATTTATTGGTGGAAGAGCGATTCACTTAGGAAGTATTTTAATTATCAAAGCAATCCTGTAATTCTAACTAAAACCACTTTCATCGGCCTAGTAAATACAGATACAGTAAAACATTTAGCAACATAATTAGCTAAAAAAACTCCACACATGAAAATAAAAAAATGAAAAGTAGTTGGCTATAGTCAACTATAATTTGATGAAACAGGTCATATAAACCCAATGGCTTATGAATGTTTTGAGCTGATTTTTGAGTTGGTTGGTTTTGCTATGGGGTGTTCTTTTTCCTTTTTTTTTTTTTTTTTTTTTTTTTTTTTTTTTTTTTTTTTTTTTTTTTTTGTCTTTTTGAGACAGGGTCTCGCTTTGCCATTCAAGCCAGCCTTGATGTAGATCAGGCTGGCTCAAACCACAGTGATCCTCCTGATTCAGTTTCCCAAATGCTGGGATTACAGGCATACACCACCACACCCAGTGAGCTGTTGATTTTGGCCAAATCTAGCAAATTACTAATAGGTGATAAGATAGATTCAGAGATCACCCAATGAAAAAAAAAAATTTTATTTACAGTACCAGGGATTGAACCCAGAGCAAGTGCTCTACCACTGAGCTATTATTACCTAGCGCCTAACAAGTTCTAAACTGCACATATCTTAAGTGGTATTTCATTAACTTTCACCCCCTTGGGTTTGTGAATAGAAAAGTATGGAAATGTAGACTACAGTATTCAAGGTCTGTCTGGCAAAGCACCACTAGTAATAGGTGTAATAATGGATTAGATAACTTGTCACATGCTAGAAAGAGAAATATACACACTATTACCTCTTTTACTACCATAGAAGACACTACTTAGCCACCTTATGGTAAAGTTTAACTATCACAGTTATCTATTCATTTGCAAAATCCACAGAATGGTCATATTCTACCTGATTCAGATGAATGAAGATTGTCCTATGAATCAGACAGAGAAAGTTCTTCAATTGATCTGTGATTAAGAGTATATACTTCAGGCTGATCACCTATGTCTTTAGATCAATTCTAAACCTCTTCCTTTCTAGATGTCTTGTAAATCACAAAAACTCAAAAGGCACATTAAAGGAAATTCTCCAGAAAAACTGTATTCGAAATCCATTTACCTGAGATTGGCATGGACTTGAACCAACTTTGAGAAGAAGGAAAAATACCATACAATTTTTAAGGCAATTCCCTCTTGCCTACAATCAACTTGAATTTCCAAATGACATAAAATGTGTCTGACCTGCTGTACCCTACCTAAGCCAAATTTCTCTAAGTAACTTAAGCACTAGGATGACAAGATCAATCCAAACATCACATCATTACTACATTAAATGTTCCAAAGATAGAAAAAAGTTTGGTTAACTGGTAAAAACTAAAAATAGGTCAGACATGGTGGTGCACATTTGTAAGCCTAGCACTCGGGAAGTTGAGGCAGGAGAAATACCTCAAGTTTGAGGCCAGCCTGGGCTAAATAATGAGTTCAAGGACAGCCTGAAATACATAGTAAGACCCTGTCAAAAAAAAAAAAAATAAGGAAGACATTCTAACATCAACAACAAATTAGTCCGATTTTTCTAACATTATTAATGTGTTTTTCTTAGTGATTTTTGTTGTATCACTTCTCTTTACATATTCAGGAAGTGTCTTTAAGTCTAGCTACTCTAATTAAATTATAGTCAATCATTCCTTTAAAAAACTGTCTACCTCTTTGTGTCGGAAGTCCTTTAACACATTCGCCAATGGGGATGTGATTTGTATGCACTGTTGCTGGGAGAGCTCTGAACTACCCATGGTACATCATGACTGTGCAATCGAATGGTGTGGGGCAGTCACAGTTATGATGGGACATACTAGCCTTGATGTAGATCAGGCTGGCTCAAACCAGCCTGCTGGTAGTTCAAGCCAGCAGAATTGTGTTAAAAGCTGAAATTATCCCTGGATTTGTCTCATTTAAATCCTATACTTCCTTCACTGCATAGTAAAAGAGCCACCGCCATAGAAATCTAAGCTATTCACAATAACTCATCTTCACATACTTAGCAAGGTCTTAATTCTCTACTTCATATATTCCATCTTTACAAGAACTCAAAAGATCCTACAGCATTTTTTTAACATGAAGCCCCGTACAAACCCCAGGACAATGGCAGGTGCAGAGCACCCTAATGCAGACAGCCCAGCAGCTTCAGGTGACACAAGCAAGTTAGCTGGTCAGGATAACAAAGTTTGAATATTATGACGACTAATTTTCAAGACATTTCAGGGGTCTCTGAGCATTTGAAATCTACAGTCATATTACAAAAATGCAAAGAGGTAGCTTCAAAGAAATGTTTCAATTAATATAAATGTGCAAATATTGGATTTTTGTCTTTATTTTTAAAAACTAAAAGTATGTTGAATTTTGGAGAATTAGGTAAGTTCAACTGACTAATTTGTATTTAACAAAAATTTTTAAATAAAACATTAGTATTAAGTTGTAGGTAGTATTTATCAGTCATCATCAGGAGTTAAAAGCAACCTAATATTTTAATGCTTCATTTTCAAGCAAAATGTATTTTTTTAAAAGTCAGTACTGATTTATCTTACCCTGTAATTTATAGAGTTCTAGAGACAAACAGCCTTTGGTTAACCACCTACAAAAGAAATCTTGGGCTTCTTTTCTTCAGTACCGAGGCTCAAACTCATGAACTTGTGCTTGCCAAGCAGGTGCTTATACCGCTTATATCCCTAGCCCCTGGGGCTTCTTTTTAATGCCTTATCTAGCTTCTGCAATCAGAAATCCAAAAATCATTTTTAATTCTCTCCAGCAAATCAAATAAAGAACTGGATCTTTAACTATTTTTTACAGATTCAACAGTTATAAGTAAAGTCCAAATCCATAGTACAAGTGTCTGCGCCATGGTTTCCTGGCCTCCATTCCTCATTCTCTTTCCTCACTTTAATACTTTTTTTGGAATAACAGGTTTTAAACCATCCCATCACTTATTTGCTTAAAATGTCCAGTGATTTCCCACATTAACTAAAATTTTAATTGCTGCAGTTAACAATACTATATACTGAGGATCCCACCTCCTACGTGATATGATGATGCTAAACAACTTTTTTATCCTTAAACCTTCCACGTTGATTCCCAAGCTGCCTGAGTCCTTTCTACTTCCTAGCTATAATGTTATCTAGGTCTTATGTTTTCTAATTCTCATCACTCGGGTCTTAGCTCAATTTCCTTCCTCAAAGAGGTGCATCTTAACTGCCCTTCCTAGAGAAAATTACCCCAGACACCACCTATCCCAAGCCCCCAATATGGGACCTACAAGCCACTACTTCCTTTGTTGTTGTTTGCTTTTTTTTGGGGGGGGGGACCAGGAATCAAACTCAGTGCTTGCACTTGCCAGGCAGGCACTTAGGCAGCTGAGCTATATCCTCGGCCCCAATTCCTTTGTTTTGTAGTTCATACTATTTTAAATTATTTCCCCTATCACACAGGTTTTTATTAACCTCCCTGATCATCATAAAAATGAAACCATGAATTTGATCTCTCTTTAACAGTTCTCTAATACAGAGTCCATAAATATTAAGTTAGGTCAGTGTCTGGGACATGGGTCACTTATTTAACCCTTTGACTGCCATAGCTATGTAATGATAAACATCTTTTTCATGCATTCTTTTTTTCTTTTTTCACTTTGTTTTCCCATGCATAATTTTTAAGATTCATGGATCATCACATTGCTACAGAAAAACAAAATTATTCTTTTCATATTGACACCGCCATCTAAGGTAATCAGTGTTGGCTGTCTATTCTTACTATACATGCACACTTACAAGTCCTATAAATACCTGCACCACAACACATTCAAAAATAAATTCATTACCTTGTGCTACAAACTGCTTCCTTCCTCCTGCTTCCTGTCTCAGCAAACAGCATTATCATTTGTGGTAGAGACTGACAGCTGTCCTCTAAAAATCATTTCTTCTTTTTTCAATGCAGCTGCCCAGCTACGCTACATTTTCTATCCTCACAGCAATGAGGCATGGCCACATGTCAGAGTGCTCTCCCATCAAAGAGGAGGACAAGCAGTTAAGTGCCATTTTTAGACCATGCTCACAGCACTTCTCTCTCCTCTTTTATTATTTCTTACAAGAGCCTTGGAGGCAGGTGTAGAAGATGGCAGACCTTTCCAACCTGGCTTTCTGGATGCCTATATGAAACAGTCACCATTTGATGTAATATTATTATTAAATATTAATGGTGCACTGAGGTAAGCAACAGCCATTCAGTATGATTAAGTGAGAAAAAAAATACACAAATTTCTCATTTTTTAGCCACTACTACATGCAGGTTCTCTTTGTCATAAAAAGTTAGCATATCCTAACTAATAAACCATTTATCTAATTGCTTAGCCTTTACCCTAACAGCTCAGAAACAGATATATTTCACAATACAGTCAATTACCAAGTTCCAAAAATTCTCCAATATATCCTTATGAAATAATTTGTGTCTTTCCAACGCCAGTGCCCATTCTCTAGATCTAGCCATACTTGTCCATCTAAATTTACTGCAACAGCTTTCTAACTGTCCTTGTACAATGACACATTCTACAAAAGACACTGAAAAACCTTTATTAACTGAGTCATGATTCAATCATACTAAACCTTTGATTACTGAAATGGTAAGTAAATACACATTTTTTTAGAGCACAGAGATAAAAAGGTAGAGAAGTGGAAAGAAAACTTTCAATAAGTTAGTGGTGCTTTATGTTTGTTTTTTGTTTTGTTTTGTTTTTGTTTTTTTGAGATAGGATCTCATTGTATAGTTCAGGCTGGCCTTGAGTTTACTATGTAGCCCAGGCTGGCCTTGTGGGAATCCTCCTGTCTCAGCCTCTTGTATGATGGGATTATAGTGTGTGCCACCACATCTGGCTTTTGCTTTACATCTTAAATGTTTTCATTTAACCCAGTAAACTGGGTTTTTTAAATAACTTATTAAAATAGTTTACAAAGTAGGTACCTGCTTCACTCTCCAAAAGCATATAGGCATAATGATCTTAATTAATCATAAAAGGAAACACCAAGACACAGTTGGAAAGGAATGCAGCCAATTTCATGTAATTAATTTCATTTAAAAAACATGCATTTAATTTCATTTTTAAAAGTTTAGAGTATTATCAAGGAAATAGTATGTGTTATAATTAGAATGTAGTGTCCCAAAAGTAAAGGCAAAAATCAAAGGACTGAAATTGTGTTTTAAATCCAAAAATTTAGCCTATTGTGGTGGCACGTATCTTTAATCCCAGCACTTGGGAGGCCAAGTCTGGAAGACTACTGTGAGTTTGAGGCCAGCCTGTATGCACAGTGAGGTCAAGGCCAGCCTAAACTACAAAGCAAGACCCTGTCTCAAAAAAACCAAATAAATCCCAGGAATATTAAAACACTGCTGTAACATGAAAGTAGATCACTCAAAAGCAGACAAATAAACACAAATTCAGAATATTCAAAAATGAGCATTTCAAACTTGGTTTTCTTTAGATGGATACTCATTGTCCACACCCTAAAAATGATACTGCTTAGTTCAGAAAAAGGATAAACTAATGTGAGAATGTGTATGTGTATTCTTTTTATTTCATGAGTTAAAAAAAATTACATTTGTGATGAAGGTCTATCTAGCCTTCACAGATACAAATTGGTACCTACTGAAAAGACAAGACTGAAGAATAGCTTCTTAATATGAAACACTTAAAGAGTTAAAAATATGAACTACTCTGATTTAATACATAATTAAAGACATAATCCAGAGATGATTCACATACGTGTACCAACTTCCCATGAGAAATGTGATCATTATGTATTACAAACACATACTAAAAAAATTAAAATTGAGAAAAAAGAGATAAAACCCAAATAATATCCACAATTATCCTCTCCTCTCCCCTCGTTCCCAACCCACCCTCTTGTTTCCCAGTTGTCCCAAGGCGAGCGAGCACCTTTCTTCTCCCATAGCCTTCCACCATGCTATTTCTGCCTGGCCAAGCAAGGGAGCCAGTCTACCATAGACTGAAATCTTCCCTCTTTTACGATGATTCTCAGTAAGCACAGGTTTAGTATAGAAGATCAAAGCTTGAAACTTAAGATTTTTAAGTGTTCAACATTAAGGAAATGGGTGAGGTTTTCCCAACATTAGCAGGAACACCGTCCTATTTCACAAAATCAAAAATACAGACTAGCGCAGGATGTGGTAGTACACAGCTATAACACCAGCACTGAGCAGCTGAGTCAAGACGATCACAAGTTTGGGCCCACCCTGGACAACCTAGTGACACCCTGTCTTAAAAAATAAAAGTGGACTGCAGATGTCACTTAGGGGGAAGGCCCTGGGTTCAAGCCCCCCACCCCCCCACACACACCCCTACTATACATGAGAATCAAAGGGACTATGACATTTTTTCTTTTTGGAGATAGGGTCTCACTGTGTAGTTCACAACATGAGCCTTGAATTCACTACATTGCCCAGGCTGGCCTCAAATTTTTGGCAATCTTCCTGTTTCAGCCTCTGAGTGCTGGAATTACAGGCACATGCCACCACACACGGCCTATAATCTAATTTTGATCAATCGGTTAAGCCAGTGATCTAAATAAAATTGTTACTCCTGAAGTCTGTTCACTGATATTTATTATTTTTCATGTTATTACACAGTAATATTTTTATTAACACAACTCCAGTGTTGTCCCAGAAGATTCTCCATGTTATCTACAACCCCAAAGTTCCCTTCACTGGTCTATAGCAGGCTCAGGATCCAGATCAGAACCACCACCTTTTGGGTGAGAATTTATCAGGTATTTACTGTGAATGCATGTGATAATTTGGAATACATAAAACACAAAAGTATAAAACATGGTCTCCATCTTTAAAATGATGATTCTAGACTGAATGAAAAAGACACAAATAACAATTACTAGAGACAATTACTCGAAGCAATTATAATACTGAATGCTTGGATCTTATCCACCAACAAGTAGCAGAAGACGTAGCGGTCATTTCCATTAATACAGTTTTGAGACACTAGTTTTGTGTTAACTGCAATTTTCTTAAAGGCCACTAGATGGTGATACTGCTTTATAAAAGGTGTGTGGGAAGGGGGATGGTTGTAAACTACTGTTTAATAACTTAAAGGCCTCTTATCCCTTGCCTCTCTCTCTCTCCTCACTGGATCATTATGCAGAAATACAGTAGACTTTATTTTTATGGTGCTGGACACTGTACTTTCTCACTGAGCTACAGCCTCCAGGCCAAAATTTGGGCGCGATTTAAAAATCCTTCACCTTAAAGTTGTGAATAATGAACTCACAGAGGTTAAATAATTTCACCAAAAGTCAATCAACCAACCAATCAATCAATTGATAAATAAATTCACCAAAATTCCACAATAGTTTACACAATACACTGAGGGCCAGAGCCAAAGTTTCCTGATTAGGACTATTGAGTTTTATGGTTCCTTGAATTTTTATGTTGAAAATACTTTCATAAAGGCAATTCACAAAGACAGATACATTGCCTTTGGGTAAAGCATTAGACCAATGACTTACTAAAATAAAAACTCAGAAGAGGGAAATACTGTAGCTCAAAATCTCGGAAAACCTGTACTTGGACACTGAGAGATCAACAGATAATGAAGTTCTATAGTTTCCAGTGATAAACAGGATCAAGCACAAATACTGATGCCCAAAATGAGAAAATGACTAAACTTTACAAACATCATTTTCTTCCCTCTTCCAATTGAATCCATTTTTCTCTCTTCCTTTGTTGGCTCACTTAAGAGTGAAGATTTACAAGAATCACAGATCTCTTAAGTACAAAGTGAAATTCTACTGGTTTTGTCACATGCATAAAAAAGCATGTCCAAAATCAGATGAGCAGGACACAGTTAACATTACTAAATAGCTGAAATCTGCTCTATTTTAAAACAAAAAATACCTTCAAGTAACTCTTCAACATGTCAGTTATTCTATCTACAGAAACTACACAGAAAATACTTCACAGAGATTTAAAATTTGTATGGCTCTATTATTGTAAAGCTTTATCTTCCTTTAGGCTTACAATAAGCAAAGTAGAAATATAAACTAAAAACCACATATTATATAATTATTTCGAGATATACCTAAAATTTTAAGAAAATATAGTAATTATGTAAAGGCAGACTGATTTTAAAATCATGTTATTAAAATTCATTGGAATAAAACACATTTTGAAGGCATTATGTAATATTTTATTATATTAACTCAATTGTACAAATGGGCTTCAACATGGTATTTCATACATGCATACATCATGCTATAATTGTATCCATCCTCCCTATTACTCTCTTGCCTTCCCCTCATTCTCCCTCACTCCCATGTCCCACCCCTGGTCCTCTACCACTTTCACAATAGTAGTATTCCTACTTTGGGTTTTTTGTTTTGTTTTTTAAAGTTTCTACACATGGGCATTTTATAATACACTAAGCAAATTTCTCCAATGAACTTTAAAGATACCAGAATTATTTTAATCGAAAGAAGAGAAGTTTAAAGGAATTTATATGATATAAATACCCCTTGAGAACAGGAGGATATTTGCTTATGAAACAAAATAATACACCAAGCTTTTCTCTAATAAATTTGACTGAGCAGAAAAATTCAGTATACTTTACCTGAAGATGCAAAGTTATGAGATTTTATATGTCCTGCTTTTCTAAACTCAAAATTTCTACATCAATCCAGCAGGGCAACGGAGACCATGGCCCAGTGAACTGCCACATCTCTGACACTCCACTGGAACCCAACACTGCATTTTAAAATGAAAATCAATGGGAAAATGGAGTTTGATATATACAAGATGGCTTTTCAGTAAACTTTTCTGATACATATCTATTCCAAATGTGCATGAATATCTGCATAAAAAGAACTTATTAGATGGAAATAGTAACTACATGTTGTTCTTCTCTGAAACCTAACATGAAAATAAGAAAGAAATTTATGCTCAAATATGACATATACTTGTATTAAGAATAATCTAATGATAGTGAGATCTCAATCGATCTCAACAGGTTAAGCAAACAGAAACCAGAATTTCTCCCAAAAGAATGGCCACAGAAATTTAGTCATTAAAAAATGTCAATCAAGTCAAGTTTTAGATGAAGTGCACATAAGTTATTCCTTCAATTTCTGCTAAGGTGCATTACTATACAGTAGAAAGCCTTAAACTATGTATCTTTGGCTGCATCAACTATGTTTTATTTTTAAAGTCATTTAATCCTTCACAACACCAAAGACACAGAACCAATATCAAGTGTCCACCACGAGATGAATAGATGAAGAAAATGTAGTATATATGCACAATGGAATATTATTCTACCTTTAAAACAACAATGCAGGAAATACCACTATTTATGACAACATGAATGAAACTGAAGGACACATTAAGAGAAATAAACTAAGCACCAAAAGACAAAGACCACACAATCTCACTTATATGTAGAAGCTAAAAGAGCTGAACTCAGGGAAGTTCAGTGGTGGCAACCATGGGCTACAGCTGGGGGCAGTGATGGGTAAAGAATAAAACTTTTCAGTTCAACAGGAGGAATCAGTTCAAGAGATCTACTGTGAACATAGTAACAATGTATTATATTCTTGAAAACTGCTAAGAGAGATTGAGTATTCTTAACAAACACAAACTGAAGTAACACATTTAATTATAATGAACTCAATTTAGGCATTCTATAATATGTATGTATTTCAAAACACCATGTACAAAAGTTTTCATATGCCAGGTAAAATAAATTTAAATAAAAGGAGAAACTCGCTCTTCCTGGCTGTTTTCTCAAATACAAATGAAGGACAGCCTTATAGAATCCTGAATAGTTTTAAACTTTCAAAAAATACAACCACACCATCTATTCTTAAAATATTAATTGCAAATTCAACAGGTAAAATAAAAAAACCAAATACCTCTGCTACAGGAGGTATAGTGCTCATTTCAGCAGCACACATACTAAAATTGATACAGTAGGTATAAAGGACTACACTGCCCTCATGGGTTTCACGGAATCCTTATAGGTCCCAAACACAGTATTTGAAAACCTCACCTCTAGAATAACAAATAATGAGAAAAATTCTCAAAGTGATTTTTCACTTTGAAAAATGTAAACTGAAGAAGTTTTACTTCAACTAACCAAAAACTGGTAGATTCACTGAAAGCAAACATGTAGAGAATTCTGATCAAGGGACATTTCATTACATTAAGTTAAGGTGGATACTAAAGGAATGATAGGATTGCCATAATTTTAATTAAAAACATAAAAATATATCTGATATGCATTTTGATAAATATAAAAATAGGAAAAGAATGGGTTATAATTAGGAATTTAAACCCAATTAATCTACAGTGTATTTACATAAAATCCACTCTTTCACAAAATATTTTATCTTGAAATCACTATTAGCTCTAATAAGCAAGTCGTACTTTCACTGCTACCAGGCACAAAGAGGGCCAAATCAGATACATACAACTTTATAGTCATAGAAGCTCCATCCTTTTCTCTCAATTCAATGAACTTCATGTTCTAGGGAGCTAAATGCACACACACCAGATATAACTACATCACCCCCGAAGTCTAAAACAGTAATAAAACAAACTTTATAAACTTGTGAGTATGGGGAATAGCTCCACAGTAGAATATATGCCTAGCATACGTGAAGCCCTGCATTTGATCCCCAGCAGCACAAAATGGGGGGAGAGTGCCCACAAAGTTTTAAATCTTAAATGTATAATTCAGAAAGCATTCACTAGTTGTTTTTTTTTAACCAGACAAAAAATTAATAACAGCTTAATATCTAGATCTGCATCAGAAATTAAGTATGAATTTAAAACATTCTTAAATTCACTTCAGTCATATTTAAAGGTACACATATTAACAGAATTTGGGTTTATCTGTTAGTTAAGAATCAACTATTTTAAAATTGAACACTTAAAATTTATAATTAAAATACTCATAATGGTACAAAACTTCATTATTTTGTTTATTTGGCCAAGAAACATAAGTACTTAAAAAAAATCAGTGAGGTATTTAAAGTACACCTTCTAAAATGGAAATCTAATGTCTACAATATTTAATTGAAAATACTCTTACCTTTCTTCTGAGCTATACAATCGAGCAAGTCCAAAATCCGCAAGTTTTATCTGCCCTCTGGTGGAAATAAAGACAAAATGAACAAAAAGTGGAAGTCACTCTGAATTATCTCACTCATTTTATTTTTAGAACTCATCAAAAATACACTCACACTGCAGTTCTACCGAGAAACCGGAGATAGGTCATAAGATAGTAATTAGTACTTTTCTTTGGATAGTTTCAATTTCTGGTACTATTATAGTCATCCAATTAGCCATCCCTATCAACAGGTTCTGAATCTGCAGGTTCAACTAACTGCAGATCTGAAATATTTGGGAAAAGAGAATTACATGTGTACAGAATATGAGTAGATGTGTTTTTTTTCATCATTCCTAAACAATACAGATTACCAACTGTTTACATAGCACTTACATTGCATCTGGTATGGTAAGTAATCTCGAAATGATTTAAAGAAAAAGAGAGAAAATACTTGGTCATGTGCAAACATTACACCATTTCATATGACTTGAACATACACAGGTTTTGGCAAACGAAGAAAGGGTTGTCCTGGAACCATTCCTTTAGGGATACTCAGAAAATACACTATTGTTTCTACAATTATTACTATAATAATACAAGTATAATACTACTTTAGCAACTGTTCAGTCTATTTTTATTTATTTATTGGTCTTTTTTGAGACAGTCTCACTATACAGTTCAGACTGGCTTTGAGCTCATTTTGTAGCCCAGGCTGTTCTCAAACTTGCAATGATCCTCCTGCCTCAGTCTCCCAAATGCTGTGCGCCACCATGCCCAGCTTCAGTCTCTCTTTTAAAAAGCATACTTCAATTAAAATAAAATGTGACTACTTACTAATCACAAAAATTATTAAATCTAAATCCTTTTCATTAAAAGCTTAATAAAAGAACTAAGTCAAATCATTTAAAAATTATATTCCCAACATTTGAAGGTATCAAAAATATAGAATATTTTCTACTCATTAGAATCAGAACCAAGCAAGTCTCGTTTAAACTAACAATACCAATTACAGAGAAGTACCAGAGTTAGAGTTAAGCTGCTACTGAAACATTTAACATTCTCTTCATACACATATCAAAACAGCTAACTTCAAAGCACTGATGACTTTTAATTCTAAAATTGATTCATAGCTAAACTGAACTCTGATTACTAATTATTTTAAGACCCATTCATATTGCTTGGAAGATTACTAAACAGAAAGACCAACTAAATTTATGTTCATCATAAACCATTGCTGGAAGTTAATTTAACTAAAGTACATTTAATATAATTTTTATAGTTAGCCCAAAGCTGTAATATTCTTGCTTACACTAAAAGTTTTGACGCAATGAACTAAATTTTAATCCCTTTCATTAGAATCAAGGTATACATTATCCCTTTTTAATATATACATCAAGATGATATCCATACCTATTATTTAGAAGGATATTTGAACATTTAATATCTCTATGCAAAAAGTTCTTCTTATGACAATAATCTAGACCTTCCATGAGCTGTCTCATAAATGACTTAATGTGATTTTCATTAAAATGAACCAAGCCTGACTCCAGCAGTCCCATCAGGTCATGGTCCATGTACTCAAACACCAGATAAAATGCACCTAGGAATGAGAAGAAGCAATACATTAATGACTTATTTTGACCATTTTTCTTACCTTTAACAATGAATTAACTAATAGGAAGATTTAACCTTCAAAGAAATCCTACTTTGTCACTGAAGGAATAATATTCAATTTTGTCTCAAAGTTTAGTATCAGTAATATGTCCCAGAGAAAAGACTTCTAAGGAAACTTGCTATAATAAAAAGTACTGATATCTATATTGTCCAGTTTCTGGTTATAGTGAATATAAAATAAATTACCACTTTAGACATCAAACTATTCCTCAACGAACACTGGAAAAAAACAGTACAGTTGATAGAATAAGTTAAGAAATTATTAAAAGAATAAAAAGGAAGCTCCTTTTAATAAAAAGGAGCACAGCCCTAGATATACTTTAGATGACTCCTGTTGCACTTCCAATAAATACATAATTTAATTCTATTTATCCACATCCAGAGTACTTGAAAAAATAAAAATTACAACTTTATTTTACAAGTTTACCCATTACCAAATAAGTAACACATAATATATTCACAACCACTAACTATACAACTATATTTATGCTATTTTAAATATAGTTATATGCAAATTGAAACCAAAGGCCTGTCAAGAAATATCACAACTTTTATTTAGCAGTGAGGAATAAAAAATTTAACAAAACTCTCATCTATTTATGAAAAGACAAAAAATTCTCTAACATCATGACAAAAGTCATCTGAACATAGTTCACCACCAGTTCCAAATTAAAAACAGTAAATAACTTGGTAAACTTCCAAGAGAATTATTTCTGAATAGTTTATTGTGAAATCTCCCTAAAAGCAACAAATGTCATATTTAAATAAGAAATTGCCAGGATAAAAACCTTCATCATTACTGGGTTCAGAGGTAAAATACTAAAAGACAAAAATATAATGGTCTAGGTTAGAAAATATAGGTTATAACAGCTAGATTAGAGAAAAATCAATATACAAAGAGCAAAACGTGTGGTGGAGATTTAGCTCAGCAGCATAAGCGCCTGTCTGGCAAATGCAAGCTTGTGAGTTCAATCCCTGGTACCGAAAAAAAAAAGCAAAAGGCTCCTTCATGTGTGCATCAACAATTCACTAAAAAATAACATTTGAATGATTCCCCTGCAGAAAACAAAAAGCTACAAGTGAATAGTAATAAACTTCAACAAGAAATAAATTATAAAAATTTCAATAAAGTGACCAAAGAGTAGTTTTTCTCTTTTGTTTGGGGGAGGGGCAATTTAATTTGAAGAAAAGAATCCAGTTTGCCAGGCCAAAATTTTTCAACAATAAACACTTGCCCCACTAGAAATTACTAGGACCATGGTATAGGACTGTTATACTTAGAGATAGACATGACAGTGGAAAATAATATATACCAGAAAAAAATTCCCAAGTATATACTCAATAATTACAAAAAGAACCATCTGAACTTGGTGAAGAAAGAAGAAGCAAAACTGTGGACAAATACAATCTCACAGATAGGCAGGCAGTAATATCAAAGCCAAAAAAAAATTACTTAACAGATTTCACTAAATGAAAGTTTGGAGGCATACAAGAAAACTATATTAGATGGAGATAAAAGACAAATGACAAGCTGAGGAATATGTTTATAACATATAACACATTAATATTCTTAATATAAACAGGTTATTGCAAAGTATAGTGGCACACATCTGTAATCCCAGCACACAGGACCATTATCACAGGTCTGAGGCCAGTCTTGGCTATGTAGATGAGTTTAAGGCCAATCTGAACTACAAAGCAAAACCTTGGCTCCATTAAAACAAAAGGACCTATAAATCAGTACCAACAGGCCAATCCGGTATCAGAAAATGAGAAATAAAATGAACAGAATATGCAGAACACCTATGTCCAAAAGACACATAAAAGTTACTCTTGCCGTTAATCAAACATTCCAACCAAAGCAACAATAAACCACTTAAAACTAAAAGGAAAAATAGCTGAAAAGATCATGTATGTTATTAATAAAAGTGTGAGGTACAGAGACATGATCACATCATACCAGGAGTAAATTGACAAAAATAAAGAATAAATTGGCACTATGTATCAAAGCCTTAAAAACTATATATGCTTTGTGGGTTGCTTTTGTTTTTTGATACTGGAAATCGAACTCCGAACCTCATACTTGCCAGTCAGGCACTGTACCCACTGAGCTATATCCTTGGCCCTATACATGCTTTTATGTAGCAACTGTACTTGGCAGAATGAAATCAAAATTGAAAGGATTTAGCTGTCTGAAGCAGGAATATCTCAACTTAGAGCTCAACCTGAGCAACTACCAATTTAGAGAGGATGGTTCAAGCAAGGAAGGAAGGCAGGCAGGCAGGCAGGCAGGCTGGCTCTGGATTGTTCATGTATACTTTTCTGTTTGCAAGAATGCTCTGGGTTGAATCCCCAGAACCACAGTAAAACCACAAACACTTAAAACATTAAACACAAAAAAGTTATTCTGGTACATCCATACTATTCTGGAACATTGACAAACATGGCAGAAGTACAATCACTGACATGGATATGTAATGATGATGCTGACTGAAAGTAGTTTGTATTGATAGTATTACAGAACACGAACATTTAGAACTGCGCAGTCCAATACAGCAGCTTAATAGGACCACAAGGTCCTATTAAGTACTTAAAATAAGGCTGGTGCTGGGGATTTAGCTCAGTGGCACAAGCACAAGGTCTCAGTTCGACTGCCAGTACCAATAAATAAAGGCTAGTTTTAAAATGCCATATGCTAGAAGATGACAAGAGAATCTACAACTTAAGAATAAGAAATGTGAACCAAAAAGCAGGAATACAAACAGGCGAATTATTACAAAGGCTATTCACGGAAATAATCAAGGAAAACTTCCCAAGCATGGAAAAAGAAAATGACATTCAGTTATGTGAGGCATATAGAACTCCAGCCACCTACAACCAAAACAGAGCTACACCCAGACATATAATAATCAAGATACCAGAAATTCAATATAAAAACAGAATATTAAAAGCTGTCAGAGAAAAGAAACAGATTACATATAAAGGTAAGCCCATAAGGATCATGGATGACTTCACGACACAAACCATCAGATCAAGAAGAGCTTGGAGCAAAATATTCCAAGCCCTGAAAGAAAATAACCTCCAGCCCAGATCAATGTACCCTGCAAAACTGTCACTAAAAATTAATGGAGAAACAAGATGCTTCCATGACGAAGAGGAACTGGGGGAGTTTGTGACCACTAAGCCAACCCTACAGAGAATACTGAAGAACATTCTAGAGAGAAAAAAAAATACCAGGATTTTAGGAACAGTGGCAGAAAGGCCTCAATGAGTGGGGCAGGCAGTAGAATGAAGGAAAAAAGTAGACAAACAAAGGCAGAAAAATAGCATAGCAGAAATGAGGCAGAGGAGGATAACTAGAAACTCTAACATAGATAGCCTTGATACGCTATATTGTTAATAGTGAACCAGGATTTAAAACCCACATTACTCACACCACTCTGCTTAGATGTATTATATTCTGTTCCAGTCATTCTACATGTACTAGATTTGAGAGCACAGACAGTAATCCTGAAAATAACAAGATACAGTATGGTAATCATCCTTAATTTCCTATTAACTTAATCTAAAGCTCTGTAAAATATACACTGTTTTACCATGACTGATCATAATCGAATCTGGTTTGTTAGATCACTTTTTTGTATTGATAAATTTTATTCAAAGCTGTTATGATAGTATCAAGTCTGAGAGTATAGGCAACTGCACTTAAGATAACAAGATTCATTATACCGCTATATTCAATTATGCCTGATGATACAGACATTCTATTGAAGGTAATAAACAACACAATTATCATTGTAGATCACCTTGTACTGTGGTTTTATACGACTATTTGGTTTCATGTTTTTATAGGAATTTGTTTTGTTTTGTTTTGCTATGTTTTGTTTTTCCCTCTAACACAGAAAGGATAGAAATACATGTAGAGACTCATGCATGCGTAGCTGTTTACACTCTCACTGTTTGAATATCTACTTTATATGCTTTAATTTTGTAACTTGAACAACTATTTCTAAGAGGACAATATGTAATTTATCAACTAGTGATTTCTTATTGTTTCTCTTTTTTTTTGAAATTCTGTATTATCTCTACCCTTTACATACCTTTGTTTCTCTTTAAATTAAAAAAAAATGCTATATGCACAAAATACTTGAAAACAGTACAAAATAAAATACAAAACATCTCATTAGTAATACTTTATAGTCTAATGAACTATACTAGATATATTGGGTACATCCGGTGCATATTGTTAAAATAAATGTCATCTGTTTTTTTCCCAATGAGGTTATCAAAGTATTTCAAAAACAGAATGGTTCACTTTCTGTCTCTATGAGGGGCCAGGGAAATAGATCAATGGCACAGTGCCTACCTGGCAAGTGTGAGGTCCTGAGTTCAATTCTCAGTACCAAAAAAAGAAAAAAGAAAGAAATAGGACAGGTAAAACTATCTCTAAGTGAGTTTTTTTGGTTTCTGAAACCATGAACATTCATTGAAAACATGGTATGGAAGTAAACACAATTTAGAAAACTAGACTATAACATACAGTAGCCACCAACATTAACTATCATTTGAAAGGTAAAATAGAAGAACCCACTTATAACTGCTAACCACATGTTTAAAAATAAGGAGTATACAAAACACTCCAATGATAAATTATAAAACATTCTTACAAACCGAAAAGTACACATGAACAAATGAGTAAGAGCTTGAGCTTTAGAAGAAAAAGATGTCAATAAACCTTTGTTAATTTCTCAATTAAACGCAAATCCCATGTATAAAACATCAGTAAGTTATTCTACACTGTCTTTCCAAATAGAAAATTAGGTAGAAGAGCAATAAATGACTAAAAAGAAAGGGAGACAGGAACCAGCTCTACCACATAAAGAATAAAGTTTACAACTAAAAAGTATGACACTAACAAATGAACATGAAATAAACACAAAATCCAGAAATATATTACAAGTACATATGGAAATTTATTATATGATAAAGATGGCATAAACTCAGGGGGTGAAAAGATGGACTTAATTACAGGTACTGGGATAACTGAACACCCATATAAAACATTTACCAGCATAGAAAGGCAGACGAGCCAATAAACTCTAACGCTTAATCATACAGAATTTCTTAATAACCTGAGTGAGAAAAAACATTCCTGCCTAGAGGTCAATACAAAGAAACAACAGGGAGCAAGTACTGTAAGTATGACTCTGTAAAAATTAAAAATATTATGTTCAATTAATATGATGTTTTAAAATTATTTTTAAAACTACAAGCGCAGTTTAAAAATGCAGCAAACGGGCTGGGGTTTTAGCTCAGTGGCTTAAGCGCCTGCCTGCCAAGTGCAAGGTCATGAGTTTGATCCCTAGTACCAAAAAAATAAAAATAAATAAAAATGCAGCAAACTACATATGCTGAATACTTACCCACCAAAATGGATGAAGGTAATTCACATGCAATGTAAACTGCAGCTTATCATGGTCCCCAAATTGAAAAAGAGAAAGATCAAAAACTAACTTACACAAAAGTGGAAAAAAAATAGTTTACCAAAGAACAAAACAAAACAAAGAGGTAAACTGCTCTTGAACTAACAGAAAGCTGCTCAAACTTGCTCTTCATAAAATTTATTTTTAAAACTAAATGCTTACCAAGATGCTAAACTGCCAAAGTATGTCTACAGGTGTGCTGGCCTGTAGGAAGAAACACTCTCATACATGAATAGAAAAAATACAAACATATAAATCCTATGGAGAAGAATTTGGCAGTATCAAGCTAAATCATGTTCAGCAATTCCTTGATTTAATAGCCCCAGTTCTGAGAGCCTGCACCAAGACTTCACTAGCAAAAATAAAAAGGGCCTCATTATTTTCAACAGCAAAAGACTGGAAACAAGGCAAATAGCTATCAACAGGAAACTATGAATAAACGATGGCACAGTGCAGTACTACAGCCCTAAGAAGGGAAGAGGATGGCCTCCATCTACTGCTGTGCAGTGAACTTAAGAACATATGGTTCAGTGAAAAGAACAAGGCATAGAAGCATGCTTAAAACACATTATATTTTATATAAAAAGAGGAAAGTGAGTACAGGATATAGAAAAGAAAACCTACCGGATGAACCAAATACTTAACAAGAACTGTCCATAGTAAGGGAAAGAGTAAGAAAAAGAGGTATGGAACTCAAATCTATTCTGAACGTACTTACCTTCTAGTTTTAACATCAGGACCACATCAATATCTTACATAATTAAAATATATTGGAAAATAAAAAGGATTAAAAAAGCAATTCCTAAAAAGCTAGAAATGAAGCTAAATGTGTATCAAAATGGTTGCGTAAACTGTAGCAATATGTACTCTGACTAAATATCCCTAATGAGGTATATCCTAAGGACAGAAAAGAACCACTAAGAAATCTTAAATTTCATTTGGTAGTCTTGTCAGTAATTAACATTAGCATTGTTATATTTTGAAATTATTTCATGTATATTATGGAACAAAACAAACTATGTTAGTGTTTTCAGTAATCAAGTTTTCCTGTATTTAAAAGACAAGTATAAGATTAAAGTATAAATTCATACTTTTAAATTGAAATTTAAATCACCCATGGTAACTAGTTTACGAGATGGTCTCCAAGGATCTTAATTTTATGGTATCCATACGTATCAAAGTGATCCAAGGATGTTCTCTCTGTCCAACAGAATATTAAATAATATCACCTCCAAAACTAAGTCATACAGACATGGCAGCTTACTTTTTTGAATCATCTGCCCTAAGGAAGCCACCAAGCTTCCCAGAATATTTAAGTACCTCCTGGACACGCTCATGTAAAAAGAGATCTTCCACCAATAGTGGGATCACAATTTTAATCTAGAGAAGGTGTCACCCTCAAAGTAGACCACAGTCGCAGTCAACTCTTCTAATGACTGAAGTTTGGACAATATCTCATTGCAGTCTTATGAAAGATTCCCAATTCTCCTGAAGTCCTGCCCATGAAACCTTAGATAAAATAGCTCAACACAAACTTTGAAGTGCCAAAGATTTGAATTTAAATCAGAACAAGCCTCTCCATCAAATTATCATTTATAAGATATACAGGAAAGAATAAGCTAAACAGCACAAAAAGGAAGCACATCTAGCCAAATTAAAAACAGCTAAAAAAGGAACAGAAAGAAAAATTTAAAAAGCAAATGGAGTTCTTAGAGGTAAGAGACTTCAAACACTATATTATAATGTGCAGATTTTTAGTATCTAGAATCAAACAAAGCAGCTACAAAAAGTTTTGTTGACAACTAGGAAAATGTGAAGGTGAATTGTGAGATGATGTAAAGTTATTGCCAACTTTGCTAGGCATAAGGTCCTCTTTTTTTTGAAGAATAACTACAATTTCATTAGATACTCTCAATGGATAATCAAAAATTTATGCTTATAATATGATGCTTAGGATTCACTTAAAAATAATTCAGGAAAATAAAAAAATGTGAAAAAAGAGATATATGAAATAAGATTAGTAAAACGTGGTAACCACTAAAGATGAATAAGGAAGTTTTGATTACTTATACTATTTTCTGCATATGAAGTATGTTTTGACTACTATGGTAATAATGAATTTAAAATGTAAATGTTTTAAATTTTAGAATAAAATGGTTTTTATGTTTATTAAGGTTATTCATTTGTGTAGCTTAAGACAATGTTTTTCAAACTCTGAATCATGTGACCAATTCAGTATGTCATAACCTGCACCCTCAAAATGTTTTTAGTATTGCTTGCTATTTTTCCAATACTGGATTTCAGTACTAATAAAATCATATGTAATGTAATGTTTAAAATATAGGATCCCCCAAAATTAAGAAATTATACACAGACACACACACAACACACACACACATCCTTAGAAAAATGCTGACTATGAAAATTCTAAAAGTAATTTATCTGCGTGACCAGATGCATAACTTTTATTTCTTTTTATGCTACAAATTCTTAGGCCTTTCTATGAGGAACATGAATAATATACAAACTGATATGGGTAAGAAAGCAAATAACTCAATTCAAAGGAAATGACAATGTCACAGGCAGAGAAAATCAAAATGGCAAACATATATAAGATGCTTCATATTTTACCACTAATTAGAAAAGCAATGATAAGATGTTATCTTCACATATCACAACATGTACTGGTGGTCAAAAGAAACAACACTGCATAACAGACTGCTACACCATCTACACACACTAATCTGATAATATCTTTCAATTAAAAATACAAATATCTTTTGACTAAGCTATGCTACTTCTGGGACTAAATTAGCTAAGAAAATAGTAAAATGTAAAACTAAACTCCTGCCAAATAACACAGGAGAAAAATCAAGGTGGACCTTCAATTTAATTATTTTTTAAAGTACAACATCAAAATCACAGTATACTGCTGCTAAGTTGTACATCGTTAAAATCTAAAACTTCTCTCTTAAAAAGGCAGCATTAGCAGAATAAAGACAGTCACAGGATGGGAAGACATCTTTACACAATACTTATCTGATAAAGATTGGTATGCCACATAGCCAACCAATTCTTAAAATTCTCTAAGAACACAAACAGCCAAATTAAAAAGCTCTGAACAGACACCTCACCAAAGAGGATACACAAATATCTAGGAAACACATGAAAGGATGTTTAACATGGTATTTTATCAGAGAATTGTAAATTAAAATTACATACTACTAGTTTCTATTAGAACTGCAATACTCCAAAATACTATTGTCAAATGCTGGAAGAGAGGTGGAACAACAGAAGCTTGTTTGTTACTGTGAGGATGTAAAATGGTATAGACAACTTTGGAATGAGAACACTACCAGGAGAATAAAAGACTGTTGACTGCACTTGTGATGCCCCTCACTGAGAAGACCAACTAGCCAACCACTGTTATTTGCTGTAGTTAGGCTGACTCTTTAAATGGCTGCTCAACAGCCTGTTTGCAAAAACCCTAGAGTAAAGCTCTAAAGTCCTGGGAATCACAGTATTCCTGGATTCTAATGGGGGAAACCCTCCTACCAACCCCACAGCACTCTACTAAGTCAGTCAAAGCACCAAAAAGTTCCAATTCACACTTGCAAATCCTAAATATTTTTAAATCATACATTTATAAAGTACAATTTTAAAATTGTGCCTTTGTGAAGCTTTATTCAACAAAGCAGTCAATAAATGTACTGCTTATAAGTACAAAGATAAGTAAGAATTACTGACACCAAGAGCCTCACAAGAGGCTGCAAACAAATATGCACAAAACCTAAGTAGGGCCTGAGGAAGAGGGACTCATACCAAGCAGGCTGTTGGGTGTGAAGGGCATGCTGAGTTCAAAGATACCTTCTGAAAGGCTTACATGAGGGTATCCTGTTACAGCTGTAGCTATCTGGAGCTCAGAGATGGAAATATCTTTATGTAATGATAATGGAATAGCAAAAAAATAATTATGATAACAACCACAGATACATGAATTTCTGAGATGTGGGAAGATTGTCAGATATAACTTTTTTTTTGGTGCCAGGGATCAAATTCACAACCTTTGTGTCTGCCAAGCAGGCACTTACACTGGTGAGCTAAATCCCTGGCCTCAGATATAACTTTTCAAGAACATCAGTATTTAAGGAAAACAGACAAGGAGGCTATGAAGCAACAGCAAAAGAAGAAAACAAAAGAATACAGTTTATAGAGCTGGGGATTTAGCTCAACAGCATAAGCACCTGCCTGGCAAGTGTGAGGTCGTGAGTTCGATCCCCTGTACCAAAAAAGAAAAAAAAAAAGAATACAGTTGTTTCAGAGAAGCTGGAAGATTTAAGGATCAAGTTGACACAATAAATGCTGCCCACATTAAGTGAGAAAAACTTGAGAAATTACTACTGGCTTTGGCTAGAGATTATTCGTGTCCCTATCTTCCTAAGTAGTGAGAAAACTCAAAATAACTAATGAATGATAGTGTAAAGGTACGCAAAGCAAGTACCAATTACCTTTTCCTATAGTCTGGCACCAAAGTAAGGAACAAGACAACAATGATCCATAAGCAGAATTGAATCAGCCTTACTAACAAATGGTCCTGGGGATACCACACTTGCATAAGACCAAATCTAAATGTGTATCTATCACCATGCACCAAAATGATTTTTAAAAAACCATAAATATTAAAACAGAAACAATCTGCTGGAAGATATAGTTAAAACTCCCCAAGATATATGCAAGGGAAAAGTATCTGCAAGATATATGCATTCTGAACAGAATGGGAAAAGGAGTTTTACTAGCTATTATCTTGGACAGAGGACTAACACCTAGAATTTATAAAGAACCCTAAATAAGTAAATAAATATCCCTCAAGTATAAGACCCAATGAAAAAGGCAGCTGAAATGAACAGAGGAAGGTTTTCTGGAGTTTTATATTTAAGATAGAAGAGGTCTGAGTTGTTTTACTGCTGAAGGTAAGGAGCTGGAGGATCAAGTGGTTGAAAACACATGAGAAGTTAATACACATCAACATAGGAACTTGAAGAACAGTTTCCAGTAAAAAGGAGAAATGTTCTTCTGAAACAAAAGAGTGAATGGGTAGAGACTGAGGTAAGTACATGCAAAGCTAAAAGCTGGAGGCATGAGTTCTCATTTTGTACGTGTGGCTTTGTTTCATGAAGCAGCGACTTCTATTTAAAATGAGAGAAAGAAGCTGAATAGAATTTTTGCTTTCTAGAATGGAAGAACGAGCTAAAGGACAAGTAAGTGGCTGGTATCCTGGTGCTATAGTCTCAGTTTTGTAGGACATAAATCCAAGGAGAAATTACCTACATAGTAGTGTGGTTTTTATGCAACAGGTTTAGTATTTTAAACCACAGTCACCTGGCATGGCGGCACCTATCTTTAATCCTAGCACTCAGGGAGGCTGAAACAAGAAGAATGTTAACTTCAAGTCCAGCCTAGCCAATTCTGCAAGACCGTGTGTCAGAATAAAACATATAAAGGGCTACGATGCAGTTCAATTCTGAAGTCCTGGGTTCAATTCCCAGTACTAGTATGAGGAAGGCCATGGTGGCTGTGGTTGCAGTGTATGTGATCAATCAAAGACCTAAGATTAGGGCAGGACGGGTAGGAGGACAAAACATAAGAAGTGTGAGATTACTGGTTGGAATCTCAAAGAAAATATGTGATTAAAACATTAAGTTGTATTAGAACTCTCTCAAATTCAACATCAGAAATAAGGAAGAGAATTTAAAGGTTGTGATTTACGAGATCTGGCTCGAACACTAAGGATGCAAAACAATTTGAGAAAACAAACAAATGAAAAGAAGGTATTTGCAATGTGTAAATTTTCAAGACATTTATGTAAAATTCAAAACCAAGAATTTCCAAGGAAGGCAAAAACATTTTTTTCCAGTGGCTCTCTTTGCCTTTCATCTGTCCTTGCTACAAAACGTTTCTACCTTTACCAAAAGGAAAGAAGCAAATCCATCTAACAAAACAGTTCCAAGTACACTGCATCACTCAAGATGGATCAAGACAGTCCTTCAATTTTCATCAACCCTTTTGTTCAGGTTGAGGCAGGGAAAAATATTTTGCATATTCCTCCTAGTCCTACCCTATCCCCAATCCTCAGTTCTTATGTAGAACACAAGCGTAATGGGGCAGGTGCCCATTTATCTAGTCTACTGCCTCTACCCAGCACCTAGAACAATGCCTAGTATTTCATAGGTTTTCAAGTATTTGTTGCACAGTATTTGTTTCCCTAAAAATACTTGAGAATCCTACATTTGGCATACTTATTTACCCCCAAAAGAACATTTGTAACTTCTTCACAGGTCAAAGACATGCCTAAGAGCAAATGATAGTCATGTAAGTGTTAGCAGAAAAGCAAAAGACCTATATATACTTCTCACCAGTATTTGGTAGAAAGCGTTAAAATGAATATATGTACAATGGATATTGCAAGGAATTGTGGCTACAAGTGGCAGTAGCAATAAAAAGAGAAATGGATCAATTCCTGAAATGCCAAGAGAAAGGTTTGGTCACTGTCCCAACCTATAAACAATTACCTCAACCTCAGACTCAAACTTGTTAATACTAAAAAGCAGCCTAAAGAAACTTTAAGCTTTAGGATTCAAATTCTGAAGAGCCCTGGCTCTTTGTCTCAGGGTCTTCATTCCTAGTTACAGGCCCCCAAGACCATAAGCGATACACAGCTGAGTAAGGAAATAAGCTCTCACTTAATCAAAACTGCCATGCTTTCAAAATTGATACATGGATTTAATAGAGTCCCAATCAAAATACCAACAACATACTGGTATGGAGATGATAATCATAAAATTCATAGGGAACCAGAAAACACTCAGAAATAGCAGAAGTGATTCTGCGTAAAAAAAGAGCAAAGAGGGAAGTATCAAAATCTGGGGTTTGAAAGTATATTACAAAGCTACAGCAATAAAACAGCACCGTGCTGGCACAGAAATAAGACATGAGGATCAACTGAGCAGAAGAGAAGATGCAGTAACAACCACAAGCACGTTCAACTATTTGATTTTTGACAAAAGGGCCAAAAACACACACTGAGGAAAAGATAGCCTCTTTAATAAAAATGGTGCTGGGAAAACTGGCAAGCCACATGCTAAAGATTCAATCTAGACTCCTATTTCTCACCATGTACTAAATAAAATCAAAATGGATCAAAAATCTAAACTAAACTTAATGTGCTGGAAGATAAGGTGAATAAAACTCCTGAAGTCACAGGTACTGGCAAAGACTTTTTGAACAGAACACCAGTTGCTTAGAGAATACTACTAAGAATCAACAAATGGATATTAAAGTTTCTGTCCAGAAAAAAAAAAAAAAAAGAGGAAAAACAACCTACAGAATGGGAAAAAATTTTGCTATTGAGTCCTCCAACAAAAGGCTCTAGAATATATAAAGAATTAAAAAAAAAAAATTGACCTCCCCCAATGACCTAATCAGAAAATGGCCAAATAAAATGAACAGATATTTCACAGAAGGACAAATGGCCATTAAGCACATGAAATAATGCTCAACATCACTGGCCATTAGGGAAATGTAAATTAAAACAGTACTGAGATCCATGTTAACCACAGAAAAAATGGCCATCAGCAAGAAATTAAATGACAACAAATACTGAAGGAGGGGGTAGAAGTAAAAGAAATTCTTCTACACAGCTGGTGGGAAGGTAAACCAGTACTATACAACACTATAGAAATCAGTGTGGAAATTCCTCAAAAGCTAAAACCAGAAATTGCATTTGACCCAAGCATTTCCCTTATAGATGTCTTCCCTAAAATGTTGATGACATGTGATTACAGTGACATCCTATTACAGTAATACATGCATATTCATGTTTACAGCTGCACAATTCATTAGAGCTTACTCTTGGGAGGAGCCAATACATCTATCAACACATGAACAGGTAAAGAAATGTGGTATTTATACACAGTGGAGTACTGTATTACTCTGCCCTAAAGAAAAATAAACCTGAATCATTCATAGGAAAATGGATGCATTTTGAGACCACATATTAAGTGAAATAACTCAGACACACAAGCTTAAACACCATGTGATTTCTCTTATATAAGCCCAGAATAAAAATAAAGAGCAAAATAAAAGATAACAGGAAATAGGAGGACAGATCATTCTCAAAGGGGAAGGGATCAAGAGATGGAAGAAGGAAAGAGGGAAGAAGTTATCAGGGAATGAAAAAAAGGAACTGAGATGTGTTGAGTACATGTATCAATTCCACTCATAGAATACAAATTTGTACTACAAACCTGTATCCAAAAAAAGAAAAAAAGGAAGGTGATCAAGAGATGGATGGAGGGAAGGGAGAGGGGATGATAAAAGGAAATAAGGTGTGTTATGTACATATACTACCGACTCCCCATAAAAGAGTAAACATTATGTACTACACTTAAGTACTAATACACTGAACTTTTTTTGAAAAAAAAATCTTTATACATGAATCAGAAACTTGAAATCTGTATTTCTGAGTTATTTCCTTAGTGATTTTCCTAGGGATTTCCATTATATCTAAATGCATAACAATATAGTTTGTATTAATATGAATTTGATTTAGTAACATATACGCATTTTGTTCCTTTACAGATGTACCCCTCTTCTGGTGTTTTCAGGTATAACTTTCTATGTTATACATTCATCAACATATATTTATAATCACTGTTTTATGATATTGTCTTTTAAAGCAAGAAAGGAATTACAGATACTGGGACTGGGAGAACCCAAGTAGAAGCCAACTAGCCAGCCTTCTCGTAAGCCAGGCAAGTTCCATGAAGAGAAGTCAGCATCTTCCATGAGACTACCGGTGCAGGGGCTGAGAACTGCCCCCCACCCAAACAACTGACAGGTTCAGAGGATACAATGAATTGATAGCAACTAAGGTACATAAAGCAACTAAACTAAGGTACATAACACTTGTAGTGTTTGGCTGATTTTACAGGCCTGGGCCCAGCGGTCTGAGCATCTATTGGAAGGATTACAGTAGGCAATATAGCAAATATGGGGGATTTCCTTCTATCTTGTCTTTGAAATCCAATATTGTTCTGTTTTGCTTTGTTCTGATTATTTTGCTTTATTCAAAATTCTGTTTGGACTGGTTTTATTCTGTTTTGTTTTTGGCTTGATTTGCTATACCTGATAGAATGGACAATAAGATACACTGTTGGCTGTTGTTTTCCTAGCATCTTGCTTTGAGGTTCTGTACCAATTTTGCTGCTCTGTTTTGATTGACTTTGTTCTGTTTTGTTGGGTTTTACTAGCTTTGAAATTTAAAAAAAAATTTACAAATTACAAAAAAAGTAAAACTGGATACATGTTTTTTCGTATGTTGTTACTTAAGTTGATGCTATTTCTTCATGTGGATTAAAGTTTGTTTTCTAACCGTAAGGATTATTTTTAGTGTTTCTTGTAGGATAGGTATGCTAGCAATTCATTCTTAGTCTTTATTTGCAAATGTCTCAATTTCACCTTCATTTTGAAGGGTATGTTTGGTGATCATACTTAATAGACAATTTTTTTTGCTTTATATACATGGAGTAATTCACCCTACGCTCTTTACCCTCCATGGCATCTGGTGAGAAACCTATTGTTAATATGAATAAAGATCCCTTAGTATGTAATGCTTTCCTTCTGCTGTTTTTAACATTTTTTGTCTTTCCACAGTTTGGTTATAACAAGTCTGGATGTGTGTATCTTTGAGTTTATTTTTCTTGAAGTGCATTGAGCTTTTTTGGATGTGTGGAGTGATGCTTTTCACCAATTTTAGGAGTATTTCTGCCATTATTTTTAAACAGTATTGTCTCTTTCTCAATCCCTGGTTACCGCCTGATTTCCAATATGTCTGCTGATATATTTGATGATCTCATAAGTTTCTAATGTGTTCAGTTTCTTCATTCTTTTTCTCTTGTTCTTCAGATTAATCTTATCTTTGAGACGTACTTTTTTCTACCTGCTCAAATATGCTGAGACCTCTGATGATTTTTATATGGATTCTGTCATTGACTTCTCAACCACAATTTGTTTGATACTATTAATTTCTGTCTATACTGATATTCTAACATCATTCTTATAGTTTTAATTTATAAGTGGTAACACAATGTTTTTGTTTGAAAAGTACAATGTACCAGTCTCCTTCAGAGACAATTTCAGGGGCCTGGGCATTTAGCTCAGTGGCATAAGCGCCTGCCTGGCAAGCAAGGGGTTGTGAGTTCAATCCCTGGTACCAAAGGGGTTGGGGACCAGAGACAATTTCAATTGCTTACGCACCCCCTCTCCTCGATAATTTGCCAGTTTCTTCTTCACAGAACTCAATTTTCTGTGGAAAACTCTAATAAGTTTTCAATAGTTTAATGAATTGGTTTTTGACATATAATAATTCACTCCATCATGAGGTCTGCTGTTGGTGTTGCTTAGTTCTTGGGTTGTTTGCTTTGGTGACCATAGTGGATTAAAAACCAGTGGTCAATTTACCACCAGCTGAACTGAATCAGTGTGGTGCTGCATGTAGAGGGACCACCTGAGGACTGTTGGCAGCATAAAAAGGAGAGGAGAGGAAGACAGTAGCACTGTGGGTTCTCCTAAGTGGTGTTTTTGTTTGGAGCTGTTGGTTATCCAGGAGGAGCTTGTCATGCTGATTTCCCTGATGTGAACTTGGCTATTATCATTGCATGAACTTGGGACCTTGTCATTGAGAATGGCTGTGGTTCACATAGGGGGAGCTCTGGTCCTCACTTTGAGCACTGCTTCCTGGCTCCAGAGGGGAAGATGTGTGCTGTTTAATCTCCAGGATCTTGTCATGATGGCTTCCTGATATGTATTCAGCTGTTATCAGAGGAGCTCAATACCTCATTGTCACTGAGGATGGCTGTGGTACTTTTTTTGGGGGGGGGGCGGGTACCAGGAATCAAATTCAAGACTGCGCACTTGCAAGACAGGCGCTTATGCCATTGAGCTAAATCCCAAGCCCTGTGGTACTTTTCAGGAAAGCCCTGATCCTTATTTTGAGTGTTGCTTCTTGGCTCCAGTGCAGAACCCTCAACCTACTGGCACAGATCTTCCACCTCACTGGCACACTTTCTAGTTTTCACTGCTCACCTTTAGCCTTCCCAGCGCAGATCTGTGAAACAGACTTGCATGAGTCATTGTCACGGGTTCTAGGCCTCCAGCTGGGACTCATGGAGGACACTGTCATGGGCTCTAGGTCTTTGGAAGGACTCATGTAGGACAATGTTGTGGGATCCAGGGCCTCAGCTGGATTCCTTGGGTTTCAATGTGTGGAAAGATTTCCTGCACTTCTTATATTTAACTTTTGGGTGACTATAATATAATAATACTATAAATTCTGTGTTTTGTACGTAACTGTTGCCCTTGCAACCCCTGACTACAACAGTGATCTTTCTGAAATTACTTAGTGAAGTTTGTATTCTTTGGTATATATTCTTTGGTATATATGGCCACTGAAGTCTACCTAGTTTTCTTAGTGGTAAGCAGAACAGAGATAACTTTGGATGTCTTGAATTAATGAGTTTTGTCTTTTTTGAGCGGTTCCTCATTCCTTCAGCACCTAATTAGGTAATATGTAACTCTACCCATCTTTACTTTCTGTTTTGACTGGTAGGTCAGCCACAGGTTAGAATTTAGAGCCTTTTCCAGGCCGTTTTGTTTTGTAACCAGGGATAGAACTCATGACCTTGCACTTGCCAGGCAGACACTTTTACTACTGAGTTAAGTCCCCGGTCCTCCAGGTCTTTCTTATTTAGACTTCAAAAATATGTATAAGCTTTTCAAGGTTCTTCTGAATTTCTTTTTTCTAGCTTGCTTATATTCTATATATGGCTCCAATTGTTCTACAGCTAGGGCAGTTTCAAATTTAAAGAATTATCTTATTTTCAACAAATGTTCTCAAAGAATAGGCATTTGGAGATATATTAACACTGAATTAGATAAATAAAGCCAGCTCTAGAAGTGGCATCTATCATCTAAGCAGTTTTTGGGTTCTTGTTGTTGTTGTTTTTGTCTTTTTGAGACAGGGTTTCCCTATGCATTTGAGGCTGGCCTTGAACTCACTTTGTAGAGCAACATAGCCTCCTAGCAATTCTCCTGCCTCAGTCTCCCAACTGCTAGGATTAGTGTGTGCTACCATGTCCAGCTTCATGAGGCCAATTTTTGCATTCCCTCATCACGTTCAAGGAGGACAAACTTTTCAGAGGTCCTTATTGCAGCAATGCTTTCTGGACATTACTTTTCAAAACTTTCTTTAGGATTAAAAGACAAAAGGTCCTCACAGAAAAGCTGGCTACAGAAGTCAGAATAACCCTAAACCTAACCCTAACTTCTTTAGTACTCTGTACCAAAGAAAAACTTCATGATAGGTTTCACCTGTCTCTTTGTTACACTGACATGCTTTATCTCTTTTAAATAATCCTTGGACTTTCCCAACTTTCTACATACTCTGTGATTCTTTGGCCCCTAGGTTCATTAGTATGGTATAAACCAATGTTAGTATATTTCTGAGGATTTAAATTGGTAACAGATAACTGATAAACCATTTTTTATTCTAAGATCTCTGGGAATTAATCATTTTCTGTTTCCTAAAACATACCAGACTTATAAGCACACAAAAAGCATCTGTTGTATAGGCAAATGAGTAAATATCCTTACATCTCAATGAGATCAGATATTATTTTCAGAAACCAATAAAAAAAAAGCATGTCAACACTTTCACATAGTATTTTAAATGAAAATGAAACAGGATGGAAAACATATTTATGATATAGTATATAATATAGTATTATTTTCCTTTTCCTGTTTGGAAAGGGTGTAAAATGTGAAGCAATAGGTTTCTCAGTTAAAAAAAAAAATTATTTTCATTTTTACCACTTTTTTCTTTGTGTGCTTTATCATTTTTTGGTGTTATAAACAGAAGTTTCCAAATTTCTAGTAAATGTGTATGTAATATAAAAAACCACAAACACACTAACAACATTGTATAAAATCACCTTCCGGCTATGTGCATAAGTGTATATGACAAAAATTTTGTGGTTAGACTTAAGTTTCCATCCTCAAAGTACCCTATTATGAATACAGTAACATTCAAAACATTTTTTACAAACCCAAAATTGTAAATACCTGAAATTAAAACCACTTTTGATTCCAGGCATTTCAGATAAGCAATACTCATCCTGTTTGACTAGCAACTAATTAGCAGACTGGTTTAGAAGATTTCCCTCTATAACCTGAATGCACCTTAATCAATGAGTTAAGAAAAAGAGAAGACTAAAGTATGCTATGCTAAAAAAAGAAAAAGTCCTCCAGACTGCTTTTGGATGCAAGGTTGTAACACTGACTTCCACAATTTCCAGCTTGCTGGACATCTCTACAAATTCAGACTTGCCAGCCCTCGCATCATCTGACCCAATTCTTTAAAATAAATGTCTCTATACTTGCAAATGTATCTTATTGGTTCCATTTCTTAAAATAATAAATTCAATAGCTTTAAGAGTATTACAACAGAAAAGCTTACAAATCAATTTACCATCTTCACTGTGTTGTGACTATGCACTGCATGTTACCAGAACCTGAGTAGTTTCTACATAGATACACATACCTATGAATCACAGCTACAGTTAAGATAATGAAGATACCTAATCCCCTAAAAGCTTCTTTATGCTCCTGGAATAGTTTAGCATAAAAATTCAATTAAACTTTAGCAATTCGATTGTAAATGTTTTCCAGTTAATAAAATATTAGCAAGAACAATTTTCCTTATCATTTAACTTTGATATCACTTTAATGTCATTTAATGACACAACTTTTAATTCCACATTAGTAATATGCCAATATTCTGTTAAATAGTTTATTTGTTAGATATTTAGGTCACTTCTAATGTTGTTACTTTAAGCAATACTATGAAGAATCCTTGTAGCAATATCCATAGAAAGTCATGATGACTTTTATGTTCCTAAAAATACAACTAATGAGTTAAAGGATACATCATATTTTCAAGGAATAATTATTACTACGATAGTAACATTAAGTATTTATCTTGCATTTGGTAATGTTTTGGGCACTATCCTAATACCCTTTACTATTCTCTAAAACTCATGACAATGTTTACTCTCCAGCATTAATACTCGTGTCAATGATCTCCAATCCTTGGTTTAAAAAAAAAAAAAAAAGACCTTCTCAAATTAACACCATTGTAATTTCAGTCAATTCTCCTCTGCCAAGTTTTCAGACCTCACAGCCCATGTAAATGAATGAAAATAAAGGAGGAGAAATTTATACACCATAAGTTAAAACAAAGTGTACAGATGCAGTAGAATACGGCATGGTAGCAGTGAATACAGAAAAGGCAATGCAACAAGAGATTCCAGATAATGAGAACTCTATAAAGGATAAAGATGGCAAAATAGTTGATTTTAAAAAGGATTTAAGTATCTACTTATAATGTAAGTACAAAAAACCAGAAAATCATTCTTGTAAGTCCTACCTATGGACACATGAGGCTCTTGGAGGACATAAAGAGAGGAATCATGATAATCTTCAACATCAGATAGTATTAACATAAAACTTTCAACAAAATTCTAAACATAAACTGAAAGAATAAACTTGGCAGTGTCATGTGGCTTCAATAATGGTTCAAATATTATATTAAGTCTCTTCTGCAACAGTTTAAGATTGATGCCCTCAAATATAGGCCAACTCTAATGTTAAAGATGAAGAATGGTAAAGTATTACAGAAGTTACAAAAAAAAACTTCACACATGAATTCATTTAAGAGCTACAGAAGCAGTAGGGCACACACCTGCAAACCCAGCCCTCTGGAAGGCTGAGGCAGGACATGGCAAGTCTGAGTCCCACGTGGGCAGTTAGGAGATTTACCAAGATCGTACGTTGAAATTTTAAAAAAGGTGTTAGGAAGTAGCCCAGTGAGGAGGCGCTAGGTTCAACCTCAATAGTGCCCCCTACCAACTTATAATAATCCAAAAAGTGCAATTATCATAACCCATAGACTGAGATAGTATTTATCACATACCTGTTAAGTATCAAAAATAAAACAATTCCCTAATCTAAGTGTACCATCTCTTTTTTTACTATTCAGAAAGCTGGTTAATCGTTAGCTTCCTTGTAGGAGACTCAAAAACTACTCAGCAATGTAACTGCTACCTTTGGTTTACATGCCCTAAATGGAACTCCTGCCACTTTCATTCCTTATTACCAGTATTTGGCCCAATGTGGAATTTACCTGCAGCATATCCTGGTTTACAGTGGTCATATTACTTTCAAAGCCGGAGCAGATGCTCCTTAACTTCCCCTCCACTCTCCTTTTCTAAAACACACTGCCTCCTGCTATTTGCATTCACACATCTCTCTTGTTGCCAGCTACTAGGTTGCACTCCTCTATCTTCCTATCTCTGCCTGTTAAAGCTTGATTACTACCTAGTGACTCACTTTCTTCCTTCTAGTGGGTTAGTCAATTACTAATAGATGTGACTTGGATTTTTCATTTTCCTCATTAATTTTTACTATTAATGCTTCTAACCTTCCAGGAAGTTATTTTAAAAGAAATAATTTTAGGATCAATACTATTCTAAATTTCTCAAAATGAAATTTTCATGATTTTTCCACATGATCTAAATCAAGAACAAAAACTGATTTTTCCCAATCCTTTATCCTCTCTGCTTAATAACCAATTTGTCATTTAATTCTGCCCTCACAACCTAAATTTACAGTTAACTTCATTATATCACATTCTAGGTGAAGTGATTAACATGCATTATTAGTACACTAAACAACCATAACAAACCCATGCGTTAGAAATCAATACCCTCATTTTCTAGATAAGGAAAATATAGATACACAGAGGAACAAGAATTGAAATTTGAACTCATAACCATTGCACATATTTCTATTACTGTTACTTTACCACCTGTGTCCCCAAAGTACATGGAAGTTCAGTACCTGTTATCTGAAGTACAGGGGACTAAAATCGTTTTGATATTGAAATCTGGAGCCTATGTAGACTGAAGCATCTTGGGGATGGCATCTTTATGACTTTTATATCTAAATGCCCCCCCAAGCCTTGCAAACTCACAGGTGGAGCTTTTCATAGGTGTTTCTAGAGTGTATCATACTGAGATTAAAAGGTGTGCAATAACTAAAAGGGTTTAGCATACTTCTGGGAGTGGATAAACAGAAGCCTCACCCTGGGTGTAGGCAACACCAATCAATAGGCTTATCGCCTAGATGGAACATAAAGAGAGAGAAGGCAGACTTGATGCTGCTACTGCTGTTTACTGCTGGCTTCCTCTTGACTGCTCTGTCCTGGACTGTTCTTCTCTGGGATACCTCTGTCGTGTGTGTGTGTGTGTGTGTGTGTGTGTGTGTGTACATGTGTATGTGTGTAAAGGAGACTCTACGAGTTTAATATAGTAGTTTTAACTATTTTGTTTATGAACGCAGATGTGTGGTTTGGAATTTTCTACTTACAGTATCATGTTGGCACCCAAAGTTTCTGCTTTTAGAACATTTAGATTACAGATATTTAATACTTCTTGTTCAGCTGTTCAGGAAATGTTTATTAGACAAAGGTACCTTCCTGTATCTATTTCTTCTTTCCTCTCTTGTAGATTTCTAAAAATTACATTTCTTCTCAATTCAGCCCAATGAAGATTAACCATTAACATAAGACACATGCAGAGCAAGGAAATTAAATGCCTGGATAGTTTTTATTGTAAGCCACTCAACAGATGAATATTCTGTTTTTTAAAAATATATTTGAAATCAATTAAGAAAACCAGTAATACTTAATAAAAATGAGCCAAGGACAAAATAGGTAATATAGGAACCAAGAAATATAAATGGCCTTAAATATCAAGGCCATTGATTCAATCTCCATAGCAAATTTTTAAAAATTACAAAAATAGGATACCATTTTTTGCCTGTCAAATTGATGAAGATAAAATTACAACACTGATTAAAATATGCAATAAACACTACTTTTTTAAAATAAAAGATTTTGTATTTTGGCTCCCTGACATTGTATTTAAGATCAACTGCTTCTGTCACTTACCTACCTTTCTGGCCTCATCTTCTATAATCAACTTCAACCCTAAATATGAATACCTCTCAATTTATACAATATTTCCATCAGAAGAGATTTCTTAGAAACTAGTTGTACTTTGATTCCTTGAATATTCTGCTGAGATATAATTCACAGATCACACATTCACCCACTTAATTAGTTTGAGTGTCTTCACAGAGTTGTGCAATCAATACCATAAAAAATTTTAGAAGGCCAGGAGTGGTGGTACACTCTTGTAATCTCAGCACTCGGAAGGCTGAGGCAGGAGAACTGCTGCAAGTTTGAGACCAGCCTGGGCTATAAAGTGAGCCCAAGGCCAGCCTGAACTGCATAGAGAGACTATGTCTCAAAAGACAAAGGGCGGGGGCAGGGCTCAGTCGCAAAAGTGCTTGCCTGGCAAATGCAAGGTCATTAGTTCAATCTCTGATACCAAAAAAAAAATCATCATCCAAAACAATAATCCTTGAAGCTATTAGCAATCATTCCCCACTTCCAAATCTTCCTTATCTCACCATGACTCTGAAAAACTATTAACCTATTTCTTGCCCCACCTATTCTTGTCATTTCATATAAATGGAATCACACAATACTCTTTTCTAAATAACTTTTTTACACTTGACATGTAACAATGTACTGTGTATTATTTTACCTCTTTTTGATATAAAAGGTACTGGCTTAACAATTTTTAAGTATATAGGCACCAGTATTAAGTGTATTGTGCTGTGATGTAACCATCATCATCCAACTCTCCAAAACTCTTGTGTTTTGCAACAGGGACACTCTACATATTACACAATACTCTCCAGTCCTTCATTTCTTCCATCTACTGGAAACCATTCTATCTTGTCTTTATAAACTTGACTATCCTAACGGAACTATCCATTAATATTTATCATGTTGAGATTAGTTTATTTAGTACACTGCCCTCAAGAGACATCTATGTTGTAGCATCACAAGTAAAAATTTCCTTCCATTTCAGAGTCAAACAATACTACAATGTGTGTAGGTACCACATTTCACTTACCCATTCTTCCACCCAAGGACACTTGGATTGCATCTACTTTTGGACTGCTATCAATAATGCTGCTGTGAACATGAATTCTCAAATATCTCTGAGATGCTGACCTCAATTCTGTATTCTCAGTGAGCACTGAGATTCTGGAACATATGACAATTCTATTTATAATTTTTTTAAGGTACCTCTATAGTTTATGACAGTAGTTGCACCACTATTTTAATTTGTCCCATTCTCATTAACCTGTATTTTCTGTGTTGTTGTATTCTAATAGTCATCCAAACAAATGTGAAGTAGTATCTCATTGTGATTTTGATTCACCATTTCCCAAAAGGCAGTGATGTGGACATCTTTTCATGTGATTACTAGCCTTTTACCCATCTCCTTCTTTGGAGAAATACCTATTCAGATCCTGAACACACTTTTTAAACAGATGACCTTTTTATTATTTAGTTTTTAAAGAACTCTATATAAAGTCTAGGCAAATCCTTTATCAGAACATGACTGCAAGTATCTCCTTCCATTCTATGGGCTACCTTTTCATTTCCTAACAACATCCATTAAAAAGACAGTTTAATTTTCATAAAACCATTTTCCTTTGTACTTTGGGTGTTATCCAATAAGGTTTTACTTAATCAAAGATCAAACGACATTATATAAATGTGCTTATTTCTATACTATCAATTCTTCCACTGACCTGTACTTTATCTTAATGCCAGTACCACACTAGCTCTGTTGTAAGATTTGAAACCAAGGCCTCAACTTTGCTTTTTACTTTTAAGATTCTTTTGGCTGTTCTGGCTTTCTTGAATTTTCATATAAATTTTAGAATCCACTTGTCAGTTTCTGAAAAGAAGCCAAATGTGATTCTGAGATGAATTTTGCTGAATATGTAAATAAACTAGAATACAGGGATATCATAAACATGGAATAAACATGGAATAAACACCTTTAAAGTTACTGGGCTTCTTTCAGTTATGTTTCCTAGCTTTAAAAGAAGTTTAATGTTTATTTTGTTCATTTATGTCTAAATATTTCATTCTATTCAAGGCTCCAATAAAATTGATTTAATTTTATTTTGTTCATTTCTTGTGTATACAGCTAACTTTTGTATACTGATCTTGTATACTGTCACATTGCTGAATTCATTTATTAGTTTTAACATTTTATGGATTCCACAGATTGGAGGGCAGGGTATGGGGTAGACAGGGTCTCCCTATGTAGTTCAAATTGGCCTTGAACTCACTATGTAACACAGGCTGGACTCCAATTCACAGCTGTTCTCCTGCCTCAGCCTCCCAAGTGCCGGGATTCTAGGCATATGCCACCATGCCCAGCTCTACAGGATTTTTTTGCCATAAGATTTTATGTATTTCTATTTTGTATTTGTGGGTGTTTACTCACAGACACATACACACTTAGACATACACATACATAAACTAAGATAGTTTTCTTTCCTTTCTATTCTGGATACCTTTTATTTCACTTTCTTGTCTAATTGTCCTAGCTAGTACTTACAGTACGATGTTAAATAAAATTAGTAAGCACAAACATCCTGGGGTTTTTTTTCTCCCACAGACGCCTTTCATTAGTTGAGGCAGTTGCCCTCGATTTCTAGGCTGCTGAATATTCTGCCCTGTATTTCTGAGTATATGGTAACCCTCTCACCTACAGTTCCTTTTCCATGGTTCTAACTAATAATCCATGGTCCAAATATAGTAAAAAGAAAATTCCAGAAATAAACAACTTGTAAATTTTAACTGCATATCATTCTGAGTACAATAATGAAATCTCACTGGGTCTATTCAGTCAGGACATGAATCTCTTTGTCCAGTGGTGGGATACTGGCTCCTCATCCATTAGTATATATAAAGGAGAAAGTATAGTAAATATGAAGTTTAGTACTATTCAGTTTCAGGCATCTGCTGAGGGGCTTGGAACATATTCCTCACAAATAAAGAGGACCTACAATAAACTGGTATCTGTTCTTTAGAGAACAACTTTGCAATATATGTGTTCATAGTTTGAGTCCTTCGATACAGTAAATCTATTACCACTGGTCTATGTAAGAGAAAAAATGCATATAGAAAAAATTTATGAATAAGGACTGGCAAAATAGAAAAAATTTAGTTTCAATGTCTGTGGACCCAATGACTGCTAGAAGTCAGGGTTTATCTGCTCATTATAAGACTTTTATTCTTATTACTTCATTTCTAACTATTTCAGAATTGATTAGGGCTTTTCTTAGCAGACAGTCCTTTTCTCTATCTAAACATGTATGAACAGCTGCATGGTACCCACTAGAATAAATCTACATCTGTAAAACTTCAATATAAGAAATTGTAGTAAAAACCTTGAAAGAATTCAAATATCCAACAATAGAAGAGTGAAATATGACTTTTGTAAGTGACATATGCCATTTCATGCATTAAGACAGAGATGCAGATTCTCTAGTAACATATAACCATACATGTGTCAAGACACTAGTGAAAACATGTAAAATGTGGTAATATCTGGATCATTTTCCTTTTCTTTTATTTTCTATGTTTACAAGAACCAATATTACTTTTATTGTTAAGAAAACTAAACATTAGCATTCTGTTTCTTCTTCTACTCATGCAAAACAAGTAGCAAACTTTAACAGTGCTATACAAAAAGAGGGCAGAAATTTCAAACTATGAACGCTGACCTAATACCTTAACCAAGAATTTCACATAAAATTTCAGATACAAACAAAATATAGAATACTGTAAGTTTTACCACCTTTTGCACGACACAATGTAGGAAGGGCCAGTACAAAAAAAAAAAATTCAAGCTGGCATGTGACCTTCATCCCTGTCTCAACATGCTGTTGGAGGACCTACTGCACAAGTAACTTTTTTGGGGGGTGGTGTTGTCAGGGATCAAACATTTGAAAGAGTCTGCTACTCTCTGCTACTCTATGTCCCCAAGCAACCCAACCCTATCTTCTTAAATTTTGAGACAAGGTCTTGCTACATCGTCCAGATGACACTTTAACTTGCAATTCTCCTGTCTCACCTTCTTAAATGCTGGGATTATAGGAGGTCACCTCTGTGCCCAGCTGGAACATTTTACTTTTAATAAACATAACCTGAAAATTATTTTTCAGACAAAAACAGAAGAAGACACACAGTTTCCAGTAATTAACAACTCTGACAAAAGCTCTCACACTTATTTAATATGTTCCACTAGCCTAAAATTTTTCCAGTTCAATTAAAACTCAATTGTAACTGCAATTCCAGTGACTGTAACTTAAAAAGGAAAAATGTGTCAGAAATATTTTTGCCATCTATATATAAGCATGATTTAGTTTTAGCAATGCTAATCCTTCTGGTTTCACAAAATAGGCTGGTTCATGGACCAGATTTCTTTTTTAAGTACCCCCAATATTTGGAGGAGCACTATTCGGTTCTGAGTCGATGGATGCATTCCAGAGCTGCACACAAACTGCTGCCAGCAGCCACATCACAAAGGAGCACCCAAAACCTGGCTAATGAGAATTCAGCTACTAAGCTAAGAAATTTTACTTGTTTATATTTAAACAGCTAAACATGGTGGTGGCTTCTGTACTAGCCAGCCTGGGTCTAGATCCTGGCACAATTAACATTTGTGGAATGAAAGAATAAACCTAACATATCTCAATGTTCATCTCTTACCAAACCTTAAGATACATTAGGCAACTTTCTGTATTACAGAAATAGAAGCTTAGATTTTTAAGAAAATGAGACAGGTACATAATGTTGAAAGTATTCTGTAAGAAACAAATGCCAATGTTTCACTGCCTTGTATAAAACAGATTACAAGTTACTAACCAAAATGTTCTCTTCTCTTGCTACCCAAATTGCACCTATCTGTAACACAAACTCTTTCCTTTCATTCTGATGTGCACCCACTTGTCAAATTACTAAGGCATATAGTTGTTCTACTTTTAATTACCTAAGGAATCTCCAGTGTTTTCTTCCATAAGGACAGTACTTACCTTCCCCAATAAGTAAGAGTTCTCTTTTCTCTACATCCTCACTAGCACCCCCAGCCCACAATTAGGGTTGTAAAAAATACTGAATGAGGGTTTTTCTTATGCAGCTAATGGCCTGTACTATAATAACAGAAATGTTTCTATCTTCCAATATTTGTACTTGATTTTACTATTGCTCATAATTTTTATATTTATATTGTCTTAGATCTATAGTTGTACTTTTTAGTATCTTACAAATTGTAATACACTGATCCATACACTAGCTCACAACATTAAACCAACATGTCTGAACTGTTTTCTTATCTAGTACAGCAATCACAACTGCTGTTTCATTAAATTTTATTATCCCTCACATACATTTTACTAATACCACCTAAACATAACCTGTCACAGAGTAAAAAGAGAGCCTTATCATGTTTCATGTAACTACAAATAGGATTATGTTAGGGAGAGAAATGATGTGGAGTGCAAAAGCATGTTAATCTGTGATTTGAAAAGCAGCCAGGCAAGATGGTACATGGCTGTAATTCCAGCACTCAAGAGGCTGAGGCAGGAGTGCTGTGACTTTGAGGCCACCCAGGGCTGCTGCATAGTTAATTCAAGACCAGCCTGAAGTACATAGTGAAACCCTGTCTCAAAGAAAAAAAAAAAAAGAAAAGAAACAGAAGAAAAAAAAACAAAAACAAAACGAAACACTGTAAAGCAATCAAAACAAAGGTTTTATATAATCTAGTAAGGAAAATATACAATAGCAAAATACAAGGAAGACTACAGATACTTCATATGTTCAGGGGTGGTAGTAGTCATTTTTAAAATGTTAAGGGATAGACAGGGTTATAATAAACAGAGCTCTTTTATTCATTTAGCAATTATGATCATTCAACAGCTTGTACGATCCAGTCACTGAGGTAAGCAGGGGGTAAAACAATAAAACAGGCTTGGTTTCCACCTTCATAATGAAAAACAAGTAAAAAACCTGTGTAATTATCCCTGCGAAGTTAGTAAACTGTGTGTCTACCTACAGTGGAAAGTGGGAAGGTGGGTCAGGTAAGGCCTCACTAACAAACAGAACAACATCCAGGCTAAGGACTTGGGAATGAGAAGTCAGTCTTTCAAACACTGTGTGTGTGTATTCAAGCACTAAAGGACAAAGAAATTTAAGCCCATGAAAGAAGCATTGGCATAAAATTTCACTGGTCTATTTGAGGACCCCAAAGACCAAAGTGATTAAAGCTTAAGAGAGAATCAAAACTGGCAATCATGGGATTAGATAGAGAAGTAGGAATATAATCTCACAAAACAAAAAGCAAGAGGTTAGTAAATTTACTAATTTAGCTAGAGCATAAGGATAATGGAAAATATGCTTATACACCACTTTCACTTGAAAGGTCTTAATTCAATTTTTACTACACAGTAAGAGAGAATGTTTACCTTTTATGGATGAAAGGATAACAGTCTTGGGAAAAGCTAAACACCTTGCTAATAAGGTCACAGTGCTAATAAACAAAGTCTCAAATCCCAGACATGTTAACTCAAAGAAGTACCCTAATTCCTATTGCACAATAAGAAGTCATGAAAAACAAGGTTAAAAAGACAACCTAGGTTAAATGTCAAGCTAAAATATATGAGTTTTGTTATGGACAAAAACTGACAGAAGTGACATTAATTAATGAGATTCTGATAACCACAATGCATAAAGAACACCTTCAAACAAAATTTAAGGAAAATAATTACTATATGGTGCGCATTGACCATTTTTAAATTTTATTTCCCAGAGTAAGACTATATGTATGTATATGTGTGTAATGGCTAAGTTCAATCAGAGTATACCTATTTTAATCTGTTTTATATTAGATTTACTTTGAAAAAAAGCATCTACCTGCTTAAAAAGCATAAAAGTAGTCAATTTTGGTTCTAAAAATCTTAAACACTGAAGTAGAACATTTCTTTCAACCATCACATGCCCTATAACTACTTTACTAATCAAGCTAACCTCCTGGCAGCTTTTTTGCTAAAAGTCAACCATATATATTATAAGTTATTAAACACAATTTCAAGATATTTTTTTTTTTGCTTCCACAGTTGAAGAATCTATGCATGGATGATGTTAGGGTATTTACAACATAAAATATAGGATACAGTCTTAATGATACTATAAAATTTTTTCAGTTAACTAAAAAGTACAAATGAACTATACATTATACACAAAAAAGCAAACGCTAATACAGAAACATTTCCAGTCACATATGAACACTGGTAAATATGCTTTAATTAGCAGATTCAAAATCCACAACAGTAAATAACATAAATTCACCCTTACAGACTTCAAAAACAGAGTTTAAAACACGGCAATAATTTATATGGCCCCCAAATTATTCAGATGGTCAGCATCCCTAACAAAATTTGCAAGTTAGAAACATAAATATTAGGGCTGGGGATTTAGCTCGGCAGCACAAGCACCTGCCTGGCAAGCATGAGGTCATGAGTTCAATCCCCAGTACCAAAAAAAAAAAAAGAAAAAAAAGAAACATTGCAAATACAAAGGAATGGTTGTTTAAATGTGCATACAAACCTTTGTCTTTCTTAAAATCCAAAGCATCTTCTTTATCAGTCACTATTTCCTTCATATTGATAATACTCTGGTGGGTAAGCTGACGGAGAATTTTAATTTCTCGAATTGCTGTAATTGGAAAACCTTCTTTTTCATTATCCAGACGTACTTTTTTTAAGGCTACCATTTCTCCTATTAAAAAATTGAATAAAATCAGATAACCAGCTGACAGAAACAGATGACTTTTTACTGATTTAAATTTATTTCTATTCATAACTTCTGTTCCCACATCTTAAAATTACAATCTACAAATTATAGTTTCCAATGCACCAAATAATATTTGGAGTTCAACAAATGAAGTCTCACACATAAATATGAGTATCTACACAAACCACAAAACACTACACAACTGTAAGAAAGGATAAAATAGGTCTGTATGTACTATCTTTTTATGGTCTTCACTAGTATGTATTTATTGAAAACAAGTAAGACACTAAAGACTAGGTTGGTATTTATTTTTTGAAAAGTATAGGAGAGACAGGTCAATAAACTCAGTATATTCATACATTAAATCTTTGAACAGAAGAGAAAATATGTTCAAACATATTAACTGTTCAGTTATCTAGTCATGAATGACATGAGTTCAAAATCTGATTAGCTATCTCAAAAGTATTTGTTCTTTTTCCCATTACATTAAGCTGACATAGTTTAAGATATGAGTGAGTTGAGCATCAGACAAAATCTAAATAAGAAAAAAAATAAAAACAAACAAACAAGAACACAAAGTTGGGCTGGGGATTTAGCTCAGTGGCATAAGCACCTGCCTGGCAATTGCGAGGTCATGAGTTCGATCCTTGGTACCGCAAAAAAAATACAAAGGTGATTATAGGTGGAGAATTCCTTATCTGAAAAGTTTACAATCAAAAGTGTTTCAGATTTGAGTTTTTTCAATTTTAGCATATTTACACAGATTTCATAGGTTGAGCATTGACTAGTATAAAAATTCTCTATAACAAAGGTATGTTTATTATATTTCTTTTAGGAAAAATAATGCTGTTACAAATTCTCTATCACAAAAAAAAAACTTTTCCTTTCCATCGTTAAAACTTACTAATTTTATGACATCCTATAATGTAATATGTTTATTACAAAGATTTTAGGCCGGGGATTTAGCTCAGCAGCATTAAGTGCCTGCCTTGCAAGCATGCAGTTTTAAGTTTGATCCCCGGTATTTAAAAAAAAAAAAAAAAGTTTGAAAGTTATAATCTAATATTTTAGGTAATATGTCCTTATAAATACTGATAGTTAATCTATACTGTAATGCCTTCAATAGTTTCTAATTGCAAGGTCATCTCTCCCATCTTAATTGGCCTCTTTTTTAATCTGTTGGTTTGTTATCAAGGAATTTAAGCAAAGAAAGACTAAATACTAGCTCTATGCATTATTTAGTAAGATGCATAGTTTTACATAGCTGCTTCTTCCTCTTTCAAGAACTTTTAAACCTTGCTGATTATGCTGTGAAAGATGGAAGTTACTAATATGTCCTCTAGCGGCAATACTAAAAAAATTAAAATGAAAGTAAGCTTGATTCAAAAACTTTTACCACTAAGACAAATTCAAGTGAAAATATTTTTCTTCCATTACTAATGTTTTAAAAATTATTCACCATAAAGAAAAAAAACAAATACTGACAAACACGTCCAAAAAAACTTATGTACACATACACAAAATCACAATAAATTCAAATTTTACTTTTTCAGAAATTCCTGAAGCTATACATTAGAAGAGAGACAGAAATTACATACACTTCATAGGACCAAAAAACCCCAGAACATCGCATTCTTACCAGTGTCTTTATCCCTGGCTTTGTAAACTTGTCCATAAGTACCTTCTCCGATAATTCCGATGATATCAAATTTATCCACGCAGCGTTTTCCCCAGTCAATATCTTTTTCTTTGATTTCACCATAGCGAGGCCCACATATTCTATTAAATATAGTTCTGAAGTTTTTATATACAGTCAAGCAAACTGAGTACACTTTTTTAATAATTCAGCATCTACTTCAGACCAATCTTATAGTCTTTATTTTCCTCTATCCTGGCATATTTGTGACCATCTAAGACAAATTACACTATGATTTTATATTATATCATAAAAGAAGGTGCGATTTCTACATACTGACTCTTCCTCCATAGAGCAGTATTTAAACCAGACAAGAGTAGTATTTCTATGAAGAGCTGTCAGAAACAAAATGAGTTTTCAGTGAGCAGAAGAAACCCAATAAAGTTCTCTCACCAACCTCGTTTTATTTTTCATTCATCATTTATACATATCACCAAAAGTTTGATAATGAACTTTTAACAAAAACCTACAAAATATAGACAAATTTTGACTTATAACTGGATGAAAGCATCTGGAAAATGGATAAAGATTTTTTAGCCTAAGAGAATAAAAAATATATTAAATAATTCAAATGAACATTACAAAAATTAGTCATAAAAAGATATTATTTATAGTATTTTCATACTGTAAGTCCAAAAAATAACACATAACTGGAAAATAAGCCAGAAAGTTTTTTTTTCAGATGCTCATAGTTAAGTCCAACCCTAAAAAAGCCCCAGTAAAGACTGTCAGCCAGACAGAAGCATTATATTCATTGCAATGCACAAAGGACATATTAAATTATAAATATGTAAATATAAATATTACTGAATCAGTACTTTAATAATTGTTCCTTAATACTTAAACAATATAAACTATAATTAAGAATCTGTAAATACTCAAATGAGAGCTTCTGGATGAGAGGTAAATGTCTATGTGAACAGATGAACTCAGAACATTGCCTAATGACCACACAGTGAGTAGACACAACTCACAAGTAACATGCACATTTGATAACAAACCTATGTGGTTGTGTCTATTACGCATCTTCATAATTCAATATATGGTATGTTGTAACGGATGTATATAATACACTCAAGTGAAATAAAGTAATGTTTTTTTAATTTTGGTGCCTGCACCTTTTTTGTCACTTTTGTGTAGACCATCATTCTTAACTGTCATCACTTTTGTTGTCATCACATTTAATGGAAACTCTGCAAGATGTCATGACTTGAGTGAAGAAGTCATGGGCTAAAATTACTGACATCTGTGTTGTTTGTGCATTGCGAAAGGTTACACAAACAAGAACTGCTCATTTAAGGAGAGCTCTACTGCTGGACATGAGAGATTAGAGCCAATGGTTCTACAGGAAATGGAGTTGCAAGAAACTCAGGCCAAGCCAGGCCTAGTGGCACATGCTTCTATTTCCACCACTCAGAAGACTGAGGGTCAGTCAAGCCTACATAGTGAGTTCAACACCACTATATAGTGAGAACCTGCCTCAAAAAAAAAAAAAAAAAAAGCAAAAAATTCAGACCTGAATTTGGGGTTTGGAGAGTTATGAAAATATTTCAAAGATAACATGATTGTAATATTTAAATGCAGATTTCTGCACGTGAATAAATGTATTATTTCTATGCATGAATGAATGCAGATAATGATACAAGAAAAAAATAAAAATCTCCTGAAAATAAGCTCTATTGCATCTTGTGGAGCAAAAATGAATATAGACCTTGGTGGGCTTTTGTTTTTGTTTTTTTTTTTTTGAAATACAGTATTAGAGAGGATTCCAAAACTTCAAGAAAAAAAAAGAAAAAAGCTACGGTACTCAAAAAAGATTACTTTTAATTTTTTTTCTCCTTATATTAGAAAATGACCTCATACTCTTATATCAGGCACTACCTGAATAGCAATTCTAAAATCAAATGTAACTCAGAAAGTCTTTACTCTCTTTCCCTTAGTCAATTAGATCTATTTACTTAGCCTGAACTTAATTTAGAGTAATATAGATTTCAAATGTTCTTTTACTCTAACTCTTGCAAAATGAAGACTGTATTCAGTTATGGGGCAAGGGGGCCAGTGATACGACTACAAACAACTATATAGCTGCTTGCCCATTTCTAATTTTGTTTGAACTCAATGATTACTGACTTCTGCCTTGTCCAACTGTCAGCATTTCTGTGTTATTTAGCTATTTTAATGACAAGAATTAACTGTAACACATACAACACCCCAAGGAATTAATATATTACAAATTGTGAAAGAAAACTTAATTTGATTTTATTAAACAATGTGAATATGCAAGCAATTATGGAAACTTTTTCCAAAACTAGTAATTTATTCATGTAAATATATTCAGAGAATAAATAGAATTTGCATTTAATTTTTTAAAAAATTTCTAACAACCAGAATCATTTCTTAGAGAAACTTAAGAGAAGGCAGAAACCAAGAACATACTTAGGTCTCCTTTTACTGTGCAACTGTGTTGCAGTTTTCTTTTCCTCTGGACTCTTGGAAAGATCATCTCCTCCAGGTAGCTCAGGGGGCAGTGGTAAATCAGCAAGTAGACATCGGAGTTTCTTTTCTACTTCTTTTTTAACTGCTTTTACTGAAATATTTCCTCTTAAGCTTAAAAACAAAACAAAACAAAGTCACATAAAGGAAACCCACAGTTTGGGTGAATAATAAAAATGTGGCAGTGTTTTTATATTTCAGTAGCACAACAAAGGCCACACGTATTTTATTCCCTATTTTAAGACACTAACCTCAGTTTCTTTACTTTCTAGTTAAAACCAAACTTTATACTCGACTACAAAATACAAATACTATTAGAGGTAAAAATATGACAAAATTAGTTAAACACTAACTATATTATTCTTCATTAACAACAATGCAACAATAGCGATTCATTAATCACCACCAATGTAGCATACTAAGGTAGGATATTAATAATGAGGAAGATGAGTGCAAGATAAGTGAAGACTCCATTATCTTTGCAACTTTTCTGTAATATAAAACTTCTAAAAAATATTCTTCAAAGTAATACTCTTAATGTCAAAACTATAAATTAAAATTGAAAAATCAACTAATCATTCCTTGTAGGAAAATGCACTAGTTTGGTAAAATCACTTGATAATTTTATTTTGTAATATCGTCAGCTTGATTCTGATGGAGACAAAAGATGTTTTCCTATAAGAAACAAATAAAACCACATAAAATTATTAACTTGCTTATCTTCCCATTTTAATAACCATAAAAAGCACCTCATTCAACTTCTTTTTAAGGTTAATTAATTTTTCTACATTAGACAATTCTAATTTTTTAAGATGGAAATTTATTAGGATTATTTCTAGAGGTATAATTTATTCTCAGTTCTATACTTTGCATGAATGTATAAAGAGGTATGTTTTGAAGTAGCATGCTACTGTAAACCCAGTTACTCACAAGATTCAGGCAAGAGGATCATTAAGTTCAAGTTCAGCCAGTACAAGAGACTATATCAAAAATAAAAAGGCCTGGGGATTCAGTTCAGCAGTAGAGTACTCACCTAGCAGCACGCCCAGTTCAAATCTTTAGGAGCCAGAGGAACTAAATTATATATTCACCTGGTAATTGATTAAATTTCCCAAATCCTACAAAAGCTTATCTAATAATGACATGTTGAAAGAGACTCTTACAATGATCATAAAATTTGGATTTTATTTTCATAGCAGTTATGAGTGTTTCATAAAACCATTTTGTGAGACAACAATGCTCTCGTCCAAAATTAGCAAAGATGTTATCAATTTAATAGTCATCACTTCTACTCATGTTAAACAATACAAACCTGTAAAATAAATGAATTCTTATTACCATCTAATAAAAACTACTTACCAATTTTCAGATTAAAAGTACCTTTTCTTCATAGCCCTGTTACTCTCTAAGAGGTTCTTTAACAAGGAATAATGCTTGAAAATAAACTGGTTGGTAATTTTATTTTTACAGCAGTGCATGACACAGCCTGCTTCTCAGTTTTAGTTTCTCCATTCAACAAAAATTGTGCACTCCTATTCAGTTGGTACCGTATAACTGGAAAATTTAACAATAATAAACAAATACATTATGCTACTGTTCCTTTCAGACAAGACCTTACATTTTTGGAAGACACAGTCAGGTATTTTTGGAAGACACAGTCAGGTAAGCAGTGAGATTAAGCACACTACACAAAAAGATTCTCAAGAATAGTATGGTACCTAAATCACAACTGAAACACAGTAAAGGGCTCATTCTACAAAGTCATCACTTGAACACATCTGGAAATACGCCTATTTAAAATACTGTGTTTAGGTAGGTATGATGATGCAAGCCTGAAATTTTAGGACTGAGAGGCTGGGGCAGAAGAACCACAAGTTCAACCCCAGCATGGACAACTTAGCAACTTAAAAGACCCTGTCACAAAGATAAAAAAGGGCTAGCACAAAGGTGAGTGTTAAAGTCCTGGATTCAATCCCCAGTGCCACAAAAAGAAATAAATTAAGGAAACTGCAGTGTCTAACTTTTACTTAGGTTTCAGTTAAAAATTCACATCTAAAGATTCAAATCTACATGGAGAGGTGAAGAAGCTCCATTTTTTTTTTTCTTTTAAAAGGCTCCTTCTACACGGCATTTGAAAAAAATTTGGTAGCTTTCTATCCAATTTTCAAATGTATATAGTATTCTGACATGTACCTGTCCTACAAAATTACTAATATCAAATATTATATGCAAGGATAGTTCATTGCAATTATGAACATTAGTATCCATTAACAGGAGAAAGCATGACACATTCATTTCTAGAAATAAGATTTAATCCATTCAATACAAAAAGATCTTCAAAACACTACATAGAAAAAAGCAAGCAAAGGAACACTGTGCATAACATGATCCTAAATGTTAGAAAAAAAAATTATATGGTATGAAAGCAAACTGGGGACAGTCTATCTTACAATTTTTCAAGAAACAGACTGCAACTCTGGGAGAAAAACAGTATTCAAAGCAAGCCTAAGAAGCATAGAACCATTAGGAACAAATGACATCATATCAAAAGGATAAAGGAATCTAATGTATGTATGTATGTATGTATGTATTTATCTTTTTGAGTCAGGTTCTCACTATGCAGTTCAGGCTGGCCTTGAGCCAACTTTGTAGCCCAGGCTCCTCTCCAACTTCCAAAACTCCTCTGCCCTAGCCTTCCAAGTGCTGGGATTATAGGCAAAAGTAAACAATTTAAAGGAGATTCTATACATGCTGCATTTCCTGAAAAAATTATGAACATCAAAAAGAAAAGTTACAGTAACTAAATGAAACAAAATAAAAATCCACAAGACTGGAATGACTAAATGAAGTATGGAAAAAGCTCGTATTTATATTAGCTTTATTAATAAGACAGTATTAAAAGGAATGATAAAATTAGGAAATCCCAATCTATAGCTCTTATTATAGTAACTCATTAAGAAAAATATTAATGGGTACCACTAGGAAGTCTATCATTGGGGAAAGGACACCTCAACACTACCAAAGTATTAACTTACAGTTTATTTCTATCTGCAAATAAGAAAAACTATATATCAGCAGGTCTTACGGTTAGTCATTACATTAACCAAGTAATTGCATCAGTTACTAAAATAAAGCAATTTCATGTCTTATTCTTCCTGTAATAGTGACAGCATTAAGCACAAAAGAATCATCTCCCAAATAATCAGACCAAAAACCTATTCTTGATCTGCTCAAGGCCTAATTAATTTCCTGTTTATAGGAAATGAAGCAGAGACAAACAAGCAGAAGGTCATCAAGTAAGAAACTTCCAAATAAATCCAAGAGTGACACTGTATCACACTACTGACATGGACTCTTCAAAATGTCATAAAAAAAAGAGCAGCACTGGGCAAGTATACATATGGATGGGAGATGACACTATGCAACTCGTTATCTACATAGTACTATGACTGAACAGGAACAGGCCTTATTCTTGGAAGATAAATAAAACACTTGAGAATAAAGCATCATGATAGCTACTACTCATTTTCAAATACAGTAGTACTGCAGAACAGTGCAGGCAGAAGGGGAGAGAAAGGTGGTAATATACTTAACAAAAGTTAACACACTTGCTAAATAAATCCAGATAAAGGTTAGGACAGATGTTTATTTTATTAATACTTTTTCAACTTTTCTAAATGCCTGCGTGTGAACAAAAAAAAGTGTAATAACTAGTGGAGTAGAGATTCGCAGAATCAAGAGGTCTCATAAAAACACACACACAGCTCTTAGTTTGGGAACACAACAATAGTTAACGCAGAGTGAGAGGCATGCTTAAAGGAAGCAAAGATGAATGATTTTCCTTAAGATATTGCTAATAAGATTATGCAAACCATTAATCTTCTTCAAAGTGATTTTCAAATTTATAGGAATGGTAAGTGAATAAAAATCTGAGTTTCTTAAAGCATAACAGAAAAGAATGAGAAGTAGCTTGCAAACCATTCTGAACTAACAGTTATTCAGCACAAAAGAAAAAGTACACAAAAAGCTGAGCATGGTAGTACATACCTGTAATCTCAGCACTCTGGAAGGCTGAGCCAGAAAATGTAGTTTATGCCCAGCCTGGGTAACTTAGTAAGACCCTCTCATATTGAGTGAGTGAGAGTGAGAGTGAGAGCGAGAGCGAGAGCGAGAGCGAGAGCGAGAGCGAGAGCGAGAGCGAGAGCGAGAGCGAGAGCGAGAGCGAGAGCGAGAGCGAGAGCGAGAGCGAGAGCGAGAGCGAGAGCGAGAGAGTGAGAGAGTGAGAGAGTGAGAGTGAGAGTGAGAGTGCGAGTGAACACAAAGGCTGAGGATGTGGCTCAGTGTGAAGGCCCTGGGATCAATCTCTAATACCACTACAACCATAAATAAATAAATAAATAAACAAACAAACAGTATACAAGTGTCTGTTATAGTTTAAACCCAAAATATACCCCGAAGGTCTCCTGTGTTTTAAACAAATCTTTCTCTTTCTCACCTCGCCCTCTCTCCACCACTCCTCCTCCTCCGTCTCTCCTTTTCCTGCTGTCTTAAGATGAGCCACTTTCCCCCATCATGCCCTTTTACTGTCATTCTGTTTTAGAGCCAACCCAACCATGGACTAAATCCTCTGTCAAAATAAATCTCTCTTCCCTTATGTTGTGGGTGTTGGTTATTTTGTGCCAGTAATGGAAAAGAAACTTTTAAATATGAAATTACCATGACCATTACTTTAAAGTACATGAAAAATAACAACAAGAAAAAGTAAATCAGGTGGCAGGAGGATTAAAACCTACAATTTCTCTTCTACCAAAAGTGATCTGTTTCAAACAAACCACCTGCCCTATGTGGTGGCATATAACCCCACCACTCTGTGAAGCTGAGGCAGAGGGTCATTGTGAGTTCAAGGGCAGCCTGGGCTACCTAGAGAGACCCCATATCTAAAACAAAAAAGCAAACAAAACCATACAAAAAGCAAAGTCTACGTCTAGCTGGGCAAAGCACTAGATCTAGCTACACATGCTTGTAATCCCAGCATTCAGGTGGCTGAGGCAGGAGGATCAAAAGTTTGAGGCTGTGCTACACAGTAAATCCAAGGCCAGCCTGGACCACAGTGATCTCTCAAAACAACTATAAGAAAATACTAGGTCTACTGTACTATGTTATAAAATATGACAGTCATTTTCACTTCACTTTCAATAATACACTAATCTAAAGGAGTTCTCTGTGTTTCTTTTAGGACTGATTTACACATGTAATCACAATATCTTAGATGACTGGATTCAAAAGTTTGCAAAATTCTAATCTGTGAGGTTAAATAGTATTTTCACCACTGGACAGAACTAAATTTACTGAAGCTTAAATTACCAGTACTGAGGTACAACTGGATTAAAAACTAAATATTCTACAGCCCAACAAATGTTACTTCAATTCTCCTAAAAACACCAGAAATAGTAAATAAAAAAAAAAGTCTCTTCTCCTGCCCATAACCTTCAATATTCACTTATTTCTAAAAGTGACCACTTCTGACATTTTTCACTTTTTTACAATATACCTTTAATCGCCTAAAACCTATTTTAAAAAGAAAAATGAAAATAATGTCTCTTCTTTGTACAATTAAATTTTGTAGGTAAATTATAACCAGTGAAATAAAAGTCTACTAGAGCCGAGTCAATCTCTGACCATGCAGACATGCTAATATCAGGAACCTTAAGGAAATTCCACATCCATGAAATACAGAACAGATTCAAAGAAAGAAGACAAGTAAGACAAAACACAGAAGAGATTTTTAAAAATAAACGAATAAATAAATAAAAGCTGCATCCAAAAAGAGAAAGGCAAAGTCACCACTTTAGTAGATGCAAAAGGAATACCTTCTGAAACACTCACATGAGTCTGTATGTACTAAGTTCTGCAAACAATCTCGAGAAAAAAACCTTTCCCTAAATAGAAATAAAATACAGAACCACCCTTCTCACCAAACCTGGCTTCCCAATATGTACATACTCCTCACTTATGAAAGGACTCAGCTCTGCAGTCTGTGCTGGAGCCCAACCCAAAATCCATCAAAAACTACAAGTCTACTGCTAGGAACCGTCAGCACTCCTGGACAACATTGCAATCTGCAAATCATATAATTAGAGCAATCCCTCAGAGTGCAGGGAACACAGGAACACGACCAAACTTCTGCATGTTTTAAAATACAAAATTTGGCGCACACCTGTAATCCCAGCACTCAGAAGGCTGAGGCAGGAGAATTATTGCGAGTTCAAAACAGCTTGGGCTACGAAGTGAGCTCAAGGCCAGCCTGAACTGCATAGTGAGACCCTGTCTCCAATAGATAGATAGACAGATAAATAAATAAATAAATAAATAAATAAATAAATAAATAAATAAATTCATAATGCTAGCTAAAGTGAATACTTGAAAGACATGGCATCTCTGTCCACCTGTTTTCCAGTTCTATAAATGAAGTCAGCTAAGAAAACTGCTCACATAACTTCTTTGTAATAGAAGGTAAAGAGAAAAACAACTCTCTAATTTCTCCATAAAAATAAAAATGGTTAAATATTATCACAGGTAGGTAAATCATACAATAGCACAATTCTACTCTGTGATACATAAAAGAAACTTCAGCTTTCCATAGTGCTATGATAACAAACACGTGCTACCACACTCAGCTAAGAAACATTCTTGGGGCATTTATTACCTTCATCTTCTTAAAAATAAAATGCTTCAAAATAAAAAAGTTGTCCCCGATATTAACAGAAAATATGAAGCACATTAAAGGAAAACACAATCACTTTGAGTTTTCCTGCAATGTGTGACTAATCCCTACTTGTGAGAAAAGTGAAAATAAAAGTTAAGAAAAGACTAAATTAAAAAATAATAAATTCAGAAGGCTACTAAAGAAACTTAGAAGTATCTGATATATACAAGATTTACAGCAACCAGAGAAGGCTCTCATAGAATAACATGGCTGTGACAGTATCTACGAGGAAAGCAACATCAAAGATAATGCCGGCATTTCTAATACTAATTTATCTTGAAATATGCATCATATTCCAAGGTAATGGGGACATTTTTCTAAACTGTTCGGCACAGACTGTAATTTTGTCATCTTACAAGCAATGTGCTTCATTTCATGATCTGCAAAATAAAATTCATTTATTTACTGCCTTCTCAAATTATTTCTCACTTAAACATGATTCTTTTCTTTATACAGTCCTGACACATCTGTGTACACTCACCTATCAGCATCTTTATCTTCAGGCAGCATGGGAGGCAAAGGTAATGGCGGCAAGGTAGAGGTCACTAAAGTCACATGTTGCTCCTTCTCCTTGGCGCCAATGCTTGGTGTCAGTGGTTTGGTTTTCTCTTTGAGAGATACTGGTTCCTCCTTTGTAGCAGCAGATTTACTCTCCTTCCCAACTACAGCTGTTTTCTTGGTGGTTTTATCTAAAACCAAATTATTGTCTACCTTTGTTACCTGAAGAGGTGGCTTTGTTTTGGCCTTGTCATTTTTTAAAGTTCCACCACTTGAGGGAGAAGGCGCATGCTCAGTTTTAACTTTCTTCACATCCTTCACATGGTTGGTTTGTGATGAACTGGCTCCAGTTTCTGTGTTCGCCTTCGTTGGTGTAGATGTGTTGGAGGCTTTTGCAGCTTTGGCAGCTGCCTCTGCAGCCTTGGCAGCTTCTGCAGCTTTTGCTGCCTCTGCAGCCCGTGCTGCCTCTGCAGCTCGTGCTTTTTTATTCTTGTTCAACTCGGCAGCCAGGCTACTCTTGAGAGTCAGTGTGCTGGGAGAAATGCTAGAATGCCGACTCCGAGATCTAGACAATCTGTGCCTGCTACGAGACCTTGAATGCCTAGACGAGTATGGACTTCTACTTCGGGATTTGGCAGACCGTCTGGTGAAAAATAATTAAGATTTAGTAATCAGGAAAATTCAATCTAAAATGTAGAGTGCTAACTGGAAACTGTGAAATAAAATAGACATTTACTTCATTTCAAAATAATCGTGTAGCATTTGGGAGAATTAAAAAAAAAACAAAAACAATGTCCTTTTAAACAACAATATTATCTGACAGCTACAGTTTTCTTGAAAATAGTTTATCCTATCTTTCTCTGACTTACAAATTCTCAAAGGTGATGCTAGAACACAGCACTCCTCAGTACGAAATCAATACTGTGAAAATAGAAAACACACAACAAAGCATCACCACTGTTTTAGAAAACACCAGCAGGCAGTAACAAGACAGCAGTGATGGAAGGAACCCAGCACAGGTTGACCAGTCCAGCAGGGAGGCAGGTTCTCCAGCTCAGCACACCTGTAACACTTCAGGGCTCTGAGATCAGAATTAAACAGACAAAACCTACCACTAAGCAAGAAATAAAAACAGCCAAGGCTCACTTCAAAAAAACAATTTAAAAAAAGTCTGCGTGTGCTGATTAAAATACACACAAGCAGAACCATCTCACTCATACAAAATATGTTACAGGGACGTAACTCAGTGGTAAGAACTCTTGCCCTGTATGCACAAGGCCCTGGGTTCGATCCCTAACACCACTAAAGAAAAAAACCTTACAATGGGCCTAACTTCATACAGAAAGTATAATGAAGTAACAGCCATATAACTATTCTCAAGCTGAAGCTCTACTGGCAGTCTTTTCATGAACAATAGCAAAAAAGTTATATACACATATATGTATGTGTATAAAACTTAAATCTTCAAAGTATTTGATAACTCACTCTCACAGTAGAATATAAAAATTGCTAAATATTATTACAATTTTTTAGAAGGGAAAACCACCAATAATAGTACAGTGTAAACTAAAACTGGGGACTTCAGGCTACTGGCTCTGTAAAGTTACAAAAACCCTAAAACTCAGAACTACTTCATTGTGATGGTATAATTCACTTTTTAAAAAATTGTTTTGAAAACTGGGCATGGTGGTGCATGTCTGTAACCCCAGCATGCTAGGAGGCTGGGCAACTCAACAATTTACTGAGGCTGTTTCTCAAAAACAGTCATCAGTTAATCAAAAATAAATTGAAAAGGGGCTAGAGAGACTTATTTTTTGAAGCTCGAAGGTCCTGGCTTCAAAAAACAAAATGATGCTGAGTATGATGATACATGCATATAATCCCAGTTCTCAGGAGGCTGAGGCAGGAAGGTCTCAGCAAATTCAAGGCTACCTTTGACTACCTGGCCAAATCCTATCTCAAAAAACAAAACAAGCAATTAAAAAAAAAAAACCCAAAAGCAGGAAAAAAAATTCACTACCTTTAGGAAAAACTCAAATGCAAATTCAAATTCTTCCTCATTCTTTCAAGAGCAATTATGTACAAAGCCAAATAGTGTCAACAAGGAGCTGGTGTTTCATACAAACTCCGTACTTCACATAAAAAAAACAACAACTTTAGACTAACAGAAACACTAGTTTAGAAGAACATTCTAATTCTAATCTAACTTTTATCATTAAATATGATAAATAAAAGTGAGATTAGATTATCATAAAATTTATCATTATATATCAATCATTAAAATTAACCAATTGATTAGCCTACAATTTTAGTCATGGAAAAGTAAGAAAATGTTTGGCTAAATATTAAGTAATAAGTTGGTTATAAAATAACTTGTGACAACTTTAGGAAAGAAAAGCATTATAATATGAAACACCTGGCTGCATTTTTTATTTCTTCTCCCTTCAGACTGTGTTGAGCTTAAACTCTGTTGATTCTACCTGAATCATGTTTATGTCCCCAATCAGCTCTGGATGAGCAGCAGGAAAAAGCAGAGGCTGTCATCTCACAAACCAACAGCACAGCAGCTTAGGAAGCAGTTTTTCTCCAATGAACTCTTCTACCCTGGCAAGACTGGTTATCAGTTTCACACAGGCACACAAATTATATTTACTAGAGAATTATGATAAGTAAATCTTCCCTAAGAAAGAAGATACAAAGATGGTAGGAAAAATGGTTACAAATTATTTTCTCCAGCTTATTAAAGTATCCCTAGCAGAATCTGAGTAAGAAGCAATCAGTCAAGACTTAGAAATGTTTTGTTCTGTAAAAAATGCTACTTCAGAAATGCCATTTTTATGGTATTTGATTCCTATAGCTAATAAATTCTTCTATTCACCCTCCATTCCTCTTCAACTCTACTTCTTTAACATATTTATTTTATGTCTTAATAAGCTTGCATTCTTTCAGACATTTCAAATTTGCTAATAAATCCCAACAATATGTTTACTATTTATAACAAACATAATTTGGGAACCTAAAATTAAGTATAAAAACAAAACTCAAAATTAGGACATTTTTTACCAGGCACAGTGGCACATGTCTGTAATCCCAGCACTCAGGAGGATCACTGCAAATTGGAAGCCAATCTGGACTACATAGGGAGACCCTGTCCCCAAAAAAGAACACTTTTACTCATGATTTAATGTTTTAGCCATATAAAGTTGCAAAGAGTCTATGCAACTTTACTACAAATTATACTATGATAATGTTTTAATAAAAGAATGTAATGAGGGTGGTATGAAGTCCAACTGCCTTGTCTGAAGAGATAAAATTCTTTCTAAAATGTTTTTCTAAATCACAGCACTGGAGAAGCTGAGGCAGTAGGATCATTGTGAGCTGGTAGCCAACCTCGACTACACAGTGAGACCGTCTCCCAAAAAAACAAACAAAAAAATCAGTTTTTCTAATATATCTAACATTATTAAATTGAGTGAGCACATATTAGCTATTTCTTACTTCTCTTCTGTTTTTAAGTGATTATAGGACCTCTAAAATTAAGAGACCACCCTCTGTGTCTAAAAGGTTCCCCTAAACGCACACAACTCAAAAGTATGATCACGGTTAAAACACTACTGCTAGTGTTCACTGTTACTTAGGCTAGTTTGTGTCTGCTGGGGAGAAAGCATGGTTTTCTGTTCACTTGAGTGCAGGAGCCCAGGTCTTCTGGGAACTCTACACGTAAGGAGCAAATGCAAGCCCTGGCAGAAGCTGCATCCTCCACCACCCTGGCTCCTGTCAGGCACCCTCTTCTCCAGAGCATTCACGCACTCTAACAGCACACTATTTCTCTCGCCTCTTTAGAGATCCTTGGAACCACTGAAAAAAAATCCCTCTGAGTTCCCATAATCCTCCTAACCTTTGTAAGTTCCTTCATGAAAGTATCGTGAATCACCTAAATTGTAGTCCATTTCCTTCTGGAACCTCAACCAATTTACCTTTATATCAGATCTTAATCCCAAAATTGCTAAGTCCTAAATCCAAATTTTTGGTTTTCTATTATAAAATCCAATCTCTCATTATAGAAAATACTACTGAAGAACAACATCCAATAGAACTTTCTGGAATGGTTAAAATATTCTACACGTGATATTCAATACAATAGACACTAATCACAGCACTTTGTAGCTTAAATTTTCTACCCTACTTAGACCATGTTACAACAGTTGTATCCATTTCAAAAATCATTGTTGATCTCCTTAAAAAGACACGAAACTGCTTATCAAATTAAAAGAACTGCAAAACATAAGGTGGTATTATCTTTTCAAAGACCTGTTTCTCCCAAGCATCTCTTTCATTGCCTTTGTACATAAAACTGTGTTACTATGGTCTGCCACGTAACGTGGTTTTAACAGCCTATTAAGAAACGGTATGTAAGAGCACTGTAGGCCTCTTAAAAGCTTCTCTTTGTTTTAAACTTTATTCTACCTTATCTAAGCCATACTGATATGGTGACTCATACAGTACCCCTGGAAGCTGAAGCAGAGGAATTTCAAGTTCAAGCCCAGCCTGGATACTCAGTGATTTAGAGACCCTTAAGAAACTAAAAGGACTAGGGATGTAGCTCAGTATGAAAGCCCTGGATTCAATTCCCAGCAACAAATTATTAATGAATCCAGTTTCCATCACGGACAACAGGGTCTGAAATTAAAACATGAAAAGTGGATAAATGTTCCTCTAACATCTACTCCTTACCATTTTCTATTTTTAATTTCACTACTCTCTGGACATTCACCCAAACTAAAATTCATTCTCAGTTTCCTGATGCCCAATGGTCTCATTGTGATTCTAAGTCTACATTTGCATGTAGTCATACCCTTTGAATATTTCCTATTGCTGCAAATTATCTTACAGTCTAGAGACACGAAGTTCAAAATCACTCTCAGTGAGCTTAAAAAAAAATGCACACATGTCATAGTATAATTCATGCTAGAGTCTCTCACCTTTCCCATCTTCAACAGGCTATTAACATCCACTAGCTTAGTCTTGTCTCCACCATGACACTCCCTTCAATGATCACTTGGTGTTCTCTGACATAACCCTACATCTGTCCTTCAATGAAGATCCTTGTGATCACACAAGACCTGCTGGATAATCTAGGATAAACTCCCCATCTCAAAATCTTTCATGTAAATCACATGTACAAAATTCCTTTTGCCATGGTAAGCATCACCGCACAGGTTCCATGAAGTATAATACTGACATCCTTGGGAAACCATTATTTAGCCTCTTCCATTCTCAAGGCCATCATTCCATTTCACCTCACCACCTCTCTGTTAGAACACATTGGCTTTTAAAAAATTGCTCCCCACTGTTCAGTGATCATTATGTAACTCAAATTTACTCATTTTACTTCCCTGCTTATGGGATGTCCAATTCAAGCTCACAACCCCATTTCCAGGACCATCAGGAATGTCTCTTACATTCAAATTTTGTATTTTCACTTGCCTTACCTTCTACCTTACCTTAGAGGTGCTCCTCCACCTCGCTAAAGCTTACACCTCTGTGATTCAATCCCATCCTCTCTAGAATCTCACTTCACAGACTACTGTGAAGACCAACAGCACAGCACTACCTGCAAGTCTGTCAGAAATGCTGAAGCCTAGTACCTCACCCAGGAGCTGTGGGATCAGAAGCTGCACTTTAATTAGATCTTGAAGTTTGAAAGGCACTCAATTAGATTCCTTTGGTGTAACTGGTTTATTTCACTACCTGGAACTTTAACCCTTTGCTATCCATTTCTACTTTCCTCAAGCAATAATTCTCTAAGACTTTAAAGTAAAACAAAACAAAATGAGCATGTATGGTACTTGATATTGTATTTCTAGCTCTCCCTTCAATTACAGCCAAATTTTCATCTCCCATAATCTCCTCAAACTACAATAACCTGGGGCTTAAACCCTCACTGAAATTACAAAAGCCAACAATCTTTCAAAAAAACAAGAACAGCCAGGCATGGTGGCACATGCACTTGGGAAGCTGAAGAAAGAGGACTGCCACCAGTTCAAGACTAGCCTGGGCTACACAGTGAGTTCAAGGCCAGTCCAAACTACATAGTGAGACTCTGTCTCAATAAATAAATAAATAGGAAAATATTCATGTCTTTGATTGCTATGTTGAGTAGTCTTAAAATTTTCCTAACCAGTGGTACAGTGGTGCATGCCTATGATCCCAGCACTCAGGAGGTTGAGCCAGTACTGCTACAAATTCAAGTGTGCTTCTACTACCTAAGACTTTCTTCTAAGACTGTTTCTACCTCTCACAGTACTTTAACTTATTCTTATAAATAAAGCTTATATGATCACCTAAATGTTGTTCCTCTCCATCATCCTCCCTATGGTACTATGACATATGTACCTTTAGAACAATGCAGCTAAAATAAGACTTCCTTTCCTAATCTACCCATTCTCCTTAGACCCTTTTCTCAGGCAATGACACCCATTAAGTAACATCATCTTTTTCTGCTTTTTCCTACCTCCAACTGACTGCCAAGTCCTGCCAACTCTACATCCTGAACATCTCTCCAGCTTTTCACTTTCTCCGCAATACCTACGATTCCACATTAGGCTTGTGTTTTCACTTACCTGGTCTAATGAAATAGTCTCTTTACCAGGTTCCCACCTCAAATCTCCACTCATTCTTACTCTCCCATGTTGCAACCTGAATAATTGCTGGGTTTCCCCTCTAACAAAACTTTTTGCTTTCACACGTATACAAAGCCCTTGTCCAGTCATCCCAAAATGCCAAACCTAGAACCTTTATTTCCCATTCCTTTCTTCACCTCCTTCATCTGTTAAACAAAAAAACTCTTATGCCTCTGCACAAAGTCTATCATCTCTACAAGGTTCTCCCCTTATTACACTAGGTAGGCTGCTAGAGATGTTCTTCGTCCCATGCAACAACTCCACTTTGCTCCTATCTCATTAATAATCAGATAAGCCACTTTCCCCAGCTAAGCTGCAATCATTGCAGTTTCACAGCCTGGGCTTCTAGCTCACACCTGACAACTGTGGACTTTCAATCTGAACAAGTACTGTGTTGATGATATTCCTACTGAATGGACTGGCCTTCTTAACCTCCCGTCAAGGCACTGCCCAATGCTTCTGTGCCTTTACTCCCACAGGTTTGTCTCCTGAGAATACCCTCTTCTCCATTTTCCACTGAAGGACTGACTACACTATCCTAGTCCCCAGTGCCAGAGCTCTCCCTTCTTCGTAAAGTACCCCCCACACTGCCACAGGAAGATCCTGATCCCCTCCAGAGGAAGCACATTCTCCTTTCTTTGAACTCCCACAGCACTGTGCACCTTTTGTGTGACCTGCTACATCATTTTTAATTTTGGATTTTAGATGTTTCCTACAAAATCAGACTGTATCCTCTCTTTCAGGAGCAGAATGCAGGTCTGATTTATTTTCATACCACTCCACAGCCCATACACACTATCACACAGACTGCCAGTTTTTTGCTGAATAAATAAGTATTCTACACTGAACCTCACCACCCACAGAGCACATTTACAGGCATTTTCATTTAATTTACTCTTCTTAGCAACCAAAGTATAGAAAAGGCACAAGTAACTGAGATAAAGAAGGTTAGTAAATTTAGAGATATGAAGAGGTAGAGTCAATTCTCAAGGACAAAACTTCCAATTCAAAGCCTGGCACTATTTATTGCTACCACAATATACTATGATCTCTATTTACTTAATTTTTATCTATCTTTCATAAGTCAAGTTAAATTCTAATCTCTGTACTTCCTATCTCCTGAAATCACAGAGTACTTGACACAGAGTGCCTTATATTTTGTGTCTTTGTCTTTTAAGCACATAAATTAGTCCAGGTTTGGTGGCACATCTGCAATCCCAACTCCTTCTGAGTGAGGACTGTGGCAGGAAGATCACAAGTTAAACCTCAGCTTGACCAACTTTGCAAAACCTTATCTCAAAATAAAACAGACAAGAGATATAACAAGAATGCTCTGAGTCCAATCCCCAAAACACATACACAGATTCTTACTACAGAGAGAATAAAAACAAAACTCCCTATGGTGACCCATTAAAACTAAACTGCCTCTCATCTTTATTACACCTTCAACTCACTACTGTCCTCTTCTCTGACTGTTCAAGAAGCCAAGCTTCTCCCTGATATAGTGCCTTAATATGTATTGTTTTCTTTCCCTGGAATGTGTGTATCATCACATAGCTCTTTCTAGTCATTCCAAAATTAACGTAGATATTATGAAATGCTGTCCAAAGGTTTCTTCAGGAAGAATATATGATGAAAATAATATGATAAATCACTGCACAACACTACAATACGAGACTTCCTCTTTTTCTAGCCCCTAGAATAGTAACGGAGAATTTACACACACTATGATAGGGGGTCAACTATGAATGACACTCCACAGAATTTTATTGACACCAAAACCTAGACTAAAGAAGAGTCAGGATTTAAGAGCACATAGGGGTAGGGGGTTATTTTGGGTTTTTTAGTTTTTAGGTTTTTGATTGAGATAGGCTCTCACTATGTAGCCCAAACTGGCCTTGAACATGCAGTAATCCTCCTCCCTCAGCCTCTAGAGTGCTGGGATTAGACCTGTACCACTATACCCAGCATTTTTTTTTTTTTGCAGTACTAGGAATTCACATACTTGGTAGGCACTCTATTACTGAGGTACATTACCAACCAAACATTATTTTAGATTAAACAAACAACAACAACTGTTTAACCAAGCATGACAGTGCACACCTGTAATCCCAATTGCTGTATGTAGGAGGCTAGGACAAGAGGACTGCAATTCAGGGCCAGCCTGGGCAACTTAGCAACAACCTATCACAGTATTAAAAAGGGTTGAGAAAAGCACCGCTCAGTGGTAGAGCTCAGTGCTTTAACCCTCAATCAATAACACACACCCTAGATGTTTATTTAAAAAAAAAAACAAACCATAGTTAAATAGCTTATGGAGAAGGATTAAATGCTTTCTCTCCACAATCAGGAATAAGACAAAAAGGCAACTCTTGTCATTCTGATATTGTACTAAAGGCTCTAATAATGGCAATTAGGCAATAAATGAATAAATGGAATCTAGACTGGAAAGAAAAAAGTAACATTATTTTCAGGTATTTTCTATGTAGGAAAATCATAAGGGATACACTAAAAAAATTTAAGACCTAAAAATGAGTCAGCAAGGTAGTAGAATATATGCTAAATATAGAAGAAGCAGCAACTATAGTTCTATACACTAGAAATGAATAATCAAAATGAAGAGATACCCATTACAATAGCCTTACAAAGAATAAAATACCTAAGAATTTTAACAAAAAGTGCAAAGCCTGTACCCTGAAAACTGCAAAATGCTTAAGATAGTAAGGAAAATCTAAACAAGGGAATAACACACCATGTGCATGTATCACATTACTGAACACTGTTTTAAAATTGTAATATTCCTCCATCTACCCACGGGCTGACTGCATTCTCTAGCGAATTCCCAGTTGGGCTTTTCTTTCTTTCTTTCTTTTTTTTTCTTTTTTGAGGGGGGTGGGAATGCTTGGTAAACTGATTCTAAAACTTAGGTGGAAATGAAAGAAAAAAAAAACACCAAATCAAAAAAACAACCTGCAAATGGTCAAAACAATTTTTTAAAACACCAAAAAAGATGTACTTCCAGATTTCAAAAATTACCACTAAGTTCAAGCAAGCAAAACTATCAGATGCTGATATACACAGGGAAATGAGTCAATAGAATAGAACTTAGAGCACAAAAATAAATCCCCACAGTTATGTTCAGCAGATTTTCAACAGGATCCCAAAATGATTCAATGGAAAAAGAAAAATATTTTCAACAAATGGTACTAGGACAACCAGATATCCACAGGCAAAAGAAAACAGCCCTCTCTCACTATACACAAACCAACTCAAAATGGATTGAAGGGCTAAAATTGTAACACTTTTAGCACAATATGTAAGAATAAGTCTTTGTAAATATGGATTCATCATTCTTAGATGACACCAAAAGTGCATACAAGCAATAAGACAAATATACTAGACTTCATCAAAATAAAACGTCTGTTTTAATGCACAGCACCAACAAAGTGATGGAATAAGAAAATATTTGCAGTTTATATGCCTGATAAAGGATTTACATTCAATATATATAAAAGGCTACAACTACAGCAAGAATACAAGCAGTATGTAAAGTGGGCAACAGATTTAGATAGATGCTTCTCAAAAAAAGATAAACAAATAGCCAAAAACGCAATGTTTAACTTCATTCATCAGTCATTAGCGAAATGCAAGTCAAAACCTTAATGAGATGACTTCAAACACCAAGATGGTTATAAACAAATAACTTCTGTCATGAATGTGAACAGTGGAACCCTGAAGTCATTGCCCGTATGACTGTAAAACTGATACAACCACTTAAGAAAAGTCTGGCAGTTCCTCAAAATGTTACACATAGAATTACTATATGATCTGATAATATTAGGAATATACTCCATGAAAATAAAAATACATGCTCATGAAAAAATATATATACAAATGTTCACAACAGTATAAATCATCATAGCAAAAACATTAATGACCCAGATGTCCACCAATTAACAAAGTGGTATTGCCCACATATGGGAACATACTTCCCCATAAAAGGAAAAGGTATTTTATGCTTCAAGAAGACCCTGCATTGTATGACTCCACTTAAATAAAATGGCCAAAAAGATAAATCCATAGAAACATAAAAGTAAAAATGTATGCTTGTCAGAAGCTAGAGGAGGTGAGAACAGAGTGACTGCTGATGGTCATGAGTTTTTTCTGAAATTAAGTGATGGATGGGCAACACTAAAGGTAGTATAAACCAGTGAAATGTATAATTTAAGACTAAACAGAGCTCAGCAAGGGCAAGGGACTGTATTCCCAACCACTTGGGAGGCTGAGGTAAAAAGCTCATTGGAGTCCAGGAGTTCAAGGCCATCTCAGGCAACACAGTGATTCTGTTTCTAATTAACTAATTTTAAAAATAAACAAATGGTATGCAACACATATCAACAGATTTTTTTCCCAAAAATTATAAAAGAACAAAACTGAAATAATTTGAATTTATTCTAAAAGTATACACTTCCTTTCCGTTAGGTTCCTCATGACACACTGTAAATAAGAAAAAGATAACACATGGCTGACTTGTGGATTTGCTCAAACAGGTTCTAGACCACTGAGTGTAAACTGTCTGCCTTCGTGTTTTACTGAACCATGCCCTCAGATGTTTTGAAGTAAGAATAAGTAGGTAAGAGTAGAAGGAAACTTCATCCTTGATTTGCACAAAGACACACACTTTAGTCTCTTTCTAGTTAGTATCACTTGTTAGTTACCTATTATCACATGATGTGCTAGATGCTAGAGACACTTAACACTAAAAAAAAAATCTCCTAGGACTTAAATTCAAGTAACTGAAATAAAAACAAAATATTAAAGAAAATTCTCATCAAACTGGAAAGCCGTGGAACAAATCAAATTGTGAGGGGAAAAAAAACCATCAAATTAGAGTTTTACACCAAGCAAAAATATCTCTGAAAAATTAAAAACATTCAGACATCCATGACAGTAGACCTATATTGTAAGAATCAACTCCTCTAGCCAGATCCATCTGTAAACATGGATCTACTCCAAAGAATGAAGACCACTTGAAAAGGTAAATATTTAAATATAAGAGACTGCATGCATTAAAATGTCATGTCTATATATAACATGTCTTAACATCTAGTAATAAGGCATAAGAGAAAATAATACAAGAAAATAAACTATGCTATGTATATTACATTGCACATGAATGGATACTGATAAAATTGCAAAACCAAGGAGAAAACCTTTGAGAATGAGTTAAACAAAAAAATTTCCTTTTTTTTGGGGGGGGCAGGGGAGGGATACACAAAAATGGTACCTTGGTTCACAAACTTCCTTTCACCATTCTGGTTGCAAACCAAATTGTTCAAAAATCATATCAAATTCAATGGTAGATTCAAAGTTGATCTTACAGGGAAATTTGATTTGGTTCTTATCCAATTCAGTTTACAACCAGAATCATGGAGAGCACTAGATTCATAAACTGAGGTACCACTATACCTCAAAGGTAAAAGGAAAAAAATGCTAAGTTGGACTTCATAAAAATTTTAAAAATCTGGCTCTTCCAAATTAATCTTTTAAAGAAAGCAAGATGCAGCCCAAGAAAACATGTAAAACGTGTATCTGTACCTAGAATAATTACAAAACTTACTGTTGTAACCAATTCAATATCCACTTCAGAATATGGAAAAAAAACTCGAGACACTTCATGAAAGATATGAAGTACAAAGATGCATATGAAAGATGGAAAAATTATTCACAATTAAAGAATCACAAACAATCATCATGAAGTACACAACCACTAGAATTGCTAAAAATCAAAGACTGACAAAAATGAAATCTAAGTGAGGACATGAAGCATGTGAAATGCTCATACACTGTATAAGCAGAATGGGACAGCTATTTTGGAAACCAGTCTTTTTACAAATTCTGAAACACTGAACATACAACACAGCAATCCCACTTCTAACTTACTCAAGAGAAACAAAACAAACAAGCAAACAAAAAGACCTATTTAGAAATATCAATAGCTTCAGTCAAAAGTTGCATTGAAGACGTCAACCATAAGACCTGAAATTAGAAAGTACTGAAGAAACATAAAGGGGTAGGAGTGTAGAGATGGCAAAGATTTCTTGGCTCTGACCCAAAAAGCACAGGCAACAAAGACAAAAATAAATTGGACTGCATCAAATTGAAAAGCTTCTGCATATTAAAGGAAGCAATTTGTGAATCAGAAAAATAATCCACTGTTTGAGAAAAAAGATTTGCAAACTGTAACTCTGCTAAGGGGCTAACATCCAATATATGTATGAAACTCAATTTGCCAGGCATAATGGCACTTGCCTGTAATCCCAGCACTCAGAAGGCTGAGACAGGAAGGTCAATTAGGCTACCCTGGGAATCTACACAGTGAGATCAAGCCCAGCTTGAAACATAAAGCAAGACCCTGTCTTACTTAACAAACCAAAAACTCCAGCAACTCAAATGAAAGAAAACACAATTTAAAAATAGGCAAAGGACCTAATAGATCACAGAAGACATACAAATGGCCAACATGTACATGAAAAAATGCTCATCATCAATTAACATGGAAAGCAAATTAAAAACAAATGCGATTATCACTTCACACCTGTCAGGATGGCTATTAACAAAATGAGGAAATAAAAGTGTTAGTGAGGGTGTGGAGAAAAGGAAACCCTTCTGCAGGGTTAAGAATGTAAATTAAGACAGCCATTGTAGAAAGCAGTTTATAGCTTCCTCAAAAAAGTAAAACTACAACTACTAGTGATTCAGCACTCCCACTTCTGACAAATCCAAAGGAACTGCAATCAGAATGCCCAAGAAATGCCTGTGCTCCTTTGCAGTATTGACAAGAGCTAACACGTGGAAGTAAACTGCTGCTATCCCTTTATGGATAGTACGGATGATATGTAGTATACATAAACAATGGAATATTACCCAATCTTAACAAAAAAAGAAACAAATCCTGTCTTGCAAAATGGATGAACTTGGAGGTCAGTATACTAAATGAAATAAGCCAGGCACAACAGAAACACGCACACTTCATATTTCACTGTTACTCAAAATCTAAAAAAGTTGAGGAGTTTGACTTTCCAGAATTTCTGCAGAAGCAAAGAGAAGAATAGTGCTTAACAGAAGATAGTAGAAGAGGATGGACAGGGAAAGATGTTGTCAAGTGAACAGTTTCAGTTAGATTTAGTGATTTACTACACAGAACAATGACCATAATAATAATGCAGTGTACATTCAAAATTTCTAAAAGTAGATTTTTAAATGCTTTCACCACAAAAAATTAAATATATGTGGTGATGGAGTTAATTATCATGATTTAATCATTCCACAATATAAACACACCAAAACATATTACACCCAATAAGTACATACAATAGGTATCAATTAAAAATAAACTTTAAGAAAAAGAATTTCATTCTGTAATATTTTATAGAAAATGACAGAGTCAATATGAAACACAAAAAACAAGGCTGGCTTGAAGAAAAATCCACAAGCAAGCAGTAGCCTCCCTATCCAGAGTGCTTAAAAAAATTTTTGAGTTAAAGAAAGACCCTTGTAAAAGGACTTACAGAACAAGGGATTTGTTAAAACTGGGGAGGGAGAAATGACAAGTATTACTTTTGATACTGGCTACCTAGGAGAAGCTAATGCCACTTATACAACATGATCCAAAACTACAGTGTTTAAAAAAAACTTTTAGAGATTGCAAAGTAAAAGATGCATTGCCATCAACCCTCCCAAAATACCTTGCTTTGAACCCACTTATTCCATTATTCTTGCTATTTTTCTGAAGTAGTTCTGAAAGTTCTCTTCTTTCAGGGTCTTTAGTGGCACTGTGTGGCTATCTGGATGTCCTAAATCCAATCAAAAACATTTCCCTTTCATGGTCATTTTGACTTGAAGAGCCAGAAGTCACAACAGCACCAGATCCTGTGAATAAGATGGATACGGTCACACAACATATTTTTATGAGCCTGGGTTTCCATTTGGATGGCACTCAGCAGCAGCATTCACTGCATTTTTATCACACCTTATAAAGACACTCTCGAAAGAGAACTTCCAGAATTGCTCCAGAAAGTGGCATAAATGATGGAATAAATATGTTCAAACCAAGGGACAGTATTTTGGGAAGGATTAATAGCAGTGTCTTTTACTGTCGTAATTTTACATACTCAATATATATTTTGATCACACCTCATAAACACACCAAAATTTCTTAAAACATTACAGAAATAAGGTTAACAAAATCATAATTCAACAAAACTTTATTATCACTAATGAACGAATAACTCTTATAATGTAATAACAAACCTAAATAAATAAATTAAAACATCCAAGGAAGTTAAAAAAATATATTCAACCTCCCTAGATATCAAAGTCATGTAAATAAAAATAATAAAATACAGTATCTAACTGCAAGTGTTACTGTGAAACTGAGGAAACAGACACTTCCACACTGTTGAGAAGGTAAAAGCCTTCAGAGGACCAATCTGACAATGCATCAAAATTACAAATAAGCAGACTACTTCTGACTCAATAATTTTACTTCTAAGAAACCAATGAAGAGAAAGTAACATGGAAAATGCACAGAAATATAACTGCTATTAACATATACATTTAACAAAAATAAGAATTCATCGAAACTGATTTAGCCAAACAAGTCATGCTACACTCATGCAATACTAGGAACATAAAAGAAATTATAAACTACGGAGTACAGGGTACAAAACTCCATTGTAGTAACGTCCATTTATGTAAAATCAGTATGTCCTTATACATATGCATAAAGAATTCTAGAAGAATGCTCTTCAAAATGTCAAGGTTGGGCGACTCAAGTGTTTGGATTCAGGAAGGATTTTAAATTCTTTATACTTTTCAGCACTAATAGAAAATATCTTACTACTATGAGCCTCTCTACTGTCTCTGGAAACAAGTAAAAACTACATAATCAAGATCAGTATCAAAAAATATAAATGACTCCAAAAGATGAAATAATTTAACCTTACATAAATTGTGGTTAGAATATCACATATCCCACTGAATGTGTCTCTATGCAACTGAAAGTGACAAGGCAGGTAACCAATCTACATCATCAGTCCTTCATTATCCTTTCATTTCTACTTTTTTCCCTACATTTTATCCTTTAATATAAATCCATTTCATCTTCCTGACATGTTAATAGCATACTGCAAACATAAAGTAATAAAAGTTAAAAGATGTTAATAACACTAGCTTCTTCCACAATTAAGACATGTAAAATTCAAGAACAAAATCTCTCCAAACAAGCTATTCTTGACTCGTTTCAAACAAAAAAGCAAAAACTTCCAGTATCACTCCAAAACTTGCAAAATTTCCACATACAAAACAAAGACGTTCAAACCAAAAATAACAAAACAAGTACCATCACAAAAAAGTGTTATCCACAGAAGAAGTACCAAATAAGGGAAAAGATTACAAATATCTTAAATCTGAATGTTAAACAACATTCACTTCCAACAGATTTTTCAAATACAGCACAATTTTTTAGAGTTAGCAAATGAAAAGTATGATATAATCTATTTAGAAGATTTCTACTTTAAAGAGTAATTCAAACTCACCAACAAAAACAGATAATCTTAACCAGCACAATACAGTGCAAATATAAACAGCAGGTCTCAATTTATTGTTTGTACTGACGTAACTAGCAACACCGTCTACTCATTCTCGTAACATACAAGCAAAACACAGGTGATCCCTTCTTATAAAATCAAAACAATTACTTCCCCAAACCTAGAATATGTATGAAATCAGCAAATGTTGAAATGCAACTGGTACCTGTGTAGACTGATTTCCATTACTCTGTGAGAAACAAAATGTATTTAAACAAATTAAACCACTAATAAATACATTAGGGGAAAAAATCCAAGATTCTAATCTCATCGTTCATACAAACTACAAAATAAAGTCTGTGTGGTAGATCAGTGCTAGAAAGCTTGCCTAGAAAGCTACATGACCTGGATTCAAGCACCAGCACCACAAAATAAAAGAAACTTACAACTTAAGACAAATGAGCAGAATAAATCTTCAGAAAAAAATTTAAAGAGTACTTAAAATGCTGAAAAATGGCCATGGAACAGAAATAACTAAATGCATTAAATGTTAGCAAAACATCACCTTCAAGTGACCACCTCTCACAATTGTTAGCCAAGGACCTATATGAAACAATACTAAGAACATGTACTTTCAAATCAGCCCAAAATCTGAATCCACAATGACCTGAAACAAACAACTCAACTTTTTAGAGCTTCTGTTTCCCAATCCATCAATGGGAATGCTTCCAACATAAGGGTTTGTGGGTAAAAGTATGTTAGGCATTCGTCAATGTTTGGCCCATAATAAAACACTACAGTCACGACCATTCTATTCCTTTCCTGAGCAACACTTTTAATATGTTCCACTTATTATAGGGCTAATAAGTATGATTATGTGACTTTGTATACCTCAACAACCAAATAGCAAAGAAAACATGGTAAGTAGTCTACAGATGAAGAAAAGTAAAACTAAGAAATGCATAAGCTGAGAGCTAAAGAGTCGAAGAAAAACAAAAGTTGTAAAGTACAAGTCACTAAAATGGAAAGGATTTACTCCTGGATGCAACACCAAAAAAAAAAAAAAAAATTAAAAAAAAAAGACACCCAGGTTCCAATACTGTTTTGCATGTATGTGAATTTCCCTAAAATCACCTACACCAACAATTCATTAATACATAAACTCAATGGGCTGGAAAAGATCACACTGATATTTCCTACAGCACATGTGATCTGTATTAAATAATCACTTAAATAAAGTATGTAATCATGATCCACAATAATAGTGTATATGCTCAGGAAATGCCACCATTCCTTCATTTATCTATTATAATTATCTATTCATATGCGTGGTCAGGTGCAGCATGGAACATTAGAAAAATCAATGGAGGGTGGCAAAACAGGCCAGTTGCCTTCTTGGAGTTTACAATTTGGCCGTTTATTCTTGAAATAACTTAGGTGACTCATCACAACTACAAAATTCTAGAAATAAATAGAACTTTGCATTAAGCTAGACAAGTTTAAAAAAAAATCATTGTTCCTAAACACTGGCAATGTTTAAAAAAAAAAAAAGTCAAGTTTCTCAATCAATGATTTTTAGCTGTTCATTCTGGAATCCATATAGGGGTAAGTACCAAAACTCGAACTCAGGACCTCAGGCTTACCAGGCCTGGGATCCCATATTTTAAGAATATATGACATACAATGTAAAACAAAACAAAACCTTACCTTATAAAAAATAAGTTTTAGGACTCGAAAAGACTCAGAAGACATAACGGTCTTTATATTTGCTCTATACTATTCCAAATCAAACTTGAAAGTAACAGGTGGTTTTCTTTCAACATAAAGAATTCTAACAATTTAAGTTAGTCAATGTCGACCATCTTAGATTTCTGTAGGCAAAAGACAGCCTTTCATTTACTTGAAATAATTTCTTTTTAAATATATCTCCCTATTACAGTTTAGAAAACTGAGGCTTCAAGAATTTTTCGGGCCACAGATTTAGCTCAGCGGCATAAAGCACTTGCCTGACAAATGTGAGATCACGAGTTCAATCCCTGGTACAAAAAGAAAAAAAGAAAAATGAAAGAAAATTTTGCTAAGAAACTGGATAAGCCAGTACCAGAACTCGAATCCAACATTTAATGGAACCAGGCTGCATCAAGGCAATGTGCCTGCCACTTCTAGATGTATTCAGGCGTATACCAAATGGCCAGCTGTCAGGAATATGGACCAAGGCCATTCAAAAGTTCTTCCAAATCCAATCCTTTCAAAAATACTGATGGTCAATATACACAATAAGATTCATTAATGACCGCTCCTCTGTATTTTTAGATTGCAAACTCCCTGAGGACAATGACTGCCTTTCTTTTCTGCTACATTCCGGTCCCTGAAACACGAGTGTATATATAACGTGCTCTCAAGTATCTGTTAAACATGGACACTCCTAATCGTACAAACCACTACATAATACACATACAAAAACACATACCACTATTACATAATAAAGGACCTTGCCGAAGTACCTAGCAATAAACATAAAATTCGTTAAAATTGTGCCACACATTTAAAATCGCTATCTAAAGCCCTGACACTCAACCTAATGAGTTCCTACAAAAATACTCAATCGCGAAAAGTAAGACCCATTTGGCAATCCTAAAATACCGTGGTTTAAAGTAAAATATAAATCCTTTAAGATGAAAAACCGAAATTTGAAATTGTCCATGATATTCGTTAGGTGTGCTTGAACACCGTAAGAATGCAAAAATTTATAAATCTTTTCGCTCAAAGACAACGATTTCTACTCAAATCTTTACAGTTACTAGGCTGATAGTCACTAGGCTGAGTGCAAATTTTACAGGTATGTCTATTGTAAAGTACTGAGATTTGACACAGCCAATACATAGAGATATTTAGCATCCACTTGTCATTACCAACAAGAAAATAACAGCAATCCACGTTATTCTGTATTTTCTATCGTAAGGCCCAGAATCGCCGATATCTTAAGAAATGTAAGAACCTACAAAAACCTATAGCATACTCAAAAGTCCTTTTTAATTAACTCTGTTTAACGGATATTTACCGATACACACACATTTTTTTGGGGAAAAAAAAACACTGCATAACAAGTAAGGCATAACAGCTACGTAAATTTTACTGCAGTTTCACCAGTTTAAAATATACCTTTTGGGGCCAGGGATTTAGCTCAGTGGCATAAGCGCCTGCCTGGCAAGTGCTAGGTCATGAGTTCAATGCCCACCCCCCAACCAAAAATTAATTAATTAATTAATTAAACCTTTTAAAATACTCTGAACCAAGATGCTAGTATTAATAAGTCTTGTTATCCAACCGGTGAGTAATTCCAGGATTATGATATGAGAACGTAGTAATGCATTCTCTAACCCTGTGTCGCACCACCTCGATCTACCGACAAATGGATGTAATCACAACCCAACAGAGAAACCACGACCTCGTCATTTTTCCCTACTCTTTAAAATTAAGATCTTGCAAGATCAGGTAAAAAGCGACCTTACGCAACAGTGCCACAAAGTAACTCCTCATCTTCATAATCTGTTACTATCAACCTCCGTTTCAGGGTGTCTCCTCTATTAAAACATACATCAGGAAGAGTCGTTTTTCTAGTTAACATCTGCGAGCCACATCTCATTGACATCAGTCCCATTCTGACTACCCTTCCACCACCTCACTCCCTATGCTGTTGTGCACGCCTAACCCAGCAAAAAAAAAAAAAAAAAAACCATCCCTAAAGAGCTTTTAGAATCGGGGTACACCAAACCACCTCTAGGTGTACACATACCAACCAAGCTAGAGAAAAGCAAAGAGCATTCCGGAGCGAACCGGTAGCCCATAAAAGCAACAAGTCTAAAACTCGGAACTCTCCCTTCGCTGCCTCCCCAACTCTGGCGGGGTGCTCCATGGAATCCAACTCACCTCAGCACCGGACTGTAGGGGCTCCGCGACCGCCGCCAGCTGCCGCCGCTGTAGGGGCTGGGGGACACGTCGCCGCCGCGCTCGTACGAGGACGCGCGGCTGTAACTGCGCGAACGCCTGCGGTAGGGGCTGGGCGAGCGCGGCCGCCGCGCGTAAGGGCTGCCCCCGGCCGGGCTGGGCGAGCGGCGACTCCGCGGGCCCGGCGCGGCGCGGTGCGAGCCCGGGCTGTCGTCGCGGCCCGGCGGGCTAGGGGAGCGCGGCCGCCGGCGGTAGGCGCGCGGCTCGGCCTTGTCGTCGCGGTAGGCCTTGGGCGGTTCGCGATAGGTGGTCCGCGGCTCCTTGCCCGCGCGCGATCGGCCGCGCCGCACCTTAGAGTCGCGCTCCTTACGGCCGCCGCTGCTGGACGTGGCCGAGGCGCTCTTGCGCCGGCGCCCGCGGCTGCTGCTCCGGCTGCCGCTCTCAGCGGGCTCCGCACGATCGCCGTGCCGCCCGCGGCCCTTCGAGGCCTCGCCGCTGCGGGCGCCCTCCCGCCGCCGGTGCTCACGGTGCCGCTCCCGGCTGCGGCCGCTGCTGCCGCGTCGCTCCCGGCGGGGCCCGCGCTCCGCGTCCTCCGCGCGCCTCGGCCCAGGCGACGAAGCCGGACTCCCGCTCCCGCCGCCGCCGCCGCCACCCGTTCCCCCGGCACCCGCCCCCGCCGCCGTCGCCGCGCCGGCGCCCCCCAGCAGCAGCCCCTGCTCGGACTGCGAGCTCACGTCCTCGTACTCCGCCAGCGGGCTCGCGCCCCCGCCGCCGCCGCCGCCGCCGCCGTCCTGCTGCGGCGCGGGCGCCGGGAAGGCGCGGCGCTTGTCCGCCTCCTGCCTGGCGCGGGGCCCGCGGCGCCGCTTCTGCCGCCCGCTCGCGCGCCTCTTGCCTCGCGCCAGCCGCTTGCCCTCCGGCGCGGCGCCCGCGCTGAAGCAGGACGCGGAGGCGGCGGCGGCGGCGGCGGCCGCCGCGGCGGCCGTGCCGGGCGCGGCCAGGAAGAGCAGGGGCGGCGGCGGCGGCGGCGGCTGCAGGAGCTGCGGCTGCAGGAGCGGCAGGAGCAGCGGCGGCTGCTGCGGGGACAGGAACCGCCGGCGCTTGCGGCGCTCCTCCAACTTCTTCTCGGCCCAGCTTAGGCCTGCGCCGCCCCCGAGCGCGGGGTCGGCGCTGCCCGGCATCGCTCCGGGCGCGGCCTCCGCCGGGAGCGGCTCACGCGCGGGCCATCCCTGGGGCGGCAGGAGACGGGCGGCGGGGGGACGCGGCGCGGCGGGGCGCGGCGCGGCGAATCCGGAGTCCTCGGGGGTCGCCGGGGCGGGGGAGCGGTTCGGCCCGGAGCGACGCGGAAGTGCCCCTTGGCCGCGTCCGCTTCACTCCATCGCGCCCTGACGTCGGGGGCGAGCGAGACGATAACACGCCTCCGCGTCGACGTCGTCCTCTTCCCGCGGCGGCGGCGGCGGCGGCGGCGGCGGCGGCGGGGTCTCGCGCTTTTTGCGGCCGGCGCGGCGCGGTGGGGCGGGGCGCCGCTTCCGGGGCGATGGGGGCGGGGCGCTCCAGAGTCTGGGGTGCTGGGGATGGGCTCTGACTTTCTTCTTCGGTGGCCTCTTCTCTCCCTCCCACCCTGCACGAGGCGGCTTCCTGGCTTGCGCGGCCGGCCCTAGCTCGCCCCTCCCCTTCCCCTCTGCGCTGCGCCCCTCATCAGGAGGAGGGAGGTCGATGGAAATCTCTGGTTGGGCCCTAACCTCCACACCACTCCTAGCCTCACTCTTCTCGGTCCCCCCACCGCAGCCCTGTCGTAAGGCCGGGAGCGCGCACGTACGTCACGCTGCGAGAGAGCTGACGATGAGTGGCGGCGCAAGCGAAGGAGGCGGAACAAAAGTGTCGCGCCTCTTGGCGTGCTCGCTCACGCCAGGGACCGGCGGTGCTCACCGGAAGTGGCGTCAAGCAGAAACAGCTCCGCTTCCTGTGAGGGTTGGAACTGTGTGTGAAGAAGGGTTAAAGAAAGGAGGAGAGTTGCGCGTCGCCCCCTGCTGTCGCTGTGACTGTCCCGGTGGTGGCACACCCGCACTGTCTGTTGCTAGCTGTCAGCGCGTCTTGCGGGCTCTGGCTCTGCAGGCACCGCCCTGCCTGCCTCTTGGAGGGGAGGTTCCTGCGAGAATGAAAGTCCCTAGAGACCGTGGGAGGACGAGTACGTTGATGGCTTCCCGGATCGGGCATTCTACCCGTCATCCACCCTCCGCCAAGCTCGGGATTGGGACAGCTGCTCAGAAAGAGGAGACGCAGAGCATGGGAGGGCGGAGATGACGTTAGCGTAGCCACTCTCCGGGACTCCTAAGTTCCAGGCTTAGCCTAAAAATACACTTGGTAATCACAGCCTCCAGCATGGGTGACACTGAATTTTGTTTTAGGAAAACAAAATAACAATTTCAAGTCGGTATATGGAATGTGAGGAATATCAAGGGACTACTAAAAGCCCCAGAATTTATTTACCCGGGGCCTTCAAGTGAAAACAGGAATGAACACTTCATCCACTTTCACCTTAATATCCAAATCTATGAGGCGGCCAAATGTAGCCGTTTGACGACGTCACTGCGCATTTTTTGCCTTAGCAGGGTTGCCCTTCAGTCATAGGCTGGGCACAAGATAATTAGCTTGCAACCTAAACGGCTTACTGCATTTTAGTATGGTTGGAAAAGAAAGCTAAGCAATTTGTTCAATGACTACATGTAGTGACCTCTTTGCAAGTGTATTTGTTAGGTCCTCAGCTGGTTCTTAGTTCTTAAATATTTTGCAGTTAGCCATCGATAATATTTAGATTAGTGTATTCAGCCTGACATCACGGTATCCCGGGATGAACAGAACAGATCTAAGATCTAAGCTAAGACCGCATATCTTGGACCGAATACAAAGGGATGTATGTTTGGTAAAGGAAGAGGCCTGGGTGGGCCACACAGTAGGACCTGGCAGAGGGGGATTGATAAGAGCATTGAAAATCTGAGAAGAAAAGGAGATAGGTTACCTAAAGCAAGTTTCTGTTAGTACTGTTGAATGAAGGTCCTATAGGCAACATACTAAAGAATACTATGTGGTTTTTTCCAAAAATTAGGAGCAACATGCCTCAACACCCAACTTTTAAAAACCTGGGATAACAGAACAAAAGGAGCAAAACTTTTAAAAACTTGGGATAACAGAACAAAAGGAGTAGGTTTGTCTAACACTTTCCCAAAGTCCTTACCAGATTCACTTGATAATGTCATCTAAAAAATGCTTACAGAGAAAACGATCCATAGTAAATGGGTACTTTCCAGTCCCTGCTGCAAGCTCAAAACATGTATTTTTCGTGGGGTTCTGCTACCCACATCTTCCTCAGAGTTGTGTCTTGGAAAGAGAATAAATGAAGCATTTTGAGCTCCTCAAAGACTTGTCCACATGCTTTGAAATACTCAGTAGGATTCAAGTTCCATTAAATGAAAATGAGCTTTAAATGAGAGGCTATATGTTTCTATAAGCCCATCTGCTTTCCTATATAGATGTTTAAAATTGCCCATTAAAACTATATTTTTTTGTATTTTGCTGGTTGTGTGTTGCTTCCTGGGTTAAAGAAGGCAGTAGAGGGGCTGAAGGTATAGCTTAGTGGCATAAGTACCTCCCTGGCAAGTTCAAGGTCCTGAGTTTGAGTCTCAGTACCAACAAAGAAAAAAAAACAAAGTTGGCCTTTTAAAAAATATTTTTTCTTTATCTGACAAGTCATATGCATACTAGCTGTTCTTAAGGGGTAATCATCTGTTCTACAAGTATAAGACCCTTTCAGTAGATCTGCATAGTCAAAACTAATAACTTGGGATAATTTATCTTTCATTTCTTTTGTGTCACAAATGTGCAAAGGAGTTTTGCAGAGGCAACATGATCTAATATATAATATAGCATCATCATTCTTTGGCTAATGAAATATGTGTAAGTTCAGCTGTTTTCTAGAGTATTCTAAGGTACTAGATTTCTAAAATATGTAAATATATAGAATATCTACATAAATTGGTAAATCACTATTTTCCAAACAATAGGTGATAAATCATGAGTAAAAGATTTATTGAAAGTACAAAACAGAGTTGAATGTAACAGTACAAAAAGTTCATTTATATTCTTTCAGATTCCACATTGCAGCTGACCTATAAGAATCTCTAGTTGTAAGGGCAACTAACTATAGCATGCACAAAAATTCTATGATCTTATAACTAGGAACCCAGTATCTGTGAATACTACTCTTCTGGGCCGGGTGTGGCTTTTCCTGTAATCCTAGCACTTGGAAAGCTCGAGGCAAGAGGATTGCTATGAGTGTGAGGACAGCCTCACCTACAAAGTGAGTTCAAGGGCAGCCAGAACTGCATAATGAAACCGTGTCTCAAAGAAAAAATGGAAAAGAAAGTCACTCCTCTATTATGGCTTATATTTACATGTACCCTAAAGCCTCATGTACCCATAAGTGGATCCCTGTGGGAAGTGACTGAACTGTGGGTGTGTGATACAGGATTGCTCTTCTGATGGGTTTATAGCTGGGTGTGATGCGGGGTGAAGCCCGGTCTAATGAGGCAGGTCTCTGTGGGCATGGCCTAGAAGGTGCAGAAATATCCCTCTTCCTGTGTTGATTGCTGCTGCCCCCTGTCTGCCATACTCTGAACTGTTTGTTCTCTGATGTGCTGTACCTTGAAACCAAAGGACAGTGGTCTGAAACCTCTACAAAATGTAGACTAAAATAAACCTCTCCTCATTTAATTATGAGTGTGTCAGGTATTTTTTCCCAGCAATGAGAAAGAAACTAAGATCTTCCTTAAGAGAAATTAATTGTTGAATCTACAATTAAGATTTTTCTCAGTCTTGGGAAAATTTAAACTCAGGTCAGCCCACTCCTCTCCATCATAATAAAAAAAATAGGCATATTGTTTAAAAAATTATCACAGTAGATCTTTTCTTGTTTGGAGCTTCTAGTAGGGGACCGCAGCTACTCATTTACCCTTGACCAAGGAAATGGTCCTCCTCTATCAGATGTGGTTGTCATCGTCCACCCAGCATACAGCTTGAGCATGGACACACATAGAGCAGTGAAGGAGGAAGGGGACACCTGCCTAGCCAGTCAGATCAGCCCGATCAACGCTGGTGGTCAGTGGGGTGACAGATGTCACAGCCAAATGGCCCTCACATACACTGGAGAGTTGAGGAGCAGATACTGCCACCATGCTCTCCGAAGACTTCCCAGCCTCCAGAACCATAAATCAAGTAAATAAATATCCTTTTATAAATTACTCAGTCTTGGCTAGTCTGTTACAACAGAAAATGGACTAAGACAAACACAAAGTTTATAGTAAATATTTGAGATCAATCTCAATAGTAAAAATGTAAAATGATACATGTGCCTCACCTATGCTCATCCTTTTTTTCCTCACCATGCTCATCTTTTACATAGTTCAGGGTCCCATGGTGCTAGTGGTCTTTTGTAGGAGACCAATACTGCTTCTGTGTGTTAGAGGGTGGCATTCTTGCTGATTCAGTAAAACTAAAGGTCACTTATTTTTAGAACAAAATTGACAGTGTAAACTTCTAATTGCAACCTATAAAGATAATGCCTTGATTATAAATAACAGTATGAACTCTGAATTTTCAGAAGTATAAATGCACCTAGCCAAAAACTACATCTCCCAACATTCTTTGCAGATGAAGATTTTAACAGTGGTGCCTGCCAATGCAATGTAAGGGAAAGTTGTTGCAAGAGGATTTTGGATATGCTTTTTTATATGGAACATCAACTTAGCTGTTATGCACCTTTTCCTCTGCACCTTACATCTTTATATTTGGAATTCAAATGCAGCTCTGAAGTTTGAACACCTGTGATGTGACTGTATAAGAATATGCACAGGCTATTTACACCTGTGTAAAGGAAACATAAGGATCACATGGATTCACTGAACCAGGCCTACACAAAAAAACAAAGACAAAAATGAAACAAATTTTCAAAAACTATAAAGTAGTCCTTTTGTGTAAGCCACTGCTGTTTCCAATTTTATAGCCAAATTAAGTTCCTAAGGACTTTCTGATAACCTGATGTCCCCATCCGACCACCATGATGGATATCATTACTTTAATGGCAATGGTCCTTCCTGCTCATCCTAAATATACCCTCATGCTGCTTCACACAAAATACTTCATACACAGTCATCCACTGCAAGAGCTCAGAGACACTACCAGCATTAAAATTATTTCTCAGGCCTGTCCTGGAGTAATTTCTGTTATTATTTGATGACATTTTGGTCCTTAAACAGGATACATGCCCTGGAATAAAGCTGCATATATTACAGTTACAATTGTCCTAGTTGTGTTTTCTTATAGACACCAACCCATACATTAAATTAGGCAAAAGTGGAAAGTAATGTATTGGAATAAATATATTTTTATTTCAAAAAATAACTACTTTTGAAAGCAGTTTAGCAGTTCCTCAAAGTTCTAAACTTAGAATTACCATTACCATGTGCCTAGCAATGGAGTTACTAGTCACATACCCAAGGCATATGAAAATAGACATGTACACAAATGTTTATAGCAGAATAAAATTCAAAATAGACAAAAAGTGAAAACAACCCAAGATGCCCATCCACTAATGAACAAATAAAAGGTAGCATGTGCATACAGTGGAGTGTTGTTCAGCAATAAAAAGGAGTAAATTTGTGGCACATGCTATGCCGTGGATAAATGTTTGCTTGTTTTTTGGTTTATTTTTGAGATGGAGTTTTCTTGTATAGTTCAGGGTGGCCTTGAACTCACTGTGTAGCCTCAAACTCACAGCAGTCCTCCTCCTGTTTGTAGCAGTCCTCCCTATTGTAGCCATGAGTCACCACGCCCAAACATGATGTGGGTAAATTTTGAAAGCATTAGGCTCATTGAAAGAAGCCTTGGTGTCTTTCTTTGAATCATTACCTGAACTACAAGTGGCTGGCCAATTCTCATTTAAGGGAATTAATTTAGGAGACAAAGTGCAAAGAGACTACATTGCCCTAAAACACCTAAACTGTGATGCAAAACTAAGGTTTTTAATGCTAGAACATATCCTAACCACAAATAAAAACAATTTTAAACCATGTTTCTTGATCTATGTTTTTTCCTTTTCCTTTTCTCGACCTATATCCCTTTGTCATGGCCTCAGAAACCACACAAATGCTACTCATTTTTTTTCTCTTCTATTGCTGTCTTTATTCCTTTATTCCTTCTTTCCCAGGACCACATAGCTAAAATTTACAGTGGAAGATCAAAAAAGACATCAGAAAATGGAAATCTGAGCCAGGCATGCACCTGTAGTCCTAGAACTTAGGAGGCTGAGGCAGGAGGATCACCATGAGTTCAAAGCCAGCCTGGGTTATATAGTAAGTTCAAGTCCAGTTTGAACTCTGTAGAGAGACCCTGTCTCAAAAAGAAAAAGAAAACTATTCCCTGTTCCCAGATAAACAGAACCAGTATAGTGAAAATGGCTACACTTCTGAAATTGACATACAGATTTAATGCAGTCCCAATCAAAATACCAAATGTGCAAATAAATAGGTTTTTGAAGTTATTTTAGTAAGCACAAGCAAAAAAAAATACACAAGCAAATAAAGAAAACAAGCAAACAAATACCTGAAGTCCACTCTTACAGGCAGTCCTCTGAGATAACTCAAGTAAATCCACTACTGCTTTAGAAAAATCCTGAGTAATCCTCTCTGCTAATTGTTAAGTCAGCTTCATTATTTCCAAACATAAATGAAAGCATGTTATCATTAAAAATATCAGGGCTGGGGATTTAGCTCAGTGGCTTAAGTGCCTGTCTGGCAAGCACGAGGTTGTGAGTTCAATCTCCGCTACCAAAAAAAAAAAAAAAAAAAGATCAGTGATTTGAAGTTGTGAAATACAAACAATTTTCCTCCCACCCTTGATTGTTGCCCTCTTCTCTTCTCTTCTCTTCTCTTCTCTTCTCTTCTCTTCTCTTCTCTTCTCTTCTCTTCTCTTTTTTTTCTTTTCTTATATTGTCACCCCAGGCACTTAGGTACCAAGCTGCTGAACACTGAGTAAGGCTTCAAACTAAAATGCTTCAATTGTTCTGATGACTTAAACTAAAAAGTACTCACTCCTTTGTGTGACTCTTATTACTCTATGTGGCCTAAGTCCGTTTATCACTCCAGCCTCAACTTTCTGCCTCCTCTTAACTTTTCTCTACACTTGAATTATACAGAACTTGTTTCATTTTTTGAAGGCACTTAACCTCTCTCAAATCCAGGGCCTCACAAGGGATTTTCCTTCTATTTGGAACATACACTGCCACCTCCTACCTCGCAACTAGATCTCATTTCTACTTATTTTCAAATCTCAGTTTAGTTACTGCTTATAGCTTTCTCTGATACCCCTACTGATATCACTACCACTACTGAAGTGGGATTAAATTCTCCATCCCCTTCTGTTTTTCTGGTCAATAATGGCCTTTCTCACTGTGTATGTATTACAATCATTTCTTTTTCTATATCTTACCATACACTGTAGGCTGCAACTTAGTAAGCAAGTGTGTACTTACCATCATATTTTTACTTATTAGCTGTATTAGTCACCTTTCCCATCACTGGGACACAGTACCTGACACCTACAATGTGAAGGAGAGGTTTAACTGGCTGACAGTGTTCAGAAGGTTCAGTCCATGGTCCCCTAGCTCCAAGGTAGGAACATCATGGCAGAAGGGCATGGTAGAGCAAAGACAACTAGTTCATTGTGGCCAGGAAGAAAAATAGGGGGATAGTGCCACAGAGGAAAGGGTGAGGAGCCATGGATAGTACCCAAGGTCATACCTCCTTGAAAGTGTACCTGGATAGCTCCAAAGCCAATTAAGTTGACACAAGTAAGATTAAGTTTAACCATTACACCTTACTAGTCTACTCATTAACCATTATACAGTAATATCAAGCCCTAGCCCAAAGTCGAGATACTTAATGAATATTCAAATAACTAATAAATGGACAGGTTGATTCTGCTGATTCATCAATTAAAATAATTTCATGGAAAGCAACAGCTACTTCAACAATTTTAAGACTACTAAGATTTTCACTTAAATGAAAAATCAATTTATTGGAAGGGCATAAAGGGTCCATACATTGACAGAGAGCTCAAAATACCAAGTGTGAAAAATAGAGACCCATGTGGCTTCAGACAGCCAAGAAGATTTTTTGCAGCTACAGTCCGGGAAGCACACAACTACTTTTGTTGTCAGGCACAGCAGCTATCTTTTAGGGATTTCCCCGCTAAGCCCTTGAACACAATCTCCCTACTGCTATGATTTCAATATCACAGACTTTGAGTCACTTGGTTAAGAATCAAAGTCCTGGAGATACAATCATGATCTAAGCTAGGCTGTGTGTCCAGGCCTAGGCAGCTGGAAGTGGAGGCGTCTGTATGTGGCCCTTCATGGTTGCAGAGTGGGAAAGAGAGTTCACTGCTCACCAAGACAGTGGGAAGGGAATTCCCACAAATAGAAAGGGTGGGACACACGGCCAGCAGAGAAAGTACAGCTGTCTCCTACAGCTGTCCAGAACGAAAGGGAAGTATGTGTTCCCACACAGAGATGTTTGTGTTGGTGCCATGCATATTGAGGGCATCTAGAATAGCTTTAAAAGTAATAAAAACATGAATTGAGTGTGATATTTTTAGAGATGCTCGTAAGGAAATTAAGGATGCTCTTCATTTTCATTTTGTCTTCAGAATGAATACTCAGGAATTTGGATATGGCTATGTTAGAAGTTTTGTTTCATGAAATGCTCATTTAAGGATAGAAAGAAAAACCACTGAGTAGACATTTTGAACCTGAGCTAAAAAGAATGTATTATTTTGTGTTGCACTATCAAAAAGTTTTTTAGTTCCTCAATTTCATTTATAGCATGCAAGTATACCTTTCTGTAGAGCCTAGAAATCCACAGTGAATTTTTTTGGTTTGTTTGTTCATTTCTGGTTTTGATACCAGGTGTTGAACCTAGGGCCTTTGCACTGAGCTCCATCACCAGCCATTAGTTATTTATTATTTTATTCATGGTCTTTCTCAGTCTCTGGGTTGGGCTCCAACTTGCAATCCTTCTGCTTCAGCCTCCCAGAATGTAGAGATTAGAGGCATGTGTCACCATGCTCAGCTTCAGGGGTCTTTGAAAATCACTATACACAATTTCAAACATCTGTATTCATTTTGAGGCAACTTTCTTGTAGTCAATATTTAATGATAAACTAGCAAGAGTCCAGGCTTGTAGGAAGAAAATAAGAGGTTTTCTTAGACATGGAAGAAAAGAATCACATTAGAAGACAAAAATCAAACAAAACCCAAATAGTGTAAACTTGACAAACTAAGGATGAAATATTGAAATATATATATATATATATATATATGAACGTGTATGTGAAATATTGATAGCAGCTTTATTCATAAGCCACAAAATTTGGAAGCAACAACACATCCTTTAACAAGTGAATGAAAAACTTTCTTACATTCATACAATGGAATATTATTCAGTGGTAAAAAGAATTTAGTGAAGCCACAAAAAAGACAAGGAGAAAACTTAAGTGAATATTGCAAGTAAAACAAGTCACTCTGAAGAGGTTACATACCAAATGACATTCTGGAAAGAGTAAAACTGTGGCAATAAGAATAAGATGGGTAGTTGCCAAGAGGTTATGTTTAAGAACATAAAACTGCTTATGATACTATAAAAGTGAATGCATCCCATTACACATTTGTCAAAAACCACACAATATACAACACAGTGAACCCAGTTGTAAACTTTGGCAAATAATAATGTGTCTATATCGGCTCATCAATGGTAACAAATGTAATGCACTAATGAATAATATAAATAGAGAACGCTGTTTGAGGCTGTGCCAGAAGGGTATATTAGGAACTTTATAGGTACTTTCCCATTCAACTTTTCTATAAAATTAAAAATTCTCAAAACAAAACAAAAGGCCGAAATCCAGGTGTGTTGGTGTATTCCTATAATTCCAGCACTCTAGGAAGCAGGAAGATCACAAATTGAAGCCTAGACTAAGTAACTTAGTGATTTAATGAGAACTTTACTCAAAATAAAAGAGAACAGAACAGAACAAAATGCACGCATATACCACAACCCTTCTTATTACAGGCATGCACTGTGCTTGGCTATATTTTATATTTTAAATAGGTTTTTCCCTTGTATTTAAGGAAAATTGGGACTTGCTTTCCTCCACCCACACAGAACTACATCTCAGCCTCCCCCCACCTTTTTTTTTTTTTTTAGATTTTGAGACAGAGCCTCTGAATTGCTCATGCTGACCTCATACTTGTGATCCTCCTGCCTCAGCCTCCCAGAGTGCTGGAATTACAGGTGTATACAACCATGGCCAGCTCCAAATAAATTTGTTTTTGATATAGAGTTTCAGTATGCAGTTGAAGCTGGCCTTGAACTCACTTTGTAACTCAGGCTGGCCTCAAACTTGCAGCAATCCTTTTGCCTCAGCCTCCTGAGAATTTTTTTTATTTGCAGTTTTGTAGTACTAAGGTTTGAACCCAAGGGTGCTCTATCACTGAGCTACATCCCCAGTCCCTGTAATTTTATTTTCTTTTTATTTGGAGACAGGATCTTGCTAAGTTCCTTGGAGTAGGCATCAACTTGTGATCCTCTTGCCACAGCCTCCCAAAGTTCTAAGACTACTGATGTGTGCCCCAAACCCCAAGAGGGCATCTTGCTTTTTCAAAGTTCCTTTAGACATTATCTTTTAACTGAAGTGTTTAGTTATTTACGTTTAATGCACTTCATTTCTCTCTGGTATTATTTACTAGTTATACTTCTTATGTATCTATTTTTTTCTTGGATTTGCAATATATACCTTTAACAGCAGAATTTAGCTTCAAACATTGCGCTGTATATTGTATAGTGAAAGCCCCTTACCACGATACACTCCATGTCATCCTTCACACTGTGCTGTTTTTGTCACAGATTTTAATTATACATTTATTATAGAACCCAAAGTATATAGTTAGTTCTTTCCTTTAAACAATCAATGATCCTTAAAAGAAATTAAGATATGAGTAAAAAGTCCACTAAACTACCTATGTATTTATCATCTAAAATTCATCACTCCTTTGTGTAGATCCAAGATTTTCTGATACTGTTTCCTTCAGGCTGAAGAATAACTTTTGTGTTATATTTATAGATCAGATCTTCTAGTGACAAATTCAGTCAGTTTTTGTTTGAAAATACTTTTATTTTTCCATTAGTTTAGAAAAGTAGTTTTAATTAGATGCAGAATTCTATGTTGATAGTCTCTTTATCACTGGTCTTAGCAATAATGGTTTTCTTTGTATTTTCTTCCTTGGCTTTCATTTATCTCGGTGGTGTTTTCAAATATTTTAATCAAATGTGAAAATAGTGGGCAACCCATTCAAGACCCCTCCTGTCTCTCAGGACATTCTTATTACCCATTCTGCATTCTTATTCTCCAATAAATTTTCCAAAAAAAAAAAACAAGAAGAGAAAGAATGAAAGAGAGAAAGAAAGAAATAGTTTAGCTATATTTTTTTGCATCCTTGTCTTTCTTTTTTTCCTTCTGGGACCTCAATTACATGTTTGACCACTTGACATTGTCTCTAAGTCACACAGTCACTATTAATTATTCTTCATTTTTTTCCTCTATCTTCCCCCAAAATGTATGATTTCTATAGCCATGTCTTCAAATTCACTCATCTTTACACATACTGTATCTAAAGTATTTACAGTGTCATCCGGTGAAGCTTTTATTCACATCTTTTTTTTAATCTCTAGGGGTCCATTTTTTTACATCTTCCATTTCTGCATTATTTTTCTGTTTCCTTGTAAGCTTTTAAACCTAATATAATAGCTATTTTACAGTTTTTTGTGTGTGTTGATTCTATTATGTCTGTCATTTCTGAGTTTGTTTCTATTGGGAAAGTTTTCTCCTGTAGGTATAAGGGTCATACTTTCATCTTTTTGTCTAGCAATTTTTGACCGAATGTTGAACACTGCGATCATGTTGTAGAATATTGGATTTCTTCTCTCCTTTGAATGAAAGTTAATTTTTTTTGGCAGGTAATTTAGTTACTTGGAGCTCGGCTTGATATTTTTTTTTTTTCCTGAGACAGGGTCAGACTATGTAATTCAGACTGGTTATGGACTCGCTATGTGGTCCACTCTGGCCTTAAACTCAAAATGATTCTCCTGCCTCAGCCTCTCAAGTGCTAGGGTTACAGTTATGTGCCACCAAGTCCAAGTAGGCTCTTCATTTTAAGACCTCCTGTAAGGTTTTCTAGGGAATATCTGAAGTTGCTTCTATTTTAGGGGTTATATTAGACATACTACTAAGACACCCACCTAAATTCTTTTCTTTATACCCACTAGGTTTTTATTTCATTTCACTAGTACTAGGAGTTAAATCCAGGACCTTTAGACTGTGCTACATCACCAACCTTTTTAATCTATTTCTCAATTTTGAGACAGGATCTTGCTAAATGACTAAGTTGCCCAGGTTAGACTTGAACTTGCAGTTCTGCTGCTTTAGACTTCCTGAGGGCTGAGATGACAGGTATTCATCACTATACCAGGTCACCTAATTTTCTTTTCTAAATCAATACTCTTGGCCCTGTTAGGAGGAAATTAAATATCTCAACCTGTATAAGCCCTAGTATTATAGCTAAGTTAGATAGGAATGAACGTACAGTCAAAGAGGGAGTGAGATCTCAAAAAGTCAACACAAAAATAAAGACATCAAAGTTGTGACTGGAGGCTCATCTGAAGGTCAGACCTCTAGATGAAGATGCAGTGTCCAGAACTGCATGGCTCCGTAAGGGATAAGAAGTAGCTTAGAATTGCACTATAATTAGCACCACTTGGTCCAGGAAGTTCTGATAGGCATCAGTTGCCCAAGTTGGTGACCAGAGCATCCAGACCCATCCTTTCCCTTTTCATTACCTTTGTTCTTTCCATGTAATCTTATTACATGACCTACTTCCCTAATGGACCAATATTAACTAAGCAGCTACACTTATAATCCTGTAGGTTGATTACAGTTTGACCCATTTTGTATCCACATTGTGACTTTGCTATATAAACTATCCCTAACAGGGTCAAGGATATAGCTCAGTGGCACAGTGCCTGCCTTGCAAGCTGAGGTTGTGAGACTGATCCTTGGTAACAACAACAACAACAAATATATTCCTAACAAAGGGGCTTGCAGACCGCACACTTCTGGGACGATTCCTGTCTCTCGGGAACTATCTTTCAATAAACTTTGCCTACTCTAGCCTCCTTTGTCCATTGCAATTCATTCTTCAATTCCAGGGGACACAAAATCAGCACATCTGACATCTAGCCAGTTGGAAGTTATATTCCTCCTATATCACTAGGACTTGTTCAGCTTACAGCTCTCAGGCTTTGTTCTTTCTCTTTCTTGTGTAGCTTCACACACTCAAGCTCAGATGAGCCTCCTGGAAGGTAACCAAAGGCATCTTTTGGATCTCCTTCTTCACACATCCCCTTCTTTGGTGTTCTGACTCATAAATTCCAGCTACTTCAGCTGCCCAAATTCTTATTCCTGTCTCCTCAACCCAGTGAAATCTCCCAGGGATGTCTGGTTTTTCCTTCCTTATGTGACAGTCCAAGAATTGCTTCCAGAAAGAAAGCTACAACAATCAAAGGACAGGCCTCTTGAATGCCCTTTCTTTCAATGGTCAAAAATGTCTTGAAAAGTTCATGAGCTACTCTTGGTATACCCATTTAAGAAGAAAAAAATGCCATATCAAAAATGCATTTAATACACTGAAGCTGGTGTTAGAACTTGTGTTTAAATGTCCCCCTAGAGCCTCATGTGGTCATTGTGGGGCTTTTTCAAAGGTGGTTGGATCTAGAGTGTGTGACACTGGTACTGATTCGTGGTGCAATGCTTGAACCAAGGACACTAGGATTATGGGTGTGAGTGCTACCCACCCTGGGTAGCCTGGGTAAAAGGGGCAGGCAGACTCTGATAAGGTCCCTTTTTGCTACCTTCTGCCAGCCATGAACTGCTTTTCCTCTGCGATGTCTGTCTGCTGTGCCAACCTGCCTTGGAGCCTGCCAGTTATGGACTGAAACCTCTACAAACTGTGAGCCAAAATAAACCTTTCCTCCTTTAACTCTGGGTACTGGGTATTTTGTCTTAACAACAAGAAAAGTAACTAAGACTCTTGGTAAACATTGCAATTCAGGCTGGCCTTTCACAAACACACTAGTGCACTTACAATAGCCTAGGGCTGGAGAAAATCAACTCAGGTGAGGGGATTCTCCCTTTCTTTATGTTTACCGCCAGTTTTCTCCCTTTTTCAGAATATCAATCATGCTGGGTTAGGGGTTCACCTTACTCCAATATGACTTCATCTCAGGTAATTACTTCTGCAATGAGCCTTTTGAAGTTCTCAGGGTTAGTAGTAAAAACCTCTTCAAGGGCCACTATAGAACCCACAATAGAAAAATGGTTTGTTAAGAAAATGTATGAGATGAAAGGCAAAATCTGGGAATCTGGAAAATGTATGAGATGGAAGGCAAAATCTGGAAAATCTGTGAGACAAGACAGAGATAAAAGTGGGAAAAAATCAAATATTGTGGTTCTGGATAATAATATGGAATATATTAATTATTGTTAATTTTCCACTTTTTTTGAAATTCTATATCATTTCTATCTTTGGTTTTGTTTTTAGGATAAAAAATGGAAAAATGCAAGAACATTATGAGATATTGACAAAAGTTTATGACACATGAACTAGGAATTTTGGATGCCAGGTATGATGGTACACTCCTGTAATCCTAGCACTCTGGGAGGTTAAAAAGCAGAAGAATCAAAAGTTTGAGCCCAGTCTGGGAGACACAGAGGCTCCATGGCAAAGTGTCATGGTAGAGCCTCAAGACAGAGAAAAACTGCTCCTAGCATGAGAGAGAGGAAGCAGAGAGGGAGATGGAGAGAGAGATGAGGAAGCAGATGAGGAGGGAGGGAAACGATCCTTCCAGACCAGCCCCCAGTGACCCACCTCCTTAGACCAGGCCTCATCTCCAACCATCACAGTTACCTAATCCAATGACGAGTTTCGTGGCCTCCAGGATCCAATCAACTGAGCCAGTGGCCTAGCTAGAGTTCCTGCCACTCAGGGCTGTCCTTCAATTTTCTGTCCTCCAACATATTGGAATATGTTACCCTACTTAAACAGAAAATTTAAATAATGTATAGAGAAACAAGTAGATAATTTTTAAGGATTCTTTTTCTTTTTTTTCTTTTCTTTTTCTGGTACTGGGAATCAAACTCAGGACCTTGTGGTTGCCAGGCAGATGCTTGTACTACTAAGCTATATCCCTGCCCAAGATTATTTACTAAATAAAAAATACAGTAATCTACTGCTACTTAAAATAGAAAATTTAAATGACCTATAGAGAAAAAATAAGACAATTTTTGCATAGAGTCATTCATGATACTAAATATATAGCTTGATATAATTATGCTGCGAAGTTTCCTTAACATCTTCCCTGTTTTAAATGGAGTAAATTGTTACAACATAATTTTTCTTTTGGGCAATAATGCAACCCAGAAAACATGTCACCCTGGGGGAACTGCCTCCTCATCAGCTAGGCCATAGATCCTGTCCCAAAAGTTCCACCTACAAGTGCACAAGGCATTAGAAGGACATCTAGATATAAACATAACAATTTAATATGTTAAGTTTTATAATACTGAGAAACTAAAAAAGTTAAGAATACATTCTGGCAATTTTTGTTTGCTTGGTTTTCGAAATAGGATCCCACTATGTATTCCAGTCTGGCCTGGAACTCATTACACAGCCTGGGCTATCCTCAAACTTGTAGTGATCCTCCTGCCTCAGCCTCCTAGGTGCTAGGATTACAGCATGTGTTACCACAACTGGCTATAATTTTATTTTTAAATCACATATTAAAAACTGTGAAAAAGGGCTGGGGTTTTAGCTTAGCAGTGGTAAGTGCCTGCTTGGCAAGCATGAGGTCGTGAGTTCGATCCTCGGTACCAAGCAAACAAACAAACAAAAACAAAACTGTGAAAAAAAAAAAAACCTTTGCAAGTATCCTTAATATTTCATGGAGCTATTTGTGCTCTTCAAAAAAAGAAGTATAGATCCTCTAACTATATAATTGTTCCTGGTATACTGCATGGCCAAGGGATTTCAAATGGTAAGTCTAAAGGAACTAAAAACCACGAGATCACAAAGGTGAAATCATTTTTGGAATGATTACATCTCTGGAATGATCTCAGATGACCTGGAAATCTTTGTTTCTATAAAATCCTACCAACACATTATCTATGTTTACATAGAACATACAAATGGAATCAATGTATTTAGGTAGTTACTCAAGGATATTTCTGACAGCAATCCTAAGAAATTGAAATTCTATTAAACTGGAGAAACAGGTGTAATTGAGGACACTTTCTTCCCTTAGGTCACTTAGGAAACCTGGACCAATAACTGGACTGCTTCCCTTGATGTATTCTGCAAGCTTGTCCTACAGGACCATACTGGAAAGACTCCTCCTCTCCCAATTCTTTAGTAGCTCTCCATTGCTTTTAAGATGGCGCTTCAAGTCTTTCTGAATCTGACCTCAGCTGACTGACCTTTGTGGTCTCATCTTTCATCTTTCTAGTCAATCCAGTTGTGATACTTGCTGGCCTTTGGAAATGACTTTTTTTTTCTTTTCTTTTTTCTATTTTTTCTTTCTTTTTTTGTATTTTAAAATATTTTTGCAAGTATTTGTTTGCAGAACATAATGATTGTATTCATCATGGGGAGTTGGTACATGCATACATGGATCTCAATTCTTTTAATAACTCCTTCCTTTCCCTCCATCTCTACCTGGCCTTCTAAACGCAGAGTTTGCTTCTTTCCCAGTCCTTCTTCCCATGGCTAACTCTTATTTATCCATGAAAGTTCAGTTTAGGTCTACCCTCCTCCTGGAATTTATCCATTCCTCTAAGGCTGGGTCGTGTACTTGCTTGGAATTTTCCACATCCTTTTGTTGGACAACTCATCAAAGTCTGGCTTCTTTACTCTGATATTAATCTCATTACTGGACTTGAAACTTTATGACCATAAAAGCTGCTCTTATTAAGAAAGTTTCTTCTTTTGTTTCTAAATTATGACTTTTTTCTGAATTCTGTTGTTTTGATTTGGTTTTGGCCTCTTTTGTCTCATACCTTTTCTTATTTGTGCATATTTGTTATAAAGATTAATGGGTTTCCTTTTGGCAGACTTGTGCATACATTTAGCATACTTTGATCATTTTCAGACCCCAATTATCTCCCTTGCCTGCCTTTTCCCACATAGCTTCACAGTTTGCAGTTTCAGTGCCTACAACATAGTTTGATCTCAAACCAGTTGTTCTCTTTCCATTCCCTACAAGGGAGATTCTAGACTTTAACTTTAGAATTATACAAAATAAAACAGGAAAGAATTCTACCCAGGAAAGAAGTTTGTTTTCTCATAGAACAATGTACTCATGAGCAACTCTTCCTACTTTTCCTTTTGACTTTTCCTATGTCTTGAATTTAAGTTTCCTGAAAGCTTGAATTATGTTATTTCCATTGCTTGGCATATTGAATGGAATAGTAAGTATTCACTGGCTATTTTTTATGATGATTTTTAAAAATACTTAATTTTCAAATTACCATGGGCATATCAGCAAAAAAAATGATTGCAGAAGGTGTGTTGTACAAAATATTAATTGAGGCTGACAGGATTCGTGAAAAGTTAAACAATGTGTCTCATTTTATAACCTTACAAAAGAGATGATAAGAGGCTGTCAGTTCAGATTTAGACAAAACCAGGAATATGGCAGGAACTTTTTCCCCTTTGACTTTCTTTATATTTTTTAAAAATCTAGATTTATAAACATATCTGACTCAAACACAATTCTTCAAAAACCAAAGAAAATTGAAATTGCTGAGTGTAGTTTAACACACTTTCTGTAGGTCCCCAACCTACCCTTCTTAGTGAGACCCCATCTCAAAACAAAACACAATTAAGTAAAATGAAAGAAAAAGGAAAGGGGATTCAAACTGATTAGATAAAGTAGAATTATCTAAATCTAAAAAAATAAAGCTTTAGACCACATGTCACTAACTGTCTTTCTAAAATATGAACTATTTCTTGTTCCTTTCCTTTTTGCTTTTGCTTTTCAAAACAGACAAAATTTTAATACCATTAGTAAAAATTAATCACCATTTATGGATGTTTTTGATGTCCAATAATCCTATGAATAGCTTCAGTACACTAAGAATCTGTTAACACATTCACAGATAATAACACATTTATTTTTCAAAACACTCTGAAAGGTAGAGGCTATTATTCCTACTTCACAGTTGTGGAACAAATTCACAGAAATTATTTGACTTTCTCAACATCACACAACTAGAAAGGGTCAGAAATTTAAGGATATTTGTGAATGTTGGAGAAAGGAGATGAAATGGTAACAGTCCCCTGAGGAGACAATACTTCAGAAACATTTTTCTCACAGCTGGTGGGGTGTTTGTTTGCTTGTTTGTGTTTTATTTTATTTTGGTGGGTTTTGTGTTTTGTTATTAGTATTATTAGTTTGTTTTTGTTTTGTTTTGCTTTGGTATGCTTTTTTTGAAACAGGATCGTGCTATGTAGCCCAGGCTGGCCTCCACACTTGAAGTGATCCTCCTGCCTCAGTTTCTGAGTGTTGGCCACCACACCCAGCATCTCTATGTAGTTCAGGCTGGCCTTGAACTCACTATGTAGCCCACATAGGCAATGACCTCATGGTGATCCCTCTGCTCCAGCCTCTTGAATGCTGGGATTGCAGGTGCACCCACCATACTTAGATCACAGCTATTTTTAAAAGGATAGTTTGTTCAAGCCTGCTGAGATAAGTCAAAGCATACATGTTTTTATTCTCTGGTCATTACTTCAGATAGCCCAGGATAAATTTCTTAAAAGTCAAGCCTTTTTGCCAGGTGTGGTGGAATGTGGCTATGATTCCAGCAATACAGGAAGCTGAGGCAGGAGGATGGAAAGCAGCAGCCCAGACTGGGCAGTTTAGTGACAAAAGCTGGGTTCAGTCTTCAGTTCGGGAGGACAAAAATCAATCAATTTATCTTGAGCATTAGCAACAAAAATTTATTGATTCCTATTGTCGCTGTGGAGGGCACCATTCTGGACACAAGAACATAAATATATAAAGGAGGCTCACTTCCCCTCTGACAGTACAGTTGCTATCTCTTTTGGTGGAAAGTATCTTTGGATTTATGTAGAGAGCATTTCACAATTTGTGTGGAGAGCACAACACATTTGATGTTCTTTTTCTTTAAAATGAAACAAAAAATGTCCTTAGAGAAATGGGCGATGTTAGCATTTGCATCAGTAACAGCCATCATTGAGATGCTCACGAAGGGAACCAAGACATATTATCATGAGCATTATAGGCTGGGGTTTTAGCTCAGTGGTGTTGTGCCTGCCTGGCAAGCATGAGGTCCCAAGTTTGATTCCCAGTACCCCAAAATAAACAAACAAGCAAAACAAAACAAAAACCCAATTGTTATTGTTATGCAAGGACTTATTAAAATGTTTGGTGATTATTTAAATTTTTAAAAGTTATTACAGCAAAAACACATTGCCATAAATCCTCCTCAAAATATTCACCCTTGCTTGGATCATATTTATTCTACCATTCTGGTCATTTTTGAGGCAGTTCTGGAAATCCTTTTTCATAAATGTCTAAACAAGAGTGATCAAAAATGTGGTAAATGCTGCTGCTGAGTACCATCAACAGAAAGACAGACTCTTAAAAACATGATAGGGTGTCCTCATCCACCTTCATGACTGGATCTGGGGTTCAGCAACTTCTGGCTCTTTCCAACAGTCACAGTGACCATGAAAAGGAAACATTCGAATCAATCCAGGACTTTGAGGCAGCCAGGATAACGGAACTAAAGACACTCACGAAAGAGCACTTCCAGAACTACTTTAGAAAGTGATAGGCGTGATGGGAGAAGCACCTTTGAAGCCTAGAGGAGGGCTCATGGCGAGGTGTCTTTTACTTTTTAAAAAAGTAATCATTTGCTATCGTTTTCAATTACACTTGTCCCTTTGTCCCTGCCCCAGTTCCCAGTTACACAAAGGGGAGTGGCCTGGAGAGGGGTCACCAGCATTTATCTTTTTCATGGCAAGGCCCTGAGTGTCCAGGACACCTGATTCCATTCAACATTGCTGTGAGTTTGAAGTCAGACCGGGCTACAAAGTGATGAACTTCTCATCTCTTCCAGTATTAACTTCTCACGGTGATAACTCTTTCCCTGAGCTCAGAGAAGCCCATAGCATTCCTAAGAAAAGCCTTCCATTATGGATCAGCTCTTCCCTGCGCATCTCTACTCAGTGCTTCTGGAACTGACAAACTTCTCCCAGAAGAGCTCTGCCTACGTCCCTGGCATTCACATCACTCTCATATACATCACCTTCCTCTGAGTCTGAAGTCTAGAAAGAAGTTGCCATATGTTTCAGAGTTTTGGTTTTTACACAAACAATTAGCAGTTCGCAGTTGCTCATAATCCCCCAATTCTCCTCCTAACAGCACTTGCTTCATTAAACCTCCATCTCATTTCCCTTTCTTGGAAGGCTCAGACCTGAATGGGACCTGTGTGATTTAGGTTCTGACAGGCTGCAGGGCCGCTGGGCCCAAGGGATTAGAGCTTGTGATAGCTGAGCCTGCTACTTGGCAGGGGGAAAGCAAGTCAGAGCAAGTGTGAGCTCCAGGAGAGAGGTCTCCTGCTGAGCATGCTGGTGGGAGATCTGGCCCCTGGAAACTTCTGGGAAGAAAGAGTCTTATGTTTTATGCTTCAATGGATCATTGTGGTTCAATGGAAATAAATGATTCCAAAGAAATATGCTTTTGAGTACTCCTAAAACTGGTCAAGTGCTTTGAAAGTACATGTAAGCTTTATAAAATTAATTTAGAAATTTTTGGTTTGTTTTTTGAGATGGGCTCTCACAATTTAGTGTATGCTGGCCTCAAACTCAAGGTGATCTTCCTGCCTCAGCTAAATTATGGGATTATAGTCATGCACCACCATCCCAGTTTAGTTAAGCAATTTTAGAATTGCATGCTGATGGACACATTTTATTTTATTTTATTTTATTTATTTTTTTATTGGTACCGGGGATCAAACTCACAACCGCGTGCTTATAAGGCAGGTGCTTATGCCGCTGAGCTAAATCCCCAGCCTTTTATTTTATTTTATTTTACTTTGTTGTCTTTTTGAGACAGGGTTTCACTATGCAGTTCAGGCTGGCCTTGGACTCACTTTGTAGCCCAGGCTGGCTTCAGACACACAGCAATCCTCCTGGCTCAGCCTCTCAAGTGCTGAGATTACAGGCATGCACCACCACTTCTCACTGGACACCCATTTTAGCTATTATCATATCTGCACCATTTTATGGCTTTTAACTCACTTTTATGCCTGAATTTTGCTCTCTCACGGTTAGAAATTTAGTCCTAAGGGGATGTGTGGGATGGGGTAAAAGGCTGAGTTAGATGAACTCTGGTTCTGTCATTTCAATCCCACTCATTCAATCTCTCTCAGCCTCAGTTTCCATTTCTGTACAATGGCAGGAATGGTGGCTGCCTCACTCACTGGCTCATAGTTCCCATGACAAAGTGGGATAGCATGTGTAAATGAACTGAGCCAGCACCAGTGGGGCCACCACCCATTCTGCCCAGGAGGGAGCTGGAGCTTGGCAGGCTGGGCTGCCTGCCCGGGGGCACTCACAGTGTGCCGGGCTGACCTTGTGCTTTGCCCACACTCCCTGCCACCCCTGTCCAGCCCTGACCTCAGCCTCTTGCTCAGCAGAGTGTGAGTTGCATCCCATCATCAACACTTAAGCCCAGTGCCTGCTTCAGGACGAGGGCTGCCTCAGTGCACTTACTCTCCTCCTTCCTTTTGTCTTCCTTCTCTTTTTAAAAGAAAAAGTGTTACTGAATTTAATTTTCTTTAAATGCATAGCTTTCTCCCACCCTCATCCACCGTGAGGAGCAAGAAAAGACCCTGCCTCCCCCCCATTCTGAAGATTCCAGGTGCAAAGCGTGAGATGATGAGGAGGATGGATTAAAAAAAAAATACTATTTACAGCTGGGCCTGGCAGTATGTCAGGGCTCCATACTCCTAGTGTCTGGGAGGCTGAGATAAGAGGATTGCCACCAATTCGAGACTAGCCTGGGTACATAGCAAGACCTTGTCTCAAAAACATCAACAAAACAAAACAATCCACTATATTTACAAAGGGAAAAAAGGTATCTTTTTCTAGTTAACCTTTAGACCTGAATTTCCAGGTCCTTTTGTTCCTTTAGAAAAAGCCACTGGGGATAAATGTGAGTGTAGAACAAGCCCTTTCTCTAGAAGACTTTCAAACTGCAACATGGAATAGGAATCCTTGAGATCAACTGAGTAAGGAGGAGGAGTTGGACAACACCTCTGGTCCCAGCGGGGGAAGAGGTCTATCCCTCCATGCAGGGATAGACCAAAGCCTTTACTCCAATAGGTCTTATGTAAACAGCCCTTACTGTTTCATCAGAGCCTATGTCACCTCCTGTAATAGGGTTCCCTAGAGAAACTGATTCGATATTAAAACTATGTCTGATTATACAAGGGGTTTATTAGGTAAGCTTACAGGATCAGAGGCAGAAAAATCCAAAATGGCCTTCTGTGTGCTGGACAGCTTAAGAGCCAATAGTAGCAAAAGGTCAAAGGCTTTAATCTCACTATAGAATCATGAGCATGAGTCTGTGTTGGAAGCCAAAGAGTCTGCAATGGAATGGTGAAGGAAATAGAGACCAAGGCCCAAGGACAATGGTGAACATCAGAGCTCCTGCAAGTCTTCCTTCTTTCCAGTTTTAGTCTATCCAGGTTGCTGCCACCCATATCTGGGGTGGGGCTTCTCCCCTCAATCTATATCCTATGTGTCAGTCAGACATAGTCAGAAATTACTCAACATCTCTCTCAAGTCAAGTTGACATATCACAATTAATGATCACACTTCTGACAGTGGCACTTGGCACCTTGGTCTCTCCTTCCTACTTTTCCCAATTTCCTATGGAAGGAGTGGGCAGGAGAGGACAGGTTGTAGGTAGGCAGATATCACCTGCTTCCTTCCAAATCAGAGAAGTTTGTGCTGTCTGCAGGGATGCTCCATGGTCTTGGCCAAAGAGGGGAGGATTCCTTCCCCCAGAGCAGAGACAAAGCAGGTGGAGCCGTACCGGACAGGGCGATGCTACCGTCCTGAGTAGCATTCTCCTCACACTTTCTATTACTCTTTGCTTCCCTGGGATTGACTCCACTAACAAAATACAGTAGTAAATGTGCTGATAATCCAGTCTTCTATGGTCCAGTTCAGTGACCATTAGCCATGAGTAGCTATTTCAATTCAGATTCACTCAAGTTAAATAAAATTCAAAATGTAGTCACTTGGCCTTACCAGCCATGGTTCAAGTGCTCAATAGTGAGCATGACTAGTAGTGAAGAATTTAGAAACATCAATTCCACAAGGTCACACTAAGTTGCTAAATCGGAGTGGCACCCTTCTAAGACATTCCATCACTATCAAAAGTTCTACCGAATGGTGCTATTCAAAAGCCCTACTTTAATGAATGATTTCTACTTTAAGCAGTTTCACTTTCTGATAGACACTGTCTCTCTTTCTGGCTTGTTTGAACTCTCCACTTAAATACTTCTGCAGCCTCCATTTGGTCCCATTGTTTTAGGAGTCTTTCCTCACTATGTTTTTGCCCTGTCTTTCTTATTCCCCTTATCCAGCTTCAATTTTATGATTTTTCACCTCATCATTGGTCTCTTGATTAGTTCACTTGATGTGTGGGACATCTCCTGCTTGCCCCTCTAGATATGTGGTAGTAAGTTTTCCATTGCTATGACAAAATACCAGTAATAAAGGACTTAAAAAGAGGAAATGTTTATTTTGGCTCATAGTTTCAGAGGTTTTAGTCTATAGTCCTTGGTCCTGGTGTTTTAGAGCCATGAGGCAGCACATCATGGCAGAAGCACATGGAGGAGGACACCTGCTTGCCTCATGATGGCCAGGAAGCAAAGAGAGATAGAGGGAGGGACCAGGGTCCAATGCCCCCTTTGAGGGCATGCCCCAGTGATCGAACTTCCTTCTATCTGGCTCATGTCCTAAGGGTTCTGCCACAACTCAGTAGCACCATAAGCTTGCAAACCAGCCTTCAGCACAGAGGTTCTGGGGAATATTTAAGATCCAAACTATAACAAAATGCACTGTCCACCCCTCACCTGCTGTGTGCACTAGGAGGGTGACATATATGGTCTACAATCAGCAGAGAATCCTTGGCTGTCTGGGTTCTGCCCATGATGAATCAAGAAGAAAATCAAAGAGATGGAAAAGGAGGGGTGTGGGGTATTAATTCCTCCAGTTCTCTCTCAAGAAGTCACTACAAGGTCAGGCATGGGAACATGTGACCTTAATCCTAGTACTCCAGGAAGTGGAGGCAAGTGAATCTCAAGGTTCAGTATACCTGTGGCAAATTAGCAACTTTATGTGGCTCTACCTCAAAATAGAAAATGTAAAAAGAGGGCTGGGGCTGCAGTTCAGTGCGAAGGCCCCAGTTTCAATCCCTAGTGCCAGAGAGAGGCCTCTCTAAAAACAACAAAAACACAAAAGACCTCCCTGGGCTACTACTGGGCTCTGATAGAAACTGTGATACAAGCCTTACAGTCCGAACTACATATTATAGGTTCCAATAAAACATAAATATTGGACACACAGAGAAGGTTTCCTATTAAGTGGAAGTGATAGGCCCAGTGTCATAAGCAGGTGTGAAAGACAAAAGTAGCAGAGATTCTCATGTTCCCGCTGCCACAGATTTCTCACCTCTTCTCACTCCAGGCCAGGCCTCTTGTGAGCAGTTCCTCATAGCCAGTTAATAGAGAAGTAAACTTAGGCCAGGTTTATTAATGGATCTGTCTGCCTCACGGTTAATTGTGTTGGCTTGGCTGGAGAAAGAATGTCTAGCAGATTAGTAAAGTTCTGCCTGTGTTTGTGGATGATTGACAGGTAGGCCAGCAAACTGAAGGGGAAGTCCCACCTCTGATGTGGTGGCGTCAACCAATAGTTTGGAAGCCTAAAGAAATAAAAGGGAAAGGGAAGTGTTTCTTTTTTTGGAGGAGCTCCAGGCTTTGCCATTGCCTTTGGACACTGGTCTCCAGTTTCTTCAGCCTTTTGACAGAGACTCACATTGGTGATTCTGTAACGAGTTTCCAGGCCTTTGACTTTAACTGCTACTGGATGCCCTGGTTTGTGTGCCACATCTAGTTGTTCACCTCATGTGAGGAAGTGGTGGCCTAAAGCACAGCACTAGAGCAGCACAGGGACAGTGACTTGGAGAATGGGGCAGAGGCATGTGGGTGAGACTCATGGAATGGGGTTAGCATAGAGTTTTTCATTATTATAAAAAAAACCCCTGAAGTTTATTAAGTGTTTAAGGAAAAAAATTAGTGAGCTCAAAGTCTTGCAGACAAAAACTCCAAAGTTGGGTGTGGCTTCTTCAAGTTAGCCTCCAATGCTGAGTGGAATCATAACCATGGTGGGAGCAAGTGTAAGAGGAAGAGATCACATTGTCAGACGGAAAGCCGGAGAGAGAGGTGGAGCCAGATTTGGTGTTTTTATAATAATCCCCCTCATAGAACTAATTCAGGGGGTACTACAAGAACTACCTTAATTCCAATAATTAAGGATACCCACTAAGCCCTATTTCCTGTTTTGTTTTTTTCTTTTTGGTACTGGGGATTGAATCCAGGGCCTCTGCATTGAGCTATGTCCCCAGACATTTTTTAAAACATTTTTTTTATTTTGAGATGGAATCTCACTAAGTTGCTCAGGCTGGGCTCAAATTTGAGATTTTTCTTCCTCAGCCTCCCCAGAGTGCTGTGATTACAGAAACTACAGGTGTGTGGCACCCCACCTAATTTAGGCTCCCACCTTCTAAACTCACAACACCGAGGACCAAACTTCCAACCCATGACCTTTCAGAGGACAAGCCACATTCAAATCACAGCAGCACAAGGCTGCAGATGTTCATGTTTCATATAAATTCGGTCCAGAGGATGGCGCTGATGAGGACACCAGACCCTGTCCTACAGATGGCAGAGGGTCTCAGTGCAGAAAGAGGCAGCCATATAGGGAGAGAATAATACCCTCCCTACTTGTTTCCCAGTTGGAACAGAAAGAGACACTAATGACAATGACTATTGTATTCATATGTCTTTTGAAATACAACTGCTAAAAAATCTTAAACAAAGTGTGGTTAACAATGGAGTCCAAAGTCCATTTACTGTGGGACTCTTACAAAATGTTTTGGATACATATCAGTTGACACCTTATGATATCAAACATCTGGCACAACCATGCCTGTCTCCTGCTCAATTCCTTCATTTTGGTGTAAAGCTAAAAACTCTTGTTTCAGAACAATCTCATAAAAACAGGATAGGTCCCAATCCATGCAGAGCAATAAATGAGGAAATGCTTTCTGGGACAGGGATATATGTGCCACTTGAGGAACAGATTTGATATCCTGAAGAACTATATCCACAACTGACAGAATTAGTTGAAAAAAAAAATGTGGACAACTATTCCAGAAGATGGAGCTTCGATAATGTCCTTTTTACATATTCTACGAGGACCCCAGGAACCCCTTACTCAATTTGTGGCAAAATTACAAGGAGCCGTTCGCAGACAGGTATCAAACACAGAAGCTGTGAACATTTTAACTTTACAATTAACATGTGAAAATGCTAATAGGGATTGTAAACAGGCTTTAAATCCTGTAAAGTCAACTAATGACTTAACAACATACATTGGAGCATGTCAGGACATTGGAACTGAGTCCTATAATACAACTATGATGGCTCAGGTTATGGCTGATCTTGCAAATGTAAAAAGGATTAATGGAAAATGCTTTAACTATGGGAAAATGGGACATACTAGAAAAAATTGCACAGTTCTTATTAGATCTAATAGGACAGACGCTGCAAGTGCAGCATGGCAAGAAAAAAGGTGAGGAGGGCTCAGGTTCCACGCCTGGACTCTGTCCGAGACACCAAAAAGGGAGGCTTTGGGCTAAATATTGTCATTCTAAATTCCATAAGGATGCTAACCTTTGCCAAAAAAAAAAGAGATGAGGGCCTTTCCTCATGCCAGCAGAACAACAGAGGAGACACAGCCTACGAGTTAAAATGCCAGTCAACTTCACCCAGTGAAAATTCAACAGAAAATTCAAGAACAGCATCAGAGGTGGCTCCCTGAAAAGATATTAACTCACTCACCAGGGGAATGATTCAAAGTGCAGGATTAGATCTACCTACAGCTTGCAGGGTCACTTTCACTGGAGGACAATTCCCACAGGAATTTTGGTCCCCCACCTGAAGGAAGAGTTGGTCTTGTGCTGGGAAAGGCTGATCTAAATTTAAAAGGAAAAACTGTTGTGCCTAGTGTGATTGATGGTGATTGTTGGGATGAGATACAAGTTCTTGTGTGTGCTATGGATCTCTGGGTTTTTGAACAGGGAGACTATGTGGTACAGTTGATTTTGTTACCTAGAGAGGAGCCTTCTTCTATTAAGTGTAGACAGCTCAGGAGGAAGCAAGATCATCAGAGCAAGACTCTAAAAAGAGAAATTTATTTTACACAGGAAGTGACTAAAAACAGGCCTATGTGTTTTATAAACATTAATGGAAAATGCTTTGAAGGCCTAATAGACACTGGTGCAGACGTGTCTGTAATTGCATTAGAATAATGGCCTGCCATGTGGCCCACACAAAGGGCTCCTGCATCCCTTATTGGACTGAGAACCCCTCAGCATGTGTTACAAAGTGCCTCATCTTTGCCTTATGAGGGACCAGACCAACAAGAAGGTTTCTTTTTATCTTATGTGGCACCTATTCCAGTTAATTTGTGGGGAAGAGATTTGTTACAAAAGTGGAAATTAGCGGTGACTAGTGATTCTGATTTTAAAACCAAACAAACAAGTTCCAATTTGGAAACTGAACAAATAGATTCAGATCCTAAAATTAAACAAATGGTGATTAAAATGGGGTACCAGAAAGACAAAGGATTAGGAAAGAACTTACAGAGAATCAAAGAACCTGATAAGATTACACCTAAGAATGACAGACAAGGTATCAGATATCAGCAGGTTTCTTGACAATGGCCATTGATTGATTCTCCCTCCACAATAGCCCTGCCTTTACAATGCAAAACCAAAGAGCCTGTTTGGGTAGATCATTGGCCCCTTAAAAAGGATCAATTACATAAATTAGTTGAATAACAATTACAGGTAGGACATTTAAAAAGCTCAGTTAGCTGTTGGAATACTCCTGTCTTTGTTATTCCAAAGAAGTCAGGCAAATGGAAGTTGTTACAAGATTTAAGAGCTATAAATGCTTGCTTACTTCCCATAGAGACGTTACATCCAGGACTTCCAGACCCAACTGCGGTTCCCAGAGACTGGCCTCTTGTCAAAATTGCTTTTTTAACATTCCTATTTTTCCCACAGATAGACCATATTTTGTTTTTTTATGCTTAATTTAAACTTTAAAGGATCAATACAACTAATAATGTAGAAGTGAGGTTATGCTTGTGTCTTAACAGGTGAAGGATCCACAAAAAATATACAACCTTGGTGGGAGATGCAACCAATGCTGAAGACAGCCTTATGTAATGGCTCTGACAACCTGGGCCCAGACACACCTGCCTATCAGCCAGAGAATCCACCTCCAGCTCCCCTGAGAGACCAAGAGAGAAGACAAGTAAGTGATCCAGTGGAGTGACATCTAAACAACAATTCATGAGGCTAGAAATATAGTCATCAAAAGGAGAATTCCACCAACCCCTGAAAATCTTGTGGTTGCCTTAATGGCTCTGCTGGCAGTATCTATATGTATAACACCTGTCTCAGGAGTTGAGCAACAGACTTATCCTAATCCACTGTTACTTAGATTCATTATTTGGACAGATTCTCTACCTGAGATTTACTATGAACTAGACATGACTGGTCCTAAGTTAAGTGCTATTACAAGACCATTCATTTCTACATAACTCCTTTGCCTTATAACAAATCTATGCATCCTTGTGAGGATATAAAAAAAGCATGTACAAGGAGCTATCCATCCAAATGTTACTGTGGATATTGATGCTTTCCAGAAGGAGATGTTATCAATGTCCCAACAAACCCAAAAATTTGACAAACAAAATCAAGATTGGGATAAATTTTCTGATGCCTTAGGTCAATTAAATCCATTCAACTACCTAAAGACACACTTCTGGCTTTGTATATTGGTATACTTGGAGTAATTTGTGTGTTTCTCCTTATTCTATTCATAGTCCGTTAAAGCAGAGCCAAGATGGGCTGACTCCTAGACAACATTCAACCATGACTTACCCTGATCCAGCTTTTATGACAAAAACAAAAGGGAGGAGATGTTGGAGACCATTACGAAGTGGCTGTGAGCAGGATTTAAAATTAACTAATTGGCTTTCTTTGTTTACCTATGAGTCTGTCCTAGGCCTTGGCCCCTTGCCTGGTGATGGGAGCTGATTCATAGTAAGTGAACCTCTATGAATCACTGGTCCTGGCTGAGGCCTGTAGTAGCCATGCGGCCAGAGATACCTCAAAGGGCAAGATAAGGCTACCTCTGAAGACACCTTGACTCCAACACTAATTAAGTAAATAGAGACTGCAACTGAAGCAATTTCACTCCTGCAGTCACACTCCTACCATAAATGTCATCCTGGAGATAAACCAGTTCTCTTAAATTGGCATGACTTACTACTTGGAGAAGTCTTTGAAATGACTCCCAAGGTCCTGCTCATTTGCCATGCTTTCCTACGTTTCCCCGCCCTTTGTTTTGGACCTAATAAATATGGGTGGTCCAGTGAAATCTTTGTTTTAGCCCTCAGAGTCTCGAGCTCAGCTAAAGGGTTTTGACCCTCCTAGAGCCCTAGAATCATACCACTTGTCTCATTTTATATTAACCTTTACATTACACTTGTTTGGGAGATAAGGGATCTAGGTCAGGACCCAATACCTATCCATCTGCAGGACACCCACAGAACACTGCACAAGCCTCAGGATGTTTCTTATGACAAAGGAAATAGAATGATGGATTTCACATCTGTAACACTTGTTGATTTTATTACAGACTCTTACCCCCTTCTTTTCCTCAGCACTACTGGGGATCGAACTTTTGCCCTGAACTATGTTCCTAGCACTTTTTCAAATTTCTTGTTTTGACACAAGATCTCACTAAGTCACTGAGTCGTCCAGGATGAGCTAGAATTTGGACTCCTCCTGCCTCAGCCTCTTGGAATGCTGGAATGACAGGCATGTGCCATCACAGCCACTATGCCCAGCTGTACATTCTTCCTTTCACAGAAATCATGGGTTTGCAGAACCATAGAAGAATGGCCTACTCTAGGCTGAATCTTAGCACCAGGTGGGAGGCAAATCCCTGACAGGTTGGGCTGCTGATCTACAGATCTATAGGTGTGCTTTGAACTGGGGTCCATATTGGCTGTCTGCTTTCTTCTAACCAGACTGCCTAAGGCCCTGGAAGCAAAGGTTAGAGACATAATGAGATGGATGCCACACTGCGACACCACCACCTTGAAGAGTTTTTGCTTCATGTTTTTCTCCTTGTAGTAGTTTCTTTTCTCATTGCTCAGACAAAATATCCTACACCCAAAGTTAAAGGAGGAAAGGTTTACTTGGTTCACAGTTTGTCAAGTTTTTATTTCCTAGGCTCCAAGGCAGGGGAATCTGGCAGAGGGGAATTGCAGAGGAGAAACAGTTCACGGTAGACAGAAAGCAGAAGGCAAGCAGCAGCAGCAGCAGCAAGCAACAAGCAACAAGGAGCAAGCAACAGGCAGAGAACACAGCAGCTCTTTCTGTCCCTTATATTTTATGCAGGCTATCCTTACAGTGGGTAGCACTCACTGTCAGGGTGGGGCAGTTTTAATCCTAGTGATGGTGAATCAATCCCAGCATCACATTTTTTATCTCAGCAGTACACACCCTAAATCCAGCCACCTCCAAAAAGCCCCACCTATGACCAATGAGGCTTCGAGGGGACATCTAGATACATGACATGATGCGCCTCTCTCTCCCCTACCTACCCATACCTCTCTCCCTGCCCCCCTCTCTACCCCCTACCCCATGTATTTTTGAGATAGAGTCTTGCTATGTAGTTCAGGCTGGCCTTGAACTCATGGAGACCTGTATCAGTCAGTGTTTTGTTTTTGTTTTTGTTTTTTGAGAAACAGAATTTATACATGCTGCTCTGGGAATCAGGCAACTATGGACTGAAACCTCTACAAACAGTGAGCTAAAATAAACCTGTCCTTCACTTGAGAGTGCTGGGCATTTTGTCTCAGCAGTGAGAAAGTAACTAAGACAACCTGGAAGAAAACAAAAACATCAGGAAGGGTCAGAGATCACTACTTTAAGAAAGTGGATTCTTGTGAACATTGCAAGGTTAAGGTAAGATGTGAACTTTGTTATAATGGGTTAAAAAAAAAGGCTAGTGTGGAATTTTCTTTCAAAAATTAAAAAAAAAAACAGATTCACAGATTTCAGGGAAAGAGAACAAGTAGTCACCAAGAAGCAAGCCTTCCCTGTGAATCAGAGCCATGCATAGGCCTCTGGGGATCAGCCAGCCCCCAGCCCCTTCTGGCTTGTAGGCTGGGAAACAAGAAGAGACACACACACACCTGTAAGCAACTGACTGATCCAGAGAAACACAGGCTATGATGATAGCTATTGAGGTAAAAAATTGGATGCTTGTAGTGTTTGGGGTTTCATTAACCTTGCAGGTCTGATCATCTATTCATAGGACAATGGTATGCAGTGTGGCATCTAGGGAGGCTCTCCTTCTGAAGGTGGTAGCTATTGTTAATTCCCTTTTATCTTGTTTTGAAGTCCTGTGTCATTTTCATTGTTTTGTTGGGTTTGTGTTTTATTCTGTTTTGTTTTGTTTGATTTGGTTATATCCAATGGCATGGGCAACTATTTCAAAGATAGCAAGATAATATTATGGTAGCCATTTTAGATTTACTATTGTCTTGTTTTGAAGCCCTTTATTGCATTCATTGTTTTGTTTGGTTCTATTTTGTTCTGTTTTGTTTGATTTTTACTATGTCTAAATGTATCTGCAGCTATTTTGGAGACAACAAGAGACATTATGGTAACCATTGTTGATTTTTCATTGTTTTGAAGTCCTGTGTCACTTACACTAGTTTGTTTTAATTGGCTGTATTCTTTTTTATTTTGCTTGGTTTTATTCTCTTTAAAATAATTAAAAAAATAAAAACAAGTATGAAATTTGAGGCATAGAAAAACGTGTGCAGAAAACACATCAAATACACTTCTAGGCATAAAATATATAGAATGACACAGGCACTCTAGAAACTAGCAATTGAATTCTATTTAATTCTATTTCATTATTTTATTGAATTGTATTCAATCAGCACAATGGGAGCTTGAAACAAAATCACTAAACTATAAATAAACTAAGAAAATTGAAAGTATACTCCTGATGCAAAAGAATAACAATTATCATTCTAAATTGACTTTAATGCAACTTTAGTGCAACATTTTTAAACAGGGTATTCATTTTATATGAATTACAAAGAGTTTTACAATTATAATTCCTACTGTTGTCCATGGAATGCGGAATGGTGACAGAAACCTCAAAGATGCCATATAAACTCTTTAGCCCAGTATTACAAGAGCAAGAAGTTAGGCAAAGGAACTCAAAGTGTGTAAAAAGACTTACTTATTACTTATTAACATACCTGTAATTCTAGCACTCTGGGAAGCCGAGGCAGGAGGATTGTAAGATGGAACCTGGCCTGGGTAACTGAAGGACTTGGTGAGACTCTGTCTCAAAAAGGTTAGGGATGGAGCTCAGTAGGGAGACCCCAAGTACAAAATGTAATTAGCCAAGTGCCATACATTTGTCACTATCTAATCATTAGTTGTATGTCATATTTATTCCATAGAAAACTGTGATAGGAAGCATATTTGGTTTGCAATACAATAAAGACTCTTCTAACAGAATTATCCAAGAATGGAATACGCAACCATGGGCATTCTTTCTCCCCGCCAAGGACTGAGGATAAACCCAAGGTCTTTATAGTGAGCTACCTCAAGCCCCCCACCCCTTTTGATTTTTTTTTTTTTTGAGATAGGATCTTGGCGTGTAGTTCAGGCTGGTCCTAAGGGGCCCAGGCTGGTCTCGAACTTGCAGTGATTCTCTTGCCTCAACCTCCTCATTGCTGGGACAACAGGTGTATGCCACAATGGCTCCCAGATCTTTTTACTCTGTGTTTTGAGACAGGGTCACTCTAAAATACTAATACTAAGTTGCCTGGGCCGAGTCTAAACTTGTAATCTTACTGACTCAGCCTCCCAGAGTGCTGGAATTACAGGCATGCACCACCACACTGTGATACCATGGACATTCTAGAAAGGCTTTCTCGCCAAGAGCAGTCAGGTATCCTATAACTCCATGGACCACAGGAAGAGGCTAGTCAGGAGGGGCATAACTCAGAGGGGCCAGGCAGATTGTTTTGGGGCATGATCAGTTCCAAAAAACGCTAATCACAGTAGATGGAGATTGTCAAATCAATATCTCCCTAGGACAGTCAGGTCTAGAATAGCAACCAAAATAGAATGCCATAGAAATACACTGGAGGTGGAGTTCAAACCCAGCTTAGACAATTCAGTGACCAATGAGACACTGTGTCAAAAAGAAAAGAAAAAAATTTGGGGATAAACCTCAGTACCTCAGCCTTGGGTTCAGTCCCCAGTATTGGGGAAAAAAATGCACACACACACACACACACACACACACACACACACACACACATATACACACTCACACACACACACAGAAGTGAACCCTGTATATATATTTTTTGATGGATGGTGGGAGTGTGGCAATATATCTCAGACATTTATTGACTTGTTTATTACTGGGATAAAATACCTGACACCCAGAATTTAAAGGGGGAGATATTTATTTTGGCTCATGGTGTTTACTTGTTTGTATTTTTTCAGTTTTTTGAGACAGGGTTTTGCTATGTAATCCAGGCTGGCCTTGAACTCACAGTGATCTTTCTGCCTCAGCCTCCTGAGTGCTGGGATTACAGGTGTGCACCACCATTCCTGGCCTACCTGTATCTTCCTGACCTCTGAAGTCAATATTTTCCATCTTTGCTGTTTTTAATTTAATGTTAGGGGTACAACTTAAGATTGCCCAGCAGTGAGTCTGACTGTAACCTGTGAGAGACAGACCTGCTGGAAGAAAAGGCAAGCAGGAGAGATCTGGGAGTCCCCAAACTATTTCCTGAGCAGGGAGCCAGGAGGCTCGCACTTGTGCACCCAGGATGCAGGAGAGACATAGAAGGGACCTACTGTGTGCAGTTGGGTAGGGAAGGAGCAGCAGAAACACAGGGCACTGAGGCTGGGGACATGGCTCAGGGTCAGGGCACTTGCCTGTCATGTGTGAGGCCCTGGGTGGGGGTGGAGGACACATGCTTGCTCCTGGCTTGTGTGTGTGTGGGTGGAAGGTGTGATCATGATGAGTTGTAAACCTCTCATTCTTGTTTCTTGGTTGTTGATAGTCTCCTAGGAATCTTAGGTAAAATGCGTGACCCTTACCCCTGTCTCTGGAGATCCTAATCCAGTAAATCCAAGGAATGTGGATGTGTATGGATTCCAGGGGACTCTGACACAGCCAGGTGTGGTGGCCTATACCTGTAAACCCAGCCTTCGGGGAGGCTGAGGCAGGAGGATCATAGGTTCAAGTGCAGCCTGAGCAATTTAGAGAGACTGTCTCAAAACCACCAACATGTGGTAAATCCTATACATTCAACATATAATGTCTTGAAATATAATCATTGAATATAAAATATAAATATATAAAATATAATATATCAAAATTTATTCTTCCCAAGTGGTAAAACTATGCATTTATGGGAATCTTATACCTATTTGTGTATTTTTAAAATCTCTTTAATAAGCAGGGGCAGGGATATAGCTCTGCAGCACAGTGCTTGCCTGTCAAGCGCGAGGTCCTGAGTTCAGTTCCCAGCAACAACAACAAAAATCATATTGTTTTATGCTCAGGAGCAATCTATGTTAAAAAATGCATTACTCGTGAATATGTCTTTCTTCGTTGGTCTGTGTTGCTTTGGCTGGCTTCAAATTCATGACGCTCCCGCCTCAGCCTCCCAGGGCGCTGGGATTATAGGCACAGGCCTCCACCACTGGCTGGAATAGAAGGTAATTCGTATCCTCCCACCCCATCCGTCCTGTACTCAGTACGTATTTCAGTTTTAAAAGTAAAACAAAACATGACAAAAAGGCTAGGGGATGTGGCTCTGTGGAAAGGCCTTGGCTTCAGTCTGCAATATCACAAAGAAATAGATAGAGCTAGCTAGCCAGAAAAATAGGGAGAGAGTAATAACTGTTAAGGCAGAAACCGGGTTGTTTGGTTAAAAGCCAGGCGTCCAGAAGAATGCTGCCTTACTCGCGATTTGTCACCAGAGGGGGCCAGAACACTGTGCTTCAAAAGAGTTTCTCCCACACAAAACCCGCTGGGCTTCAATTAGACAAGAGTCGCCCAAAGCGACAGTCTCCCTCCAGTAACTCTAACGGCAAAAGACGGTGGACATCACCCTCGAAAAAGCCTTTCGAGGCATAGGATTTCTTTGACGTCATCAGTTGGTCGTTTTTGTGGTATCACACCTGCGCTCTCAGTTACGCCCCTCTTTTTAATTTTTGAGATAGGAGCTCACAAAATCACCCGTGTGGGATTCGAATCTGTCATCCTCCTGCCTCAGCCTCCCAAAGTGCTTCCATAACAAACGTGCCCCCACTGCGCCAGGCGGATACAATTAGTTTTATGTAAAAAACGGGCGTGACTTTCCCCGAAATCTGAAGGACATCTGTTTTAATACTGTTTCATATTTCTGCAGAGTGCGCCTCCACCTGGGCGTCGGAGCCCGCTGGGGGGCGCCCGCAAGCCCGCTCCTCCGCTTCCACTCCAAGAAGCGACCCTGATGTCCCCAACAGGAAGGGGGCTGAGCCCACGGAGGCGGGGATCTCGCGACTGAACTCAGATCCCAAGGCAGCGCGGTGCTGCCCCCCTCTGGGCGATTAGTAGATTAAATTCAAACGGCCATAAAATTAGCTTTTCCAGCCAAACATTTGCAAAAGAGCTGGCAATTGCTATGTCTATCATAATATTTTTTTCCTAACGTAATGTGGTTGGTACTTCCAAGCTGTGTGATCGTCATAGAAACACAAAGGGACAAATATAAAGAGACATGCAGATTTACCAGTTACTGAGAAATTAAACATGTCAAAGTCTTCTAGACTTAGTCTTGAGAATGTGAAAGATCTGTACAGTTTCCTATAGCAACTATGTATTTGCTACAGAACTACTGGCTCGCAGAAAATTTGAATAAAATAATAGTTAACATTTGCAGAGCATTTACCGTATGCTGTATCCATACCCTACATGTATAACTTTATGGTAAAAACAAGGATAAAGTGTTTGTAGATTCACCTATTCTTTATGTAGATGGATTTATTTAATCCCCGCTATAACCCCCCAGAGTAGGTACCTCTCTTATTATCCTCATGTTGCATATCAAGAAATTGAAATGGAGGGGGAAAAGTGGGCTACATACAGTAAGTTCCCAACTTAGGAACTTTCGAGTTGCAAACTTTCGCAGATAGGAACGGACCTCGCACTAGGAACGTTCATGGCTGTGACCAGATGGTGGGAATAGATCGCGCGTGGCGCCGCCGAGTGTTTCCAGTGCTGTGCACAGTGCTCTGTCAGAGCCTGGGATGTCTGGAAGCAAGAGGAAAAGCAGGGGTGATGTGGAGGGGTAACCACGGAGACAAAAGGGAAACTATAGCGTTAGATCTACGCTCTCAGCCTTAGGAACGTTCTCCTGGAACGGAACGCGTTAATAGTGAGGGACTTACTGCGACTCGGTGGGGAGCAGTCTGCGGTTAAGGACAAACTCATGTCATGTGTAGAAGGAACAGAATTGGAGATCATGACGGTGAGTGGAATAAGCCAGACTCAGAACATCAAGTGTCACTTATTTCTTTTCATAGGAGGAATCCAGAGCGAGAGAGAACAGGAAAGTAGAAGGGAGACTATTAGGGGGAGGAAGAGGGTTAAAGGAAGGGGCAGTAAAGGGAGAGCATGGTGACAGGGTGGAATGATCAAAGTACGTTATATGTGTGGACAAATACGCCAAAATGAAACCCGCGAGTCTGTGTGACAGCTATGCACTAATACTAATTAAATGAAGGGAAATTGTGGCACAGGATAGTGAGTAAAAATAAAGTCACTCAGCAAACATGACAAACCAGAAGTCCAACCCTGGAGTCTGGCCTGGAACCCACACTTAGCGGCTCTGGAGCATGGACCCCAGAGAAGCCTCATGCTGGTGGAAACTTGACTGGACTTGAAATTGACCTGAGTCTGAAGCTCAGGAGAGCAACCTGGTGAGCCCAGAGGATTTTGCCACTTGAGGAAGTATAACAACCACTGAGTCAGACTGTGCTCCTTCTAATTTTTAGAGTATTTAAATAAAAGTGACTCTGGTTCCACCTGTACCCTGAAGATCAAAGATCAAAAATGAGGTGTAATTATAATTACATCACGGCATGATGAATTTAGCAGATGGATTCAGGCTCTTCTGTGTGATCAGCAAAGAACTACAAGCATGCAATCCAAATGGCAAGTGCAAAGCAGCTATCTTTATTGCAAATCCCAGGGAATGGTGCTGAGGGTAAACCCATGCTGATAACCACATGGCACAAACAGGAAATGGAGTTGGGGTTATGGAATAGCAAAAGCACTGCACAGAGATCATAGCACACAGCAGGAGCAACAACCCTAGCAAATCAGGCTTTCGGAACTTAAAGGATATGCACCTCAGCTCAGGTGCCTTCCCCTGAATCTCCAGGTGTGATTTTCAGATTGCTGTGTTATCTCAGGAGCTCTCAACATGCATGCATAACCCAGGGTTCCTTCTGACTTTAATCACATGCGTGACATGTAGTAGGTATCTATGAACCCTTACATAGGTTTGAGTGGGGTGAAGCCAGGGGATTCAACACACATGTGTTCTTGCCTAGAGCACCTGAGATCTCCTAAGTTATTGATGTGTGGTTCTCTACCTCTCTTAGGAGGACTTGGCTCTAGGATGCTGTTTAAAAATTAAATGAGTGGAAGAGAGTGACTCCTTCATCTCCAGTTTTCAACTGTGCTAACTAATTATGTTGTCTTTTATGTTCTTTCATGTAATTTTGTCACATAATTCAAAAGCCTGTCCAGGACAGAAGGAAAGAGTATATTTTGGAACATAATGCTTATATAATTAAGACCTTTACAAACTTAGCTGTGTTTCCTAAGTTCATGAGAAATCCCGGGCAACTGTCAAGGACTCTGTGTTCATCGTAACTGTGTTTTGGATGGGAAAACGACCCCCTTGAGAGGGACCCAGGACAGGAGGGTGTGGGCATTTCTGAGAGGAGCAGAGGGTGCCCACCCTGCTGTCCACACTGGAGGCTGGCAGCTGGGAATAATCCTATGACTGCAAAATAAAGCATAAAACAAATATTCAAGAAAGAAAATTCTCCTGCTCTCCAACCCAACATGATACTTGAAAATGGATCCAGGGCTTTCACATTGAGCTGCATCCCCAGGCTTTGAAAAAAAATTTTTTTTTTTCACTGTAAGAGTGTCTGCTATGTGGCTTAGTTGCTCAGACTGGACTTTCCATCCCCCTGCCTCAGCCTCTAGAGTGCTGGGATTGTAGCTTTTACCACCATGCTGGGCTTCTTTTTAGCTTTTGGAATCCAGTGAGAATAGTGTGTTACCCACCCAGACATGTGGTTTAGGATGGCAGCAACTAGATTCATTGAACTGAAGCTGTTTCCTAGAATCGCCCTGGCTGCAAGGGGACACCAGATGGGTGTGGAATCTGGAAGATAGGTGTGAAACAGCAACCATACTGTCCCTGCTTGGTAGGCTGAGGCAGGCACCTGGGGTTGTGTAGCTCCTGCTCATGGGTGCTGATTCACTGTTGCACCTAATTGTGCACAGATACCAGGCTCACAGTTCATCCCTCCAACCCCCACTGGAGCCTCTTTTAGCCTCTTTGACTCCTGGGTCAGGTGTGTGTTTGACTTTTCATAAATAAAATGTGTAGGAGCCAAATGACTTGAACTTAGTTCCTGCACTAGGCCCAACAGACCAAACCAAAATGGAGTTACTATGGCCGGACTTCCACATCACCAAGCCCAAACTAGCCAGGCATGGTGGCACACACTTGTAATCCCAGCACTCAGGAGGCTGAGGCAGGAGGATTGCTGCAAGTTTGAGGCTAGTCTGGGTGACATAATAAGCACAAGGCCAGGCTGGGCTACATAGGGAGACCTTGTTTTAAAACAAAAACAAAGTCAAAACTAAGTTGTGAGGGGCTGGGGATTTAGCTCAGCAGCATAAGTGCCTGCCTTGTAAGCATGTGGTTATGAGTTCGATTTCCAGTACCAATAAAAAAAAAAAGAATTAAAAAAAAAAAAACTAAGTTGTGTCAGGTATGACTCTGGCTTGACTTTCCCAACTCCCAGCCTATTTTTCAGCACCCACATTGTTCTCAGCAAAAACCACAGCCCCAGCATAAATGCTTTCATTTGGCAGACAGGACAGGATGTCATTAAAAAGGAGATAAGATAGAGCACAAAATCTTCCCAGCCCTAGGACATCTGCTAACATCCATACATTTGCACCAGATGCTCTGAGAACTTTGACCACTGATGTTTGTTCAGATTGCTAACATGAGGTCCCGTGCCTGACCCCCTCGCAGGATACCTTGCCTGATCTCCTCACTCAACCCCGGTTCCAAGCCCTATAAACAGCCCTGCTTTTCTTTGTTGCTTACAGATGGTCTTTTTGTCCACTGTCTTGTCTTGCATCCAGGTAGATTAAGTCTTATGTCTCATTGCCCTTACAGAAGCCTGTTGCATAGTCTCTGGTAGTCTCTGACTCTCATTGCTCATTACAAGTCATTTGTTTTACCTTTGAAGAATTATAGGGGAGAGGGAGAGAAAGGGTGAGAGAAAGAGATGAAACTTCACAGTTATAGTTTCAATGGTAGAGCATTTGCCTGGTAGGTTTAATCTCCTGAAAAAAATTAAAGAAAAAAATAATTAAGATCTTTGAAATAACTTTGTTATAATTTTGATTTTTTGGTATCACACTGGTGGGCTCTGGCTTTTCCAATAGAATGTCCACTTGTGGGGCCTTTTGCAGGTTCATGCATCTTAAATTTACCAAGTCACCTTGGTTGTACCATTTTCTCTTATGCCCAATTTATTCTCATGTTGATTTGTTCATCCTAACCCTTTGTCCTCCAGCCTGGCTTTTACCTTCTTTTCAGTTATCTTTGTTTCATCCATTATCTTTCTTAAATTTCCCACCACAAGGTAAAACCACTCTACCAACGGGAAACATTTTGCATACAAGCTCTCAGTTTATAATTAGTTCTGTAATATAATTGAAGATTTTTCTCCTATAGTTAAAGATACAAAATTAATAGTTATGACAGTCCATCAGTTTCTAAAATGTGCTTGATGCTATTGTTATTGCTAATTATATTACTTTAGCTAGGATGTCACATCTGTTTTAATCAGTTGTTCTCACTTCTGGAACAATCCTGGGATGTTCTGGGGTAATAACCTCACCAGACCCCAGCACCAAAAGACTGAAGGTTGAACCAAACAGATACAAAAATCTTTCAACATCTCACTCTTTTTCTTTTGGTACCAGGAATCAAATTCAGTACCTTGCACTTGCCAGGCATCTTGCTCTTAATTAACTAGAAAGTTAGGTTCTTGGGACACAAGTCAAGAACCTCCTATACACAAAAGACATCCTGAGGAACAAATCTTGCCTTTATACTAGTGATAAAGCTATCTACTACAAAACTTACAAGGATTAATACAGAAAATAAAATAAAAACTTTTGAAGTAGAAAATAACAAGTCACAGAAGCAAAATACAACCTCAGAACTTCAGCCTACGGAGAACAAGTCCAGGAGACAATGAGATAGAAATGAAAGACAGGTACCTGACATTTCTGAAATGATAGTAACTGAAGTAAAGAAACAAATCTATAAGGCTAGAGATGAAATCAGATCACAAATAATCCTTCAGGAAAAAAGAAAGAAATGTCAACATTTATAAAAAGAATTGTTCAGCAAATCTAGGATACGGATAGATAAAAAATACATGGTGATAGGAAGAGGGTGGAAATTGTGAATGATCACTACAGGAAAGAAATAGAATGCATGAAATGGATTCAAACAGATATCCAGGAAATTAAAAATTCCATTGAAAGCTGGCAAAACCACTTGAACAAAACTGAAGACAGACTTTCAGACCTTGAAGACAGTATTGTGGCTAGTGATCACAAAAGTAAAGATCTCTTTAAAAATAACAAGGGACCATAAAATAACAATTCAACAGCTTCAAGATGATGCAATGAAAAACAATATAATACTGATATGCGTCAATTAAAAAAGCATGAATCAACACAAATTACATTAAACTATTTGCAAAGGAACTCATAGAAAATTTCCCAAGCATGGGAAAAGAATCTGACCTGAAGATAAATGAGGCATATAGAACTCTAATTCACCATAACCAAGATATATCTACATCTGACATCTGATAAACAAGATACCAGAAATTCAGTACAAATACAAAATATTAAAATAAAGTTGTGAGAGGAAAGAAATGGATCACCTATGAAGAAAGCCTATCAGAATCACTGCAGACTTCTCAACACAAACCCTCAAGTCAACAAGAGCTTGAAATAAAGTACTTCAAGTCCTGAAAGAAAAAAACTTCTAACTCAGACTGATATACCCCACAAAGCCACGTGGAGAACTAAGATACTTCCATGACAAAGAACAGTTGAAGAACTTGATGGCCACCAAATCAACACTACAAAGGGTACTAACAGATATTCTAGAAACAGATAAAAATGACCACAACTTCAAAACAATAACAGAAAAAAATCACCAAGCAGGGAAACAATTAAATAGAGGGGGAAAGCAAGGAACAAACAGCAGAAAAATAATATGACAAAGATAAGTCAATACATATCAGTTATAATCATCAATGTAAATGGCCTCAATTCACCAACCTAGAGAAACATATTGGCAGAATGGATTGAGAAATAAAATTCAATGTGCTGTGTATAAGAGACAGATTTAGCTCAAAAAGAAATTCATGGATTGAAGTCAAAGGATGGAAAACAATACTGCATGCAATGGGAACCCCAGGGAAAGCAGGAGTAGCTATTCTGTTTTCAGACAATGTGAACTTCAAACTGAGAATGATCAAAAGGGATAAAGAAGGTCACTACATACTTGTTAGGGGAAAAATTCAATAAGAGAACTTAACAATCACATATGTACCAAACATGGGATCACCCAACTATATAAGACAAATATTAATAGACATGAAAAATCAGATATATAATGGTACAATTGTAATGGGACCTTAATACCCCACAGTCACAAATGGATCAACCAGATAAAAAAATAGCAAAGGAATATAAAAACTGAACCAAACCTGTGAAGAAATGGACTTAGTTGCTGTTTACAGAGTGTTCCATCCAACAATATCAGAATACACATTGTTCTCAGCTGCAAATGGGACATTTTCTAAGATAGACCATATACTAGCCCATAGCATATGCTTAAGAAAATGCAAAGGAATTGAAATTGTTCCATGTATATTATCTGACCACAATGCTATAAAATTGGAAATTAATGACAAAAGAAACCACAAAAATTCTGTAAATACATGGAAATTAAGTAATGCCCTCCTGAATAATGAATGGGTCACAGATGAAATTAAAGAATAAATTAAACAATACCTATAATTAAGTGAAAGTGAGGATACAACATACTGGATCCTGTGGGACACAGTGAAAGTAGTACTAACAGGAAAATTTAGGGCAGTGGATCCTCACATCAGAGAAACAGAACAAGCACAACTAACCTAAGTTGCATCTCAATCTTCTAGAAAAAGAAGAGCAAGTCAAGTCCAAAGCCCACAGAGGAGAGAAAATTATAAAGATCAGAGTAGAAGTTAATGCAGTTAAGACTCAGAAAACAATACAAAGAATTAATGAATTGAAGATTTACTGCTTTGAAAGAATATATAAAATTGGTAGACTCTTAGCCAATGTTATATAAAAAAGGAAAGAAAAGACTCAAATTCATGCAATGAAGAATGAAAAAGGTGAAATTGCTATAATCATGTGGCAATTCAGAAGATCCTCAATACCTACTTTGCAAATTGTTACTGTCATAGGATATAAAACATAAACAAATGGAGAGATTTATAGGTATGTACGAATTAACAAAGCAGAATCAAGAAGATATAAAAATTCTGAATAACCCAATATATCACTGAAATTGAAAATGTAATTAAAAATTTATCAACAAAGAAAAGTCTAGGTCCTGATGGATTCATTACTGAATTCCACAAGAAATTTAGAGAAGATTTAATGCTAATATTCCTCAAAATCTTTACTGAAGTTGAAAGGGAAGCAGTACTCCCTAATTCATTCCTGGAGGCAAGTATTACCCTAATACTAAAGCCAGAAAAAGACCCAACCAAAAAAGAGAACTACAGGCCAATATCCCTAATGAACACAGGTGCAAAAATTCTCAATAAGATACTAGCAAACAGAATGCAGCAAATCATCAAGAAGATTATACACCATGACCAAAATGGGATTCTTCCCATGAATGCAAGGATGGTTCAATATATGCAAATCAATGAATGTAATACACCACATCAACAGAGCCAAAGACAAAAATCACATGATCATCTCAGTAGATGCAGACAAAGCTTCTGATAAAGTCCAACACTCATTCATGGTAAACAAAAAAAAAAACCCTACAGAAAATCAGAATACATGGTCTTTATCTCAATATGATAAAAACCATCTATGACAAACCAACATCATACTAAATGAACAAAAACTAAAAGCTTCCATTCTAAAATAAGGAACAAGATTATCACCACTATCCACTATCACCACTCCTATTCAATATAGTTCTGGAAATACTAGCCAGAGCAACTAGACAAGAGACAGAAATAAAAGGAATAAGGATAGGAAAGGAAGAAGTTAAATTATCATTATTCAATAAAATGGATTTGGAAAAAATTATATTGTTCACAGGTAACATGATACTCTACATAGAAGACCTCAAAAACCCCACCAAAAGACTTTTGGTTTAATAAACAATTTCAGTAGCATAACTACATACAAAGTCAACTCTCAAAAATCAATAGCATTCCTATATACAAACAACAAACTCACTGGGAGAGAAATTAGGGATACCACACCCTTCACAATAGCACCCCAACCCCTCCACAAAATACTTAGGAATCAATCTTAGGAACAAAGGAAGTGAAGGATCTACATATTGAAAATTAAAATATTCTGAGAAAGAAGATCAAAGAGGATATCAGAAAGCAAAAATATATCCCTTGTTCATGGGTAGGAAGGACCAACATAGTAAAAATGGCCATATTCCAAAAATTATTATGCAGATTTAATGAAATTCCAATCAAAATACAATTATCATACCTCATGGAACTAGAGAAAACATTCCTCTAATTCATTTGGAGCCATAAGAGACCTAGAATAGCAAAGGCAATCCTGGGCAACAAAGGCAAGGAACGAAACATCATAACCCCTGACTTGAAATTATACTACAAAGGTACCATGATGAAATCAGCATGGTACTGGCAAAAACAAAACAAAACAGACCTGAGGACCATGGAACACTTAGAAGATGAAGACACAACTATAAACACACTCAACCACCTTATCCTTGACAAAGGGGCCAAACATATTCACTATAAGGATAGCCTCTTTAATAAAAAATACTAGAAAAAATGGCTCTCTGGGCTGGGGGTTTAGCTCAGCAGCATAAATACCTGCTTGGCAAGCACAAGGATGTGAGTTTGATCCCAGTACCAAAAACCAAACCAAACAAACAAACAATCAAACAAAAAAACTGGCTCTCTGCATACCAAAGACTAAAACTAGACCCATGTCTATCACCATGCACTAAACTAAAGCCAAAATGGATCAAAAATCTAAACACTAAATCTACTGGAAGAGAAAGTAGTAGAACTCTTGAAGACATAGGTGTAGGTAGAGAGCTCATAAACAAAACCCAGACTACACAAGAAATACTTCAAAGAATCAACAATGGGATCTCATCATATTAAAAAACTTTTGCACAGTGAAAGAAATTACAAAGTGAAAAAACAACCCACAGGGTGGAGAGAATTTTTGCCAATTGTCCCTCAGACAAAGAACTTCTATTTAGAACATATAAAAAATTGAAAAAAATCAGGCCACCCCCCCAAAATTGAAAGACCCAGTCCAAAAATGGGCATCTGAGATGAATACACACTTCTCAGATACAGAAATACAAATGGCAAATAAATATATGAAAAGATGTTCAACATCACCGGTCATTTGAAAAATGCAAGTTAAAATAGTGCTGAGAGTCCATTTCATCCCAGAAAGAATGGCCACCACCAGGAAATCAATCATAACAAATGCTGGAGAGGCTGTGGGGAAAAAGAAACCCTTCTCCACTGCTGGTGGGAGTGTAGACTGGTTCAAGCACTGTGGAAATCTATGGGGTTCCACCCAGCTACTCCCCTTCTGTTTATATTTCCAGAAGAATTGAAAACATCATACTTTAGTGATATATGTGCACCCAGGTTTATAGCTGCACAATTTGTAATAGCTAAGATTTGGAAAAAAACCAAATGCTCGTCAACTGAGAAATGGATGAAAAAGAAGTGGTCTTTTTATACAATGGAATACTACTCAGTCATAAAATAGGATAAACTTCAGACTTTTCTGGGTAAATGGGTGCATCTTGAGACCATGTTCATATGTGAAATACATCAGACTCACATGTGTGAGAAACTGAAAGAGTAAATAACATTTAAAATGTACAATAGGGGCTGGGGATTTAGCTCAGTGGCATAAGCACCTGCTTTGCAAGCATGCAGTCGTGAGCTCAATTCCCAGCACCAATAAATAAATAAATAAATAAATAAATAAATAAATAAATAAAATGTACAAAAGATATTGTGAAATAGGAAGAAATTGTTTAAAAGAAAATTGGAACTAGGATGGGTGAAAGAGGAAATAACAGTAGGGAAAAGGGAAAAATGCAAGTCACTTATACTACTAGTATCTTAGTTCATAAAAAAGAAAGGTTTGTGCTAATATTGATTAGAGAAATTTTTATGGCCATATCTTATACCCTGAGCAAGTACTTTAAAGATCACCACATGTAATGTATTAACTATTGTTATTCTGCTATTTTAAATGAAATTTTATTTTGCCATTTTCCCATAAAATAGCAAAATAAAAAATCCTCACATCCATTCAAAAATTTTCCAATAAACACTCTTCCAATACTAGCTGGATGGCTTACTTTCCTGAGGCTGCCCGTCCTGTTATAGACATGATTATTGACTTATTTCTTATGTCCAACTGAAGCTTTCTTCCCCTCTAATTTTACTGAAGAGTCTGGTGACACAGAAACTAACCTAGAACTCTTAAAATTATCATTATTATTGTAGTACTTGGAATTGAACCAGGGGCACACTATCACTGAGGTACACACTCAGACCTTTTAATTTTATTCTGAGACAGGGTCTCAGAATAAGTTTCTGTCATGTGTCAGTGGCTCCCAAGCCTCATGGAATTATGGAGGGAACCAAATCTAGCATTTATGATTGGTTCATTGTCTAGCGCTCAGACTGGTGGTGTGATGTTTCACCCGCCCAAGGGTGGAGCCAGGATATGATGTAACAGTGGGAAGAAGGTATGTCTCTCTCTTGCCAGTTGGTGCCTTGCTGTTTTCAGCCTCCATGAAGGGCTGCCCCATCATGCCATGCTGCCTTGGAGCCAACTAAGTATGGACTGAAACTTCTAAGAACTGTAAACCTTTCCTTCCTTAACTTTGGGCAGCAGGTATTTTTTCCCAGCAACAAGTAAAAAGTAACTAAGACGGTTGCCCACCTGGCTTTGAACTTGTGATCCTTTAGCCTCAGTTCCCATAGTAGCTGGGATTATAAGCTTGCAACACCATGCATGGCTCATTCTGTTTCTAAATGTGCAATTCAGTGACATTGAGTTCATTTTTATTGTTGTGCCACTGTCACCACCATCCATCCTGAGACTCTGTACCCATGAAATAATAACTTCCCATTGGTTCCCCTGCCCACCTTTTGTCCCTATGAATTAGACTACTCTAGGTACCTCTTATGAATGGGATCATACAATAGCAGCCCTATCATGACTGTCCAATTTCATTTAGCATATTCTCTTTAAGATTATCTGTGTTGTAGCATCTGTCAGAATGTTTTTTGTTTTTAAGGCTGCATAATGTTCTATATACTACTGTATACATATAACATTTTGTCTAACCGTTCAGCTCTCAGACAGTTGTTTGCATCTTTTGAGTTGTTTCCATCTTTTGAGACAAAGTACTCAACACTCACAATTTAAAGGAGATGTTGTAAGTTGGCTTATGATACTAGAGGGTTTAGTCCATGGTCAGAGGGTTGCAAGAAAGAAACAGCATGGTGGAAGGGCAAGGTAGAGGAAAAACTGTTCAATCCATGGTGCACAGGAAGTGCATAGAGAAGGGAGGATCTGGGGAGAGAGATGCATCCTTCGAGGTCACACTTCAGTAACCTATCTCCAACTAGACCACACCTCTAACAGCACGTCTCATTATGAACCTATCAATGGATGAGTCTACTGCTGAATATATTGACTCCATGATCTAATCACCTTCCAAACACAAGACACTTTTGGGAGGACATTTTGGATCTAAACCATATCATCAGCTTATAAAGGCAAAGGTTTATTTTGACTCAAAATTTTAGAGGTTTTTGTGTATGGTTAGTTGGTCCCTTTGCTTGGCACCTGTAGTGGTCTATCACAGGAGGAGTGCAGGGTGGAGCAAAATTACTCACCTTGTAGTGGGGTTGTGAAAGAGAGGAAGCTACTGGGCTCTCACCATCCCCTTCGAGCACCCAATGACCTCCCACGAGGTCCCATCTCTTAAAATTTCCACCACCTCCCAATGGTGCCACGTGGGAATCAAGTGCAGCAACAGCAGACACTTGAAACAATTTCAGTAAATGTTATTCAAGTAATGAAATAATCTTAAACATAGTTTTTGTATGTGTGTTTTTGTTTGTTTGTTCCAAACCGTAAGTTTTCTGAAAATGTGATCTTTCTAAAAGAACTTTAGTAGCCAGGCATGGTGGTGAACACCTGCAATCCCAGCATTTGAGAGACTGAGGCAAGAGGACTGCCATGAGTTTAGGCCAGCCTGAGCTACATAGTGAGTTCAAGGCCAGACTGAGCTACATGGCGAGACTCCATCAAAAAAAAAAAAAAAAAAAAAAAAAAAGGAAAGAAAAGACCCTGAAACTTTAGTGTTCCTCTCCTCTAAAAAAAAATAAATAATAAGAAAAAAAACTTACGAATTTTCTTTCTTAGATTGTTTATTTTTCTGCAATTTCAAATGACAAAGAGTTTTCATCTTTCACAGAAGCTAGAGGGTTCTTGGTACTGGGTGATGATTTGTTACTATTTCACATTTACTCTCAAGTTCATTTTTCTCCTGGTTGGGAAGCTTCTAAATGATCGATCACTATCATAACAGATCCTGGGCCAGTACTGTTCTGCTCCCTGTGTTGTCTTCTGGGGCACTTTGCTCAAGCTCAGGATATGTTGTACCAGGAAAAACCAATTTCTTGCTTTAGATCCAAAGACTATTTGAGGAAACATTCTCTAAATCTAAGTGTTCTATGAACTTTAAAGCACACACATTTGATTCTTTCTGTCATCAGACCTCAGAAGTCCTTGCTGTAGGAACATATTCTTTTTCATTTTCCATAACTGACTTTTTATTTTCCATTCAACAGAGACCAGAAATGCCTGAAAAAGGAATCCCAATTAAATCACACTCTCTCTACTCTTTTTTATTTTCTTCAGTACTGGGTATAGAAACCAGACAGTACTGAAGCACATTCCTATCCCTTTCTATTTATTCTTGTTTTTATTTTGAGATAGGGTCTCACTACATTGCCCAGGTTGGCCTACAACTTGTAATTCTCCTGCCTCAACTTCCTGAGTAGCTGGGATTACAGGCATGCACTATCACACCCAGCTAATCTCCCTTCATTTTTTTCAATAATTAGATAAATATTAAACCAAGGAAACCCAGTGCAAGCCTTGCCTACAGCATTCCATTCATGTGGGCTTCACGTGGGGAAATGGATGAAGGAGTTGGAGTATGTGGGAGTTGGATTGAGCCCCCAAGATAAAGACAGGACTCTTGGGTCCTGACCTAACCATGTGACCTCAAACAAGTCACTTAAATTCTCTGGGGACTAGATCATGACATCCAGGAAGGATCTTCATAATGGGATACAAAAGTCCTAGCTCTACTCAAGGTGCAGTCCAACAAGGGAATCTACTTGAGAGAACCATCCTATCTTTGTAAAATCATAATTCAGATTTTCCAGATATAAGCTACTTCTATAAATTTCCCTAATGTAATGAGAAAGTCAGCCCTCTATCAGAAGAGGGGAAGAGCAAAAATGAAGAGCTCACATTTTCAACAAACATGCTATGATTATTCATCAAAAGGTAAACTCAAGGTTGTTCTTAAAAAATCTTGTACAAGCCATGGAAGAAGAAGGAGGGAAAAGCAGGCAGGTTATTCCTTTAAAAACAACCAATTTTGGCCAGGGATTTAGCTCAGTGGCCTAAGTGCCTGCCTGCCATGCGCAAGGTCGTGAGTTCAACCCACGGTACAAAAAACAAACAAACAAAAAAACCCAACAACTAATTTGACTTTGAACTGGGAAGATGTCAGAAATCTCAAGAGGCTTTGGAGTGATGCTGGTTACTTTATCAGAAATTTCTTTGCCTACAAATAGATAACAATTTTGTCTTGGAATCCATGTTTTGCCTACATTCTATGTCTATAAAGTTGGATTAAAACGTGGGAAAATTTTGAAGTGAAGTGGAAACAGTATGGGAAAAAATAATCCCTACACAAGTGATAAAAATCAATTTCTAGAATTCAGTGGGCAACTCTGCATGTTCTCATTACAAACCAAAAGAATGATTTCTGCAGTGCCGAGGACTGAACCCAGGGCCTTGTGTAGGTGAGGCCAGTGCACAACCACTTAGCTACATTCTCAGCTCTCCAGAAGGATGACTTTGACAAATTGCCTCCAGGTCATATAATTTTTTAACAAAAATTCCAAAATGTATATTTATTACTTTCTAAAAGACAAACAATAGCTCTGATTTCCTCTATGACTTTGTCTAAAGATTGTATTTAATTGACTCTTGTCCCTTGCCAAAACGGAAGTAGGATGATTTAACCAAAAGGAGATGTCTTAGAAGGATTCTTATTATAGAATATGCATTTATTCATTTGAACATTTATTGAGGGTTTTTGAGAATGTAGCTGTGTATGCCTTATATTTAGATGTCCCCTGCAAAGTCTCATGTGCTCATAAGTAGGGTTTTGGAGAGGCCGCTGGATCATGGGTGTGTGATAACTGGGTCATTCCACCGATTGGTTTAGCATAGTTCTGGGTGTGAACAATGGGAACCCCTGCCCTGGGTGAGGATGGCACCATCCAATAGGTTTACGGCCTGGGTGGAATAAAACGGAAAGAAAAGCTGCTGCTGCTGCTGTTGCTTCCGCTGCTTCCCTCCTGCCTGGCTATGGACTGTTTCTCCTCTGTGACGCCCCTCTGCCAGGCTTGTCTGGGAGCTGCTGACTACAGACTAAAATGACTGCAAACTGTGAACTAAAATAAACCTTTCATCCTTTAACTTATGGGTTTGGGGTATTTCGTCCCAATGATGAGGAACTAAGACAATAGGAATGAATGAAAACAAAAACTCCAGTCTCACAAAGCTGGACTCCATAGAGGGAAAACCTATAACAAACAAGAATATAATATCAGCTAATGAAAAGTGCTGCAAAGGCTAAGGATCATAAGAGTGCAAAGAGCTGGATGTTATGGTGCACATCTGTAAAACCAGCATGCTTGAAGGCTGAGGCAGGAGACTCACATGTGCAAGTCCAACCTGGGCAATTGAACAACATAGTAAAGTCCTATCTTAAAGTAACACTTTTTAAAGAAAAGGGCTGGAGCTTGGTGTGGTGGCACATGCCTGTAGTCCCAGCACTTGTGAGGCTGACGCAGGAGGATCATTGTGAGTTCGAGACCAGGCTGGGATGCAAAGTGAACTGCATAGAGAGACCCTGTCTCAAAAAAAGGAGGGGGCTGGGGATGTACCTTAGTGCAAAAGCCCTGGGGTTTTATCCCTAGGACTCCTCCCACAAAAAAAAAAAAAAAAAGAAAAAGAGTTTTTGTGAGCTAACTTACCTCATTAACAAAAAAGTGCAAAGAGAAAGTGGAGGACACTTGTGCCATTTAGGTGGAGCACTGTTTTCTGATTCTCCCCAGTGAGGTGACATGTGCACTGAGACCTGAAAGAAGTGAAGGAGCAAAGCATGAGTTTAGCTATAGTAGCAATTGGTAAAGTTTTTCTTGAAGAGATCAGAGAATAAATCTTTTTGGTTCAATGTAGGTGGACAGTAAATATTTTTGGTCCTATGAATTGTCCAGTCTCTGTTGTAACTATACAACTCTGCCCTTAAGAAAAAAGCCACAGACAACATAAACAAACAAGCGTGACTGTAATCCAATAAATCCTTATTTATGGACAGTACTCAAGACCAGCTTGTTAATTTTTATTTTTTTAAAAATTTTATTTTTATTTTGAAGAGAATAAAACCAAATGAGAGAAAAAAAATGGGGTCAGTCAAAACAAAAGGATGTACATAACTTAAAACTAAAACACAAGGTGATCTACAGTGGTTACCATGATGTCTCTTGTTATCTTCCATAGAATTGCCCATATCATCAAGCACAATAAAGTTGAACATAGCAGTACAGAACAAAATCAACAAAAACAAAACATTGGAAACATTATAGGACTTCAGAAGCAGGTAACAGTCAAACCAGCATGGGGATCATAGTGAATCTTATTGTCTTCAGAGTAGTTGCCTTTACTCTCAGACTTGATACTATCATGCGTAACAGATTCAAATAAAATCAGTCAAAACAAGACAGTGAAAGCAACACAGGGCTTCAGATTATGTTAATAGGAAATTATAGATGGTTACCACAGTATATCCTGCTATCTTTGTAATAGCTGTCCATGCCCTCAAATCTAGTGCAAGTAGATAAACCGAAACAGAATATAACCAAACAGAGTGATGAAAACAATATGAGTTTCAAATCAGGATACAAGATTAACAATGTCCTCTGCCTTCCCTTTTTAGACAATTCCTCCCCTTGCACTTTACAGGGTACATTGTACATTTTGTTTTTATTCTTATTTTTATTTTATTTTGAAGGTAGTAGAGATACAACAGAATAAGACAGAACAAAGCCAATCGAGATAATGCGGTGAAATTGGCACAGAACTTCACAACAGTTTACTGGGATAACAGTAATAGGTACCACAGTATATCTCATAGTTTTCTAGCCAATTAGGTATAGCGAAATCAAACCAAAGACTGTCTGGGGAGCCTCCTCAGATTAACAGTGTGAAAATGGCAAAGGGAACGAACATTTTTATGGGAGACACAGCTGTTGTTACAGATAATGGGCCTTGCTGGAGGGCTAGCGGTTTCTAGGGTCCTGAATCAAATATGGGAGCCGAGAGTCCTCACAGTGGCTGGACTTCAGTCGTCTACGCGCTAGCTTCTAGCTAACAGTCCAGCCCATCTGCACATTTGTACAGGCGATTCATTCCCAATGGCATGAAAATTTGATCCAACCAATGGCAACAGCAATTCCTTATCCAAGGTAGCACCCTTTGAGGTAAAGAACTATGGGAATCTTGCCTCAGATAAACCTTAAACGTAAATCAAGATCACATGGATCTCTGTGTATTCTACAGCCACAAGTGAAGGCTCACCCAGGCACTTCTTATCCTTTCTGGAGCTTCACACATTATTGATAGTGATGAAGGCACACACAGCATTTTGCAAAATATACAATGCTGAGCTCTTCAACACAGCATTCAACAGCACTCTTACCTTTCTTACAACCTCTGCTACAGCTCCATAGAGCACTGTAATGGCCTAGCTGTTGCAAGTTCAAATGGTGCTGGAAATATTTGAGTCACCATTGGACATCAGAAATGAGCTGTAATAAAATCTGGCTTCATTTTTTTACATTTGACTGCTGATATCTTTTGGCCTTTAGCTTCACTTTTCCTTCTTGATTCACACTTGGGCACACTGATGAGAAACCTCATAAGCTCCTTCTCTTGATATTGATCAAAAGTTCAGGCCACAAAAACCCCAGCCCAAGTGTGGGAACCTTTAAACCCCAATACTCCTTAATCACCTTAAAACACCAATTAATCACCTATCACTGTTTCCTCAAGCCACTTACAGACTTTCTTGGGAACCTGCCTGGCTGGTCCCAGAAAATCTCATTATGTGAGTAAGAAACCTCATACCCTCTTGTTTTATTGTGACATCATTAATCTCAACTCCCAAATCAAATTTCATGTAAGGTATAATGGCGCAGGTCTGTAACTCCAGCACTATGAGAGACGGAGGCAAAAGGACCACAAGTTCAAGGCCAGCCTGGGCAATTTAGCATCTCACTAAAGTTGAATCAAAATAAAATGGGCAGGTGATGTAGTTCAGCATGAAGGCTTTGGATTCAATCTCCAGTACAGAAGGAAAAAAAATTGTGTGGGACTGCTAGCTGTACTAGCTGTACGAGCTGACAACAACAATAATAAATTTATCACATTTAAGCAACAATAACATACTTTTAAAAATTAAAAAATGACTACTTTCCAATATAGGAAAACATTTGGTGAGAAGAATGGCACTGTTTTATATTTCCTGACATCCTTTTAATGCCTAATAGAAGCAGATACTCATTCTGCTTCTTTAGCCTGTGGCACTCTGATGTTTAAGAGTTTGAAGAAAAAATCTATTGTTTTAGTCAATTTTATGTTGCTGTGAACAAAAACTTGAGATAATGAATTTAAAGAAGGAAAAGTATGTTTTGGCTCACAGTTTCAAAGTTTAAGTCTGTGGTCCTGGTGTTCAGGGCCTGTTGCAGCACAGAACATCACACTAGGAACATATAGAGGAGGTCTGTTCACCTTTTGGCAACCAGGAAGCAAAAAAGAGAGACAGGAAGGGGGAGGTCCCAATATTCTCTTCATGGCCACACCCCCATGATGTCACTTCCTCTTAGCTTCTACCTTTTAAAGGTTCCTCCCCTTTCCAGTAGCAACAGGAGCTGGGAAACAAGTCTCTAACATATGTATGGGCCTTTGGATGGACGTTTCAGATCCAAGGTTCAGCATCCATACTGACTGATGCATGGTTGGAAAGGGGAAAATTATTTCCATAGTGTTCTTATTTTATTTTTTTAATTTTTATTGGTATATTTTTGTGGTACAACATAGTGATTACATTTATCATGGGGAGTTGGTACTTGTACAGAACACATCTTAATTCTTTTTGCTTCCCCTTCCTCTCACGCCTCCATTTCTTGGTCAATTATAACATTTTTAGATCAATGTGGTATTCTTTGATGCTTTTGATATTATCAAGATTTTGCAAATGACAGTTTCCTAGTGATTAGTTGCACTATGGAATCTGAAACTGTATCAGTGAACTTTTTATATCCTACATGTTAAATCTGTCTTGCATGTTGAGTGGCTCTTTTACCTGTGTGTGAGTCTTTAACATCGTTCATTGTTGGAAAGTACTGATTAATGGAGTCAGACAAACATTGCATAAATTGACACATTTCACTGGGCATTATTTAAAAAACTATTTTTGTCTCACTAGAAAATTCTTTCCATGTTAGGAAATTGTCAAGTTCATGGTGGTTGATACAACTTTTCAAAAGTTTTAGTTTTTGCTGGAAAGTTCAAATTGTGTCACTGGCCATAAATACTGTCAAATGCTTTTTATTAAAGTCACAGTCTCATTAATTTTGAGGAAATGCCAGCCTAATCCCCAAGTCTGAATAACTCTATTCTTTCAAGTGAAAAGGGTATTGCATGAAAAAAACGCAGCTTGTTCAGTTCACAACTCAGACAGTGGCTTCAGTGTCTTTCCTGGATGACCACTGTACCCGAGTTTACAGAAGAAGTATCTTCTCCATATTTATTTGATCACACAGGAACATCCACTCTGAGGTCCAAAGTCTCATCTAAATATCACCTACGCCAGGAGGGGTGAGACTCAATCAACAATTCATCCCAAGGCAAAATTCCACTGCCACTGTGAATCTGCGAAAGCAGAAAAATAAGATGCTTTCAAAATATGGTGGTGGGACAGGTGCCAGAGAGACATTTTCATTATTAAATGGAGAGATCAGAGAGATGGGAGGAATGAAGCATCCTCAGAAGTCCAAAGCTCAAGAAGGCAAATTCTATTAGACCCCGAGGGTTGGGGATAAACCTCTCTGGCTTAGAGCAGTGCCCTCCGCCCCAGCCTTGGGCTCTCTGCACAGCTCTGTCCAAGCTCTGCTGGGCGGCAACCCCAGCCTTCAAAATGGAAGTGCAGGTGGCCTTGCCTGCTTGTGAGGGGCTGGCAGCCACCACCATCTCTGAGTGTCATTGTAGTTCTTCCCTTTTCTTGAGGAACGGTGCACATTCACAGTGGAAGGGTTTTATGGCCCAAACTTACAGAATCCGAGAAGGTGAGAGCCATTCTTCAATTCCTTCCTACCTTCGCTGTCTCCTTTAACTCAAACTGGCAGCCTACGTGTTCCTGGCTTCTGCCGAGGGGGCCTATTAAGCTTGGGAGTTGCACCCTCAGTCTCTTCATCAAAAATTATCTTCTTCAGTCATATTCTTAGTGTTTGAGGTACAATCTCTAATCTTGCTCTCTCTGTCTCTCTCTCTTGTCTCTCCATCTTTCTTTCTCTCTCTGTCACATGGATAGGCAAAGAATTTTGAAACCTCCCAGTTTCATCCCATGTGGGTTAACCATTCCTTCCTCAATTCGTCTCTTTCTCCTCACATTTTACTAGCATGGAGGAGGTCTCAAGTCCCTCCTTCAACACTTAATTTAAAAGATCTCTGCAGCTAACAATCCAATGTCATCACATCCGCAAAAAGGTGCATTATAGTTCAGTCAAGTTCTTTTTTACTTAAAAATTTCTTTTTATTATCATTATTTTTTGAGACAGGGTCTTGCCATGTAGTTCAGGCTGGGCCTTAAACTCACTATGTAGCTCAGGCTGGCTGTGAATTTGTGGCAATCCTGCCTCAGCCTCCCGAGTGCTGGTACTACAGGCATATACTACTATAGTCAGCCCTTTTTAACTTTATAATAAGGAACATCTTTCCACTACCTTCCCAAAACATGTTCCTCATTTCCATCTATTAATTAATATCTAACTCAGCATGCCTTCCCAAACTTTTCCAGCCTCTTCCCATCACCCAGTTCCAAATCCACTGCTGCATGCTTTGGTGTTTGTGGTGGATACCCTCCAGTCTCAGCACCAAAATGCGTCTTAGGGTTCTCCAGAGAAGCAGGACCCTGCAAGATCTGCACAGGTTAGGTGACTGTGTGGTGTGACCCATGCTGCTCTTGAGGTTCTTGGGGTGAAGGACCGTGAGAGGATGAGAAAATAAAGAAGAGATAAAGCTGGGGTCAGATGGCGCCCTTACTCTCCTGATGGGAGGAAAGGAACTGTTGGACTGCTGTAGCACTTTTATTTATATTCCCAGAAGGATGATGTCAATTTCAACCCTGCCACCTAGCAACCCATTGCTTATGTTGTCTAGGGGTTTGGTGCTTTTCTGGGCTGAAGCAGCTTCTTCGGGTGGCTTGCCCCAGCCACTCTCTGTTCTTGGGGCAGCTGTGCCCTGGGCATGCCATAGCCTTGCATGTGTGGTCAATTTCCAGCTTCAACGGCTCCCAACATTTGTGGGCTGAGAAGTCCCAAGACCTGCAATGGGAAGAAAGCTTGAGACTCGGTAATATAATTCCAGGCCCTGTCTGAGAGCTGACATTAAGTTCCAGCCAAGCTGGCATCCAAAGGCAGCTTGAAAATGACCAGGAAGAGAGAGTGAATTATCCCTTACTCAGCCTTTTATTTTATTCAGGTCTAATTTATTTGTTTCCTTATTTATTCATAAATAAATGCTGGGGATTGAATCCAAGGCCCTTCACACTGAGCTACATCCACAGTCCTTACTATTTAAGACAAATCATTGCTAAGTTGCTGAGTTTCTCAGGCTGGACTTGATTTTGCAGTCTTCTTGCCTCAGCCTTCTAGAGTGCCATGATCACAGGCATGTGCCACGGTGTCCCAGTTTTTTTCAAGTCTTTCATTGTTTGAATAAGACCCACAAATGAGGAGGGCAAAGTACTTTGCTCAATCTGTTGATCAAATATTAATCTCATTCACATACAGCCTTGCAGACATGTGCATAAGGACCAATCATTATGCACAATGTGGGCACCCAGGGGCCTAGTCAAGTCACATAGCATAATATTGTCCTTTTCTAAAATGAAAGAGAACATGACTGTCCAGGCTGTAGAGGAGTCTAGAAATCATGGTATGTGGGAAGGAGGTAAAAGAACAGATCATGTTAATCCAAAGGAGTTTTCCAGCACATGTGATGGTTCTCTTCATTTATCCAAAGAGGTTCTGGTACACAAGAGGTCATGGCTGCTTCATGTGGTCCAGACAAAAGGAAAGTCCAGGGTGACAAGATCTGACTTCCACACCTAGGATTGGAGAAGAATCTGGGTTCCTTAGCAGGTTATTTAAGCTCTTAACTGTCTATATCTATTTCCTCATGTACAATGAGATTGATAGTGGTACCTACTATCTACCAAATGCTCCCATAAAGCATTGTTGTGAGCAATGCATAGCATTACACATGGAAGAGGCTTAGTATGCTGAGCATGGTGATGTACACCTCTAATCCCAGCACTCTGGAGGCTGAGGCAGGAAGACCGCTGTGAGTTCAAGGCCAGCCTGGGCCATCTAGTAAGTTCAAAGCCAGCCTACACTGCAAAGTGAGACCCTGTCTCAAAAAAAACAGGCCAAACCAAATCAGAACAAAACAGTCTCAGTAGAGTCCAGCTCAATGAATTATAGGTAAAGAAAATATTACAAAAATTTGAACCTATCTAAAAACAAAGTATTTCCCCATCTTCAGAAGTATCCAAGTAGGGCCTGGAAGACCATTTGGCAAAAATATTAAAGATAAAATTCATTCACTGTGTGGGTCCACTTAACTGGAAGACTTGGGGTGGGGTGTCCATGCCAGGCAAACATGCTGCCACTGAGCTACATTCCTCAGCCCCCAGAAGACTTCTATGACTTTACTACTCCACCTGTGGCCTGTGGACTGGTGACACTGGCATGCCTGGAAAGGGATGACAAACCTAGACTCTTGGACTGTGTCCTGCCTTACTGGGTGAGGCTCTGCATTTTAGCAAGATTGATTCCCAAGTGCTGGGTGCACACACTGCAGTTAGTGGAGAACGGCTCTGATCCACTCTTTCCCCATTCTGTGATGAAAGTGGCCAGACCCTGACAGGAGGCTCAAGGGGGGTCTTCAGTCGTTAATTAGGGCTTCCTGAATCCACTCACACTTTCTGGGGGGGGGGAGGATGGGGAGTGGGGGGGTGGCACTTTTTCTTTTTTCGTACCTTGGATCTTTTTTTTTTTTTCATTTTACCATGGCAATGTATTCCTGAGATATTTCTGTAGCAGTACATTCCTACTGGTGACATTACAGTCTTATAGCACTGCAGTCACTTTTGCTATGGGAAAGTTTGAATCTGTTCCAATGCAATTGCTATATTAGGGAACTATCTGCTCATCATGCGAATTTCACATTGGCTTACGTGTGATTTTATGTGCACGAAATGCTGGGCAAGGCAGAAAACTGCATCCGGCTGAGCTGAGCCACAGAGGAAAGCCACCCGCAGTCCCCAGGCTCACGCCTGACCCCGCTGCTGGCCTCCAGGGCTCCCTGCGGCGCAGTGGGCCACACCCAGACGTGCAGAGGGTTCCACTTCCGAGGAAAACTCTGGACCCGCTCGATCTGCTTTCACTTCTGCAAATTAAATTCCTGCACCTAAATCTCTAGATGGCTCATTCCCAGACACCGCAGGCTCTCAGGTAGAGGAGACATTTAAAGAGACATTAAAACTTCTCAAACACAGAATCACATTTCCTTCTGACATTAGCAAGGTTCTTTTCTGAACACTTTACGGGGGAGGATTTGATGAAAACAGGAGAAAAACGGCGATGAGAGGCAGGTTGCCAGGAGGTGGCGCCTGGCGCCGGGCGATTGGCGGGCCGCAGCCTTGGGAGCCTGAGGTTGGTGTATCTCAGCCTCCGCGACCCTGTGAGCGCGGAGGAAAGGCCAGCGGCAGGGGTGCGGGGTGCACTGGGATGGGATGGGGTACCCTAGTGCCCCAAAAGCTAACCAGAAACTGAAGAATAAATATTTTCCATTCCCCACTAACTCGTCGACATACACTAATGGTGTTCACACTCCTTGGGGCGTGTAAGAAGCAGCCAGTCAGGATGTGTCTCGTTGACAGTGTAAATGTAACAGTGGGTCCAAACCATGGTTTAGATCAGCAAGTTGTGCATCATAGGAGACAGCCTGCGGCCCAGGCATGGTGGTACACATCTGTAATTCCAGCACTAGGAGAGGCTGAGGAAGGAGGATCACAAGTTTGAGCCCAGGCTGGGTAATTCAGCAACTTACTAAGAGCCTATCTCAAAATAAAATCTTTAGAGAGTTTGGGGCTGTAGTTCAATCCCCACTATCGGGAGATGGGGAGGGGTTAGGAGAAGGAGCAGCCCCTGGGGTTCTGGATGTAGATAGGGGCTTTAGACCACAGCCATAACCGTAGAAGTCCCTTTTTTGGGTGGCTTTGCTTTCTGCTGTTTCATTTGTTCACAGTCAACTGTGGTCTGAAAATGTCAAATGGAAAATTCCTGAAATAAATAACATGTAATTTCTAAAGGGGTGCATCCCTCCTGAATCCTGTTATGAAATCCACATGGTTCTGCCCTGGTCAACCCAGGACCAAAATTTCCCCTTTGTCCAGTGCCTCTGCATATACCAGTCACTTCATAGCTGCCTGGGTCATCAGACAACTGTCATGATGTCACCGGGCTTGTGTTCAGCTGATCCATTTTCACTGCATAGTGACTCCGAAGGGCAAGGATAATAAGGTTGGCGATCTGGATATGCCAAAGAGATGCTGAAGAAAGTTGTCAGGGAAAAGGTGAGAGTCCTTGACTGAATAAGGAAGGAAAAATCAGATAACAAGGTTGTTAACTCCACAGAAGAATGAATCATCTATCTGTGAAACTGTGATGAAGGAAAGAGGAATTTGTGCTTAGTTTTATGATCACACCTTCCTACTTGATAAGTGCTTAGTTAAGATTGAAAAGAAAAAGATGGAAAAAGCACCAAATATGTGGATGTATGTAGAGGAGAGTGTCTAGAGAGCTTGGTCCTACCAGGGGTTACAGGCACTTTACTGTAGGCCTGATAATATAGCTCCCTGTGGATAAGAGGTCTACTATATTTTAGGAGAAACATATTCTGTTGTCTTAAGTTTGTGTACAGTAATAACTAATTTTGAACTAGGAATAGGGATGCATGCCTGTAATCCCAGTACATTGGGAAACTGAGGCAGAAGAATCACAAGTTTGAGGCTGGAAAACTTTGGGACTTAACAAGACCCTGTCTCAAAACAAAAGATAAAAGAAGAGTTGGGGGTACCGTTCAGTGGGTTCAATCTCTAGTACTGAGAAACAAAAGAAAACCCTAACACTGAATCTTACCTCTGGTTTTTCAAAGGGCTTTCACACCAAAGGCTGAGAATTTTCCTTTTATATAGGTGGAAATCTAAGGCTTATAGTTCCTGTGCCCTTTGCTCAGCGGGAGGCAGCCTCCCCAAGGCCCTGCTCAAAGGTGAAGATGACTTCAGTGTGTTTCAAAACACTGCTGGGTGTGGTGGCGCACGCCTGTAAACCCAGCACATGGGTGGTTGAGGCAGGAGGATTGCTGGGAGATCCAGGCCAGCCTGGGCTACATAATAAGTTCAAGGCCAGCATGTCCTATAAAGCAAGATCCTAAAGAAAAACAAAACCATGGAGCCTGGCCCACAGTCAACTTGTTAATAATTTGGGGTCCCCCCGCCCCGCGCCCCCAGCCCTGCAGCATCAGAGCCTCAGCCATGTGGGTTTCAGCAAAGCTCCTAGTGATGCTGGGAACGAAGGCTGTGGCTGGGGAGCTCTAGACCCTGGAACCAGATTCTGGCACTTAAGGCAAACAGGGTCCAGATCCCCCAAGGGCAGGGCTGAGTGGAGCCAGCTGCTTGGGAAATCAGAGAGCCTGGAGGAGGCGTGGAGTGAACCCAGCCTGGCTGCTTTTGACCTTTTCCTTTGGTTAGTCAGACGCCAGGGCCTTTTCTGTTCTCTGCATGGGCTCACCCTCTCTATATTTCCAGTCTCCGGGGAAGTCTGCTAGCAGATGAACTTGTTTTCAACCTGGCCTCCCCTCCTGCAGGCCATCTGGATGCCCCGACCTCAGCTCAGGTCCTGGTTCCCAGAGGAGATTCGAGGAGCCCCCCACCCCTCCTCCTGGTCCCTTGTGCTCAGAGCACAGAATTTTAGTCCTGCTGTTTGCTCCTGAAAGCTGAGAATTCCCTGCCTCCCATATGCAGATATCTGATCCCCTCTGCCTGCAGGGCCAGGCTCCAGCAGCTCCTTTGTGAGGTCCCCGCTCTTCCTTGCTCAGCCCCCTTTCCAGGAAAAATGAGCCAACTCTTCCTCTGCGCCTCTCTGGGCCCTGAGCTTACCTCAGCCTTTACCTCACTGTTTTGTAATTCTCCATTTACTCTTCTGAACTCCTTCTTGGGTTCTCACTGTTTACATTCACTCTTGGCTCAAACTAGGGCAGCAGGAAATCTTCCTTAGATGGAACGGAGGTTTGATTTCCTTCTCACTGGAGGGGGAGAGCAGTATCCTGCACCTCTTATCTGGATTTCCAGTATCAGGGTGACCGTGCACCTATATGGCTCTAGAGCTGTCTCCGTATCGTGTGGAATAACGGAGACCCATCCGGGCACTCAGCATTTGTGCATTGTTTAGGAACCGTGCAGCCGGCCTGCACCCTTATTCTACAGTCCTGGGCTGTCAGTCTTGCTGTCAGAGAATGGCCATAAGGATGTTGCATCACTTTGGAGGGGGGACAGTGGAAAGCAGGCATAAATGAGGAGCATTATGGGCAAGTAAAGAAGGGTGGACACCCCATCTCTGAGTCGTGGGGTTGATTGGGTTCACCTGTATTTGGAAGCTAGCTTTGGCCAGGCTGGGCCTTGGTAGAAAAATCTAGACAGGGGACAGGAAGAGAGGTCTTATGACTGAAGTTGACATGAAATTAGTGCATATATCTTTATGTATGTATTTATATCTATAACCTATCACCTATCTATTGCTAGGAATTGAATCCCAGGTCTTCACACTAAAAAAACATTATTTTTAAGTTTTGACACAGGGTCTCACTAAGTTGGGCTGAATTTTCCAGGCTGGGCTTGCATTTTACAATCATCCTGTCTCAGCCTCCCGTGTGTTGGGATTACTGGTATGCACCACAGTGCCCAGGCAATGCTGAATTTTGAACAAAGGGCAGCTCAATTTACAAAACATTATGTCTTGCATTTTGTCTCAAAGTTATCTTCTTAAGAAAGAATTCTTCAGATTACAAAAGGGTCCTTTTTAGAAGTAGCTTCAGCCAGGGGTGAGGATGCAGCTACCTCTGGTGAGGATGCTGGGGTGCGGGCAGCTTGGTCCCTTTTTCAAAATAGAATTTAGAATGCATTGTAGTTTAGAGGTAGAACACTTGCCTAGTGTGTGTGAGGCCTTGGGTTCCACATCCATCACTGCAAAAAACAAAACAAAGCAAAATGAAAAGCATTTTCTCACACACGTACTTACAGATTGTTATGTGCTTCACAGATTTCTGCTTAAAATGCAAAAATGTTTCAAGTCGCTACTTATTAAATAGCATTGAAATCAAGATAAAGTTATTCTGAAAGTATGATACTAAAAAATATTATTTTCCTACTATTATCTTTAAAAGGTTAGCTGACCAGTAGTGTTTTTGTTTTTTAATTTTATTAGATAGGAAGCAAAAGCCCGGACCAGAGGGACAGGCCCCGACTTAACAGGGGTCACACAGCTGCAGCAATGTGTCTGCCCCACTCCACTCACCAGAAGCTGGCCGATGCCCCAGGTCCCCTCCCACGTCTCTGTCCGAAGGCTTATTTCTGGGGGGCAGAGATAAAGAAATCCAAGACCCCTCAGCCCACTATTTATTTTCCACAGTGAGTCTTGAACAGTGAAATCTTCCTGTGACACTGTCAGGCGTTTTGAGGTTTCAGAATTTTGTATTTTCTTTGTATCACCATGAAATTCAGTCAATGGGCCATGCTACTAAGTAACTAGTTTTTAATAATTGTATAAAGATAAGAAATGGTAAATAAAAGTTCCTTAAGACACTGACTATTTAAATAGTATTTATTTATTTTTTTAACTTCCCCAGAAGAACTTTTCTGGAAAAGCAACCAAAGATGCAAACCGAAGACATAAACCACCCAAGTATAATTCCGGCACTTGGGAAGCTGAGGCAGGAGGATCACTATGAGTTCAAGGCCAACCTGAGCTTCACAGTGAGTTCAAGATCAGCCTAAACTATGTTGTGAAATCCTGTCTCAAAAATCCAAGAAAACATTTTATGTTACAGGTATATATTTGCAGTACATAATAATTACATTCATTGTGGGGAGTTGGTACAGGTACATACCACATCTTAATTTTCCCTCTCCTCCCAGCTCCTTCTGTCTCTCCATCCTTCTCCCACTTTCACAAGATCTATCTTTTTAAAATATTCAATTAATCTGTGTTTTGTGCTATCCAACGCAAAATGTAAACATTTTCTGACATGTTTACCACATGAAGTACATCTATTTGGAAGAGTAATATGCAAAGATAGCCCAAGAATTCTGAAAAAGAAAAAAATAATTATCTGTAAACATTAAAATACATGCATGAAAGTGTTGAGAGTAGCATTACTGAAAGTAACAAAAGTCAGACAAGGGCTGGGGATACAGCTCAGCAGCCAAGCACCTGCCTAGCAAGTGCTAGGCCTTGATTTTGATTCCTGATACCCAAAAAAGAAAACAGAAAGGAAGACAAAAACAGACCAAAGGCAAATAAAATTCAAGTGTACTGCAACAGAAGAATAAATTGTTTCAAAGTCAGATAGCAATAAAATGAATTTCTACTACATTGAACATCATGGATAAAGCAGACATATTTATGAGTCATAAAATAATGTATTCTAAGTGATCCATTTACATAGTTCAAAACTAGGCAAAACAAACCAAGGTGACAGAGGAGGCAGGAGAGTGGCTCAGTGTTGATATTATTCTATTTCTTGGTCTGCGTGCTATTTACACAAGTATGTTCTCTTTGACAATTTGATCAAACAACCTTTGTATAATTTGTGTGCATTCTATATTCCTGATAATACACAGTTGAATTAAAATTTCTTTTCTTTTTTCTTTTGTAGTACTGGAAAAGGAAGATGGGGCCTTTCTGCTGAGCTATATCCCCAGCTTTCTTTAAATTTTTCCATCTTGAAACAGGGTATCATTAAGTTACTAACTTGCCCACATCGTGGCTAAAATTTGTGATCCTCTTGCCTCAGTCTCCTCGAGTGCTGGGATTACAGGGAGGCCCCACCGCTGCTGGTTGAATTTAAATTTTTTATTGTGTATATTTTAGGTGTACAACATGATGTTTTGATGCTCTTCTCTTGAGATACATAGATTTATATAATGAAATGATTATCGTAGTCAAGCGAATTAACATAACAACATATCATACAGTTTCCTTCTCCTTTTTTGGTGGTAAGAGGATCTGAAATCTACTCTCTTGACAAATTACAATAATATAAGTAGCTACAGGCCTTATGTGGTAAATTGGACCTCTAGCTTTATTTATCCATAAAGACAACTTTGTACCCTTTGACCTATACTTTTTCATTTATCCCTAACCCTCAGGGCCTCACCACCCATAACCACTATGTACCCCCCCTTTTTATGTCTAAAACTTTTTAAAAAGCACTCCTGTTAGCCTTGAAATTCTACCTTCAGGAAATTTTCCTAGGGAAAACAATAAACAAGAGCTCCCAGAGACGTACAAAAATATGTGAAGTACTGTTTATATTTAAAAAAATAGAAGCAATCTAACTGCCTAATGATTAAGGAACCAGTTGAATAATTTATGATAGTTACATACACTGACACACTATCCACCCAGCAGATGATAAAAATCTACATTTATTGACCTAGCAAAAAGCTCCAATGACATAAGCAGTGAGGTATATTGGCATTTTCAAATCCAATAGCAAAATGTTTTCCATTTTTTTTGGCTTATGTATATTTACCAACTTTTCTATAAAATGCATATCTTTAAACAGACTATCATTTTATGTTCATTAAGAAGGCACAGCTATTGTTATACAGAAAGTTGCCTCATCTAAGAACTAGAATTCTATAGACAGATTTCAGAATGGTGATCCAGTCACTTACTGTTAGGGTTTAAAAACTGGTGGTCAACATAACCCCAGCTGAACTAAATCGGCATGGTGCTGAGTATAGATGGGCCACCTTAGGCCAGCTTAGAAGGAGATATGAAGAGGAAGAGTATGGTGTTGTGGGTTCTCCTAAGTGTTGCTGTTTGGAGCTGTTGGTTCTCCTGAGGAGCTTGTCATGGCTAGCTCTCCTGATAAGAATTCAGCCATTGTCATTGGAGGAGCTTGGGACCTTGTTGCTGAGAATGGCTGTGGTTCACTTTGTGGGAGCTCTGGTCCTTATGTTGAACATTGCTTCCTGACTCCAGAGGGGAAGATATGTGCTTCTCCAGGAGAAGTTTGTCACACTGGCTTCCTGATATGAACTTGGCTGTTCTCGTTGACGGAGCTCAGGACCTCATTGTCACTAAGGAGGGCTGTGGTACTTTTCAGGAGAGCCCTGGTCCTTATTTGGAGCATTGTTTCTTGGATCCACTGTAGAACCCTCAACCTACGGACCCTTCACTCTGTGGGCACAGACTTTCCAGCTTCTACCACTGACCTTTGGGCCTTCCCAATGCAGATCCGTGCAACAGACTTGCATGAGTCAATGTCATGTGCTCTAGGCCTCCAGTTGGACTCATGGGAGGCACTGTCATGGGTTCTAGGACTTCAGTTGGACTCATGCAGGACATTACTAAGGGATCCAGGCCCTTGGCTAGATTCTCTGGATCTTTAGTGTTGTGGACAGATTTCCTGCACTTTCTTGTATTTAACTCTGGGTGATCATCATAAAATAATGCTATAAATTCTGTGTCCTGTATATAATTGTTATCCTGCAACCCTTGACTACATTAACCATGCTGCTTTGTGAGTGCTACCTCGATGTGAAAGTTTCTTGTTCTAGTATGAACCTCAGTGATATGGCCTATACTTAGCTCGCAGGAGGCTCTGGGTCCAATTCCCAGGATGGATAAAAGAAAAGGAAGGGGAAAAAAAAAGGAAGGAAAAGGAAAGGAAAGCAAAAGCAAAAGCTTCCTTTCTTAGACCTATAAAAGTGCAGGCAGTTTTGTTTAAGAAATGCAAAATGATCCAAACTATGTGAAACATTTATTTCCTTTCTTTTTCTTTTTTTCTTGGTACTGAAGATCAAACTCACAACCTCACATTTGCCAGGCAGGCACTTGTGTTGCAGATCTATATCCCCAGCCCATGTGAAGCATGTCTTACTGATGGAACCACGAAAGATACCAGTGAACATCATTGACCTGCTTTGGATGAGTTAAAGAAAATTCATTTCCAGATTTGGATTTTACTTTCACATTTGGCAAGATGCCCAATTTTTCAGGGGACTGAAAACTAATCTATAGTCTTTTTTGTCCTCATAAGCTATTTTTATTTATATTTTGGTCATTTTGGTGACAGTTCATAGGCCCTTTTTTCTCAAGAAAGCAAAAGAAATGGAATTTCTGGGCTTGGTGGAGAGCTCTACTTAGCACTGTTTGCAGGTGCCATTGCTGCACTGGGATGAGGAGAAACCAGTCTCTTGTGAGGCTCCTACCTTGCTTATCTGAACCCTGGAAAACCACAGCACAGAGCTGACCGAGGCTCCTGATTGTATCTCTCTATTCAGGACCCTGAGCCCAGGGACTCCAGACAAACAGGCTATGCACTCATTAGTACATAGCCCCAGTCTCCAACTCAGAGTTGGTGCTATGCCTGGGGGAATCATGTCTGAGTGGTCAAGGAAGTGCTACGGCTTGCAGACTCCAAAGCTTCCTGTATGGAAATTTCATTCCAGTTGTGAGAAAGGAAAAGAGTGGATATTTAATAGGATATGGTGCTTAGAGATGGGGCTTTGGAAATGTGATTAGGATTGTATAAGCATCAAGATGAGCCCCATGAATGAATCTTGGAGACTTTATAAGAAAAAAGAGACTAGAAAAAAATATATATATGTCAATTGATTGATCAGTAGATAGGTATATGGACACATGAACCCCTTGTCTTTTAACTTGTGATATCCTATGAGTCCTGCTTGCCCTTCATTCTTGCTGGCAGAGGGAGGCTGGCTCCTGCCAGTCCTTCCATCTGCAGGCTTTTGGCTCAGTAGCAAAAGCTTACCTCACAGAGTAGTTTCTTCCACCAGAGGCCTCCTCAGAAGAGTGGCGAAATCACTATTCTTGAGTGGAAAACAAGCAAGCAATTCATAGTTTAGTATGCAGATCTGGAGGGAGCTGAGCTGGCAGCAGAGACTAGTGAAGTACCTTCAGGGATGGCACTGAAGGTGAGGACCCAGCTCATGCCAGTACCCAGAGGAAGGCTGGGATTTCAATGCCCGGGAGTAGAATCACATTGCATCTTGGTATTGCTTCCTTAAGTTCCATATTTTCCCCTCATTCATTAATTTTCTTGTACTCAATGTGTACAAGTAATAAATGCAACAGCCTTAATTATGGCAAATTTCTGTGGCCCCACATCTTTAGATATAGTGAGGATAGGAGGTATATCGAGTTAAGGTCTCATGCTATAGAAGTTAGGGTACACACCTCACCACTACAGGGAATGTTGAAATGACTCGGAAGAGAAGTAAGGTAAGTGCCTGGAAATTACAGAAGAGTTTGTAGGCAGATGGAAAGGATCAAGGAAAACTGGACTAGCCCAAGGAAGTAATTATTAATGGAGCAAAAAGCATGAGCATAGTAATAGTCTTCTTGTCTCTGGGACAAAATATTTGACACAATTTAAAGGAAGAAAGTTATTTTGGTTCATGGTTTCAGTGGGTACAGTCCATGGTCAGCTGGCTCCAAGGCATAAACAGCAAAGGGTCTGCCAGAAGACAGTTGCTCACATCACATCCAAGGCAGCCAGGAAGTAAAGAGGATTTAGGAACAAGAACACACCCACCTCCAGCCAGACCCTGTTTCCTAAGCTACGAACTCATCAGTGGATGAATATACTGATAAGTTAGCACCCTCATGGTACAGTCACCTTCTACACACATGAGACTTTGGGGGGATATTTTAGAACTAAATCATAACAAGCACCTGTTACAGAAAACAAATTTAATCAGATTTCATTTTCTTTATTAAAATTAATTAAAGATATTACAATGGCCATTTATTAAGTACCATGCATTTGGCACCTTTTGTAGTTGTTTTATCTAATTTAAGGACAAACTACTGAAAAGGGGGCCACAGTCTTTATTCTACAACTGAGAAAACTGAGGCCCTGAAAGAGCTCCATGTACATTTTCCAGAAAATCTGGAAATGACCTATGTCCTCACCAGGCCACTTGCTAACCGTGTGCTCCTGGGCATCACGCCTGACCTTGAACTCCTAAGAGACATTTGGCAGTTTGAAGATCACAGGCTCAGACACACTGACGTCTAGGGCCCTAATGCACCTCCAATACCCTCCCTAGGTCCCTGTTTTACAGATGAGGAAACTGAGGTCAGAGGCAAGGATAACTCTAGAATGCAGGCTCCATTTCCCAGGTGGAGATCGTCATGGACAGTCTTCTGTCCCAATTCTGTCTGTGAGAAACAGATGCCCAGCCCCAGGTGAGCTGGAGGTCACAATAGCGACCTGGTTCTGTGCTGCAGGGAACATCCTGCGCTGCAGGTTTCCAGTCTCTGCCTTGGGGATTCCTTTTCCTCCTGTAGGTCAGGGAGGCTCACTGGGGAGACTCAGCAAGTGGCAGCTCACAGTCGTCATGGAAACTTCCTCCTTGGTCTCCAGGAACCACTCCCTCTCCTTATCTACACCAATGAAGATGCTTGATTCCTGTGACGTCAATGGTAGCTGGGAGGGTTGTGAAGCATTGACAGGGACTTTAGCGAGGCACCCAGAGCTCCTTCCTTGTTCAGGATTGGGAAATACCAGGTGTGATCAAATACAGTGTAGATATTTACTTTTTTAAAAAAATGTATTACAGTAAAAGATACATTGCCATGAAGTTGTCTCAAAATTCTTTTCTTTGTTCTGAAAACGCCTATCTCATCATTTCACTTTGTGAAGCAGTTCTGGAAGTCTTTCATGTCTTTATGAGGTGTGATAAAAACTACGGTGCATGCAGCTGCTGAGTGCCATTCAACAGAAAGGCAGGCTTGTAAAGACATGACAGTGTGTCGTCTTCCACCTTATTCACTGGATCTAGCACCATGAACTTCCGGTTCTTCCCCAAAGTCAAAATGACCACCAAAGGGAAAGATTTGACAGCACTTCAGGAATTTGAGGCACTATGTCAGCAAAACTAAAGACACTCATGAAAGAGGGCTCCTGGAATTGCTTCAGAAAGTGGCAAACAATGGAATGAGTGTGTTCAATAAGGGGAGGATTTTGAGGTGGATTCGTGGCAAAGTATCTTTTACTGTAATAATCTAAAAGCTTCAGTAAAATATTCACAGTATTTTTCCATCACATTTAATACAGTGCACAGTGAGGAGGAAAAGCTGGAGTCAGACAAGCAGCTTCCTGTCCTCCTGGGTGTCCCAATGCACTACCTTATCAAGTTTCCCTAAATGCACAAGTCCCTTCTCCCCACCTGCTCCTGTAGTCTCTTTTGAGTAGGGGCCCATGGATGGGGCAGGGTAGAAGAGGAACAGCAAGGTCAGAGAAGGCTTAGTGGGGGACTTTGGTTGCTGTGTTCTGATTTTGGCAGGAAAGCCTGAGTGGGAGGTAAGGACAGAAGGTAAGGGTGGTGAGAACTTTCCTACCAGGAAAATGCTGCCTGGAAGCAAAGAAGTTACTTCAATCACTGCAGCCTCTTGGGAGATTGGTCCAGTCCAGCTGTAGGAGCTGGGATGCCAGCCTGCAAGTCTCACTGTCTTACTGGAGATGGCCAGCATTGCTACAAGCAGGCTAGTGACTAGGGGAGGGGAGAGGAAGGTCTTTGTCAAGAATACTGGGGTGCTGTTCCTCAGATCGTGTCTCAGTTATTTTCTTGTTGTTGGGATGAAAGATCTAACATCTGTAAGTTAAAGGAGGAAAGGTTTATTGAAGCTCACAGTTTGCAGAGGTTTCAGTCTGTAGTTTGCTAGCTCCACAGCAGGGTGGCATTGCAGAGGCATGTGGCAGAGGAGAAACAGTCCATGGCAGGGCAGGCCAGAAGCAGGGCACCTTCTTTTTTTGTTCTCTTTTTATTCCATGCAGGTTATAAAGCTATTGGTTGGTGCCACCCACACCTTTCCTTTCAGTAAATCCATCATCCATGCCCATGCCCACACTACATCAATCAGTGGACAAATCCAGTATCACCAGCCTGTGATCCAGTCCTCCCCAAAGCCCTGCCTATGAGTGCATCTAGTTACAGGTCATGACAGATGGCCACAGACCTGGCTCAGTCAGCTTGGGAGGGTCCTTCCTTCCTTCCTTCCTTCCTTCCTTCCTTCCTTCCTTCCTTCCTTCCCTCCTTGCTTCTTTCCTTCCTTCCTTGCTGTGTATGAAGGACCAACTATAAACCAGGTTCTCTTCCAAGGACTGGGCACACAGCAGTAAATCAAGGACTGGACACATAGCAGTAAATAAGACAGACCTGGTCTGAAAGGTAATGACATTCTTAGGTGTGTTAGAACCTGAATTTTAGACTTAGTCTGTTCTGAAAGTGATCACTTTTGCCAAATGCAGTAAATGGGTCGTGCTAGACAAGGCCCTAGAGGGTGTATTTCTCCCTTCCTTCTTCCTTCTTTCCTACCTTCCTTCATCCCTCCCTCCTTCTCTTTCTTCTGAAACAGTTAATTTCTGCAAATCCAAGCCCTTTCTCTCACTAAGTTGAAGAATAAAATCATAGACAAAGGAGGAAGTTAGGATAGTATTTATTGGAAATAATAATAAGAAAAAAGCTTGTGGTGAATGCTGACTCTGAGGGGATTCTGGACTGAAGTCCAAATTGCTGTCTCTGTCCTGCCCTTATGTGAATAAGCAGAAAGAGGGGAAGAAGCTGGTTCAAAGAAAAAGATTTCAAAAGAAAGTGGTTGTTTTGGAAGTCTGGTCCAGAGGTGAGGAAGACCTGTTAAATGAGCATACTCGGTCTAGTAAGTTTCCTGGGAGGAGGGGCCTTATCTATTTTATTTTAACTTTTATCTTTTTTTTTCCTGTATTCCTTTTACATTTTTAAGCTTAATTAGCTGCATGACTCGAATTAACTCTTAATTGATGTGTGTGCTATTTTCTTTGTATTTACTTGACTCTGTCTCAGACCCATTCCTGTTAACTTGTCCTTCCTTCCTTCCTCCCTCCCTTTCTCCCTCCCTCCCTCCCTTTCTCCCTCCCTTCCTCCCTCCCTCCCTCCCTTTCTCCCTCCCTTCCTCCCTCCCTCCCTCCCTTCCTCCCTCCCTCCCTCCCTTCCTCCCTCCCTTCCTTCCTCCCTCCTTTCCTTCCTTAAGATCAGGTCCCACTATACAGCCCAGGCACTTTCAGATGCAAATGAGCCTCCTGCCTCAGTTTCTGGAGTATCTGGAACTAAGGGGGATGTCGGGGTGTCCAGCTGACGCTTCCTTTACTGATGGCACCCTGACAGTATACTCACTTTATCTCAGTGCCAAGGACTGAGGCCTCCCTTTGGTGTGTATCCTCCTTCTAAGGTCTCAGATTTAAGGATTCACCAAGGAAGCACAGGCAGATTTGGAGGTGGTTCCTCAGCCCTGTCCTGAGCTTTGGCTTCCAGGGAAGAGTAAGAGGGGCATGAGATGGTGTTATGATTTGTATCTACATGTCCCCCAAAGATTCATGCAGCCACAGGTGGGAGTTTCAAAAGTGGCTGGATTAGGGTGTGTGAACACTGATTAAGGGCATGATGCTGGTGGAAAATGGAAGCCGCATCCTGAGTGTGGGTGGCACCAATCAACAGGTTTGTAGCCTGGATGAAAAAGACAGGGGCAGAAAGGAGGCAGGCAGCCTGCTGCTACCATATACTACTTGGTGCTTGTTGTTTTCTGCCTTCTGCTTGCCACACCGTGAACTGTTTCTCCTCTGGGATGCCCCCCTGGTATTGGGCTCTACCTCGGAGCCAGCTGATTATGGACTGAAACTTCTATAAACTGTGAGTTGAAAGAAACCTTACCTCCTTTAACTTTGAGAGTTGATCTTTTTTTATCTCAGCAACAAGAAAAGTAACTAAGACAGACGGGCATATGGTACCAGGGTTTGAGGTAACCAGGGGCTGATCAAGGAAAAAGATATGACTATCGTTACATAGAAGCCGAGACCAGAGGCTGGCAAGGTGGGGCGGAGGGAGGATGGAGGAAGGTCTCTGGATGGGTGGACAGAGCCGTCTAAATTACAGTTAGGTAAGAGCAAGTTCTGGATACTAATATAGCAGGGAAAAGCCTAAGATACCACTGTGCACTAGGAAAAAGAAACTACTGCTCTGGGTTAAGAACTAATTCAAGCAGCTAAGTCAAGCTTAGAGATGCGAAGGTAAACACAAGAAAAAAGATGAAGATACCATCAAAAAAGACATACAGACAATTCCTCCCAGGAAAGCTCTTCCTAATTTAGGGCGGGGCTTGAAAAAATTTAAAAATGTGACTTAAAAAAAGTAACCAGTTTCCTTTAAACTCAGTTTCCTGCAAATCAGCTCAATAGCTAATTTCCTTTAAATCCCAAACTCCTAATGCCACCTGTTTAAAACAAGTCCTATGAAAGAGGGTCAAAACAAAGACTTCCTTCTCCCCTTGGGTATCCACCAAGAGCTTTTTTTCTTATTTCTTACTAGCTCCTAAATTCTTCCTTTTGTTCTCAAATTTATTCTTCAATTTTGAGAGACAAAGAACTTGGGTTTATCAAAATTAATTGCTTTACTATCATACAGTAGCATGACTATAGGTAATAATAACGCACTATACGTTTCAGAGAGCGGGAAGTCTGGGTTTTACTGTGTTTACCGTCAAGTAAATGATGAATGAGGAGACAGGTGTTTAGCTTGACTGAAACGTCACACAAGTTGTACACATATCAAACTTCGTACAGTACCCCAATAATATGTATACTTTCTGTTTTTATATATCAGTTAAAAAGAAATTTAATCAGTAAAACAAAAGATATGATCTCAAAAGAAAAACCCAGGCTCTTTGTATAAGAACCAGCTGCCACAGGCACAGGTACACACAAGAGGGCAGACAATCCAGGGGGGGAGCGTATGGCCAGAAGTGTGTCCTGGGTGGCACAAGACGAGACGATCCCTGCACCCAAGGCAGGAGGAGAGATTTTAGATGGTAAACTATGCAAAGATGAGTCACAGCTGGCCAGAATGTACCTGGTTCTCCTCAAGAGTAATTAACAGGCCCAATGTCAGTTAAAAAACTACTCAGGCATCATGTCCAGCCCCACAGCTCCGCTGACTGTCGTAATGACTCTGTCCTGCAGGATTTGGGATTCAAGCTAGGAGCACCTGGAAGACCAAATGGCAGCTATGTCAAGGTGGCTGTAGTCACGCCAAGCTGAGTTTCTACAGACAACAGCCTTAGTGGGAGCCCTTAGACCTAGCTGCATGACAGGGAATTCTTCACAGGAGGCCCTCTGGAGGCTTAGGGTTGGGGAGCCACAATCCGTAAGGGGAGAGAGCGGAGGAGCTCTGCGGAGAGGACAGGGACAGGCCCTCCAGGTGAGGGTGGCCTCGTCAGTAGCAAGGCAGGGTGTCTTCAGGAGGCTGTAGCAGGAGGCTGTAGCGGCCTGAGGTCTTGGTCTTCAGGCTCTCTCATATCTGTGGCTTTGGGGGTTGGGCAAATGAGGCAGTAGGCAGGCTCTAAAGGGCTAAAAATCTATAACTGGATATTTAAAAATTTGAACTTTTACTTGCAGGTTCCCCCCACCCCCAATACTGAGGATTGAATCCAGGACCTTCATGCCGAGGTACATTCCCAGCCCTTTTATAATTGAAAAAATTAAAAAAAATTTTTTTGGAGACATCATCCTACTAAGTTGCCCAGGGTACACTCAAACTCTGCATTCTCTTGCCTCACATGAGAGGTGTGTAACACCGTGCTGGCTTCCGGCAGGCTCTTAGGCTAACAGGTCTCACCTCTGAGCTCTGAATAGAGTCTCCCGTTGAGCTGACATCATCCTGGGACTGCTGGGGTCCAAGCCTTCCCTGCACAAGCTTTTGGAGGGCATTTAAGATGAAAACCACAACAGAGCTTCAAATTCATCTGGAGATGCTATCCTGCAGTTTGTTCCCAGGGACATCATACGTTCTTCCCTTCTAACCTTTTCCTTTTTGCCCTCAGTTCAGAGATTCTTAATCTCTCCTTGCGCAGGAAAAAAATTATTCTCTTCCATTCACTCGAATCTATTAAGCCTACCATCGCCGCCACCCACCCTGAGTCCCCTTGTTGTGTCTGGGGGTGCACAACTTTTGAGACTCAAAACTTTTGTCTTTCATTCTGTTCTTTCACAGATGTAGTGTGAAAACCGAAAGTCCAGAATAGACATTTTTGTGTTTCTGTACTCGTTTTTCTCTGGAGCTGTGAGCTTAGAGTCCTGTAGTTAATGTCTAGGTAGAAAAAAGGTCACAGGGGACCAGAGATGACCAGGAAAGAGAAGACATTGACTGCTTTATTAAATGCCATCTTTCCAGGTAAGTCTTGCTACTTTGATGCCTGTCATCTGGTATTTTGATAAGTTATGAGAAAATATGCCCATACTAGGAAAAGTCTTTAGGCATCTCTTCCCAAAGAAGAGTTCTGTGTTCAGATAAGTTTGAGGAGACATTTCAGAGCTTATTACTATGCTGATATGCACTGTGACTGCCCTGTCCTAAATTTACCCTTTACCAACACACTAAAGCACATTAACAGTCTGTATTCTAAAGCATGTCTCAGTGTCCGTGTGTAGGGAATCAAGGCAGAGAAGCCACCCAGGGGGGAAATTCGGGAGCTACGGAGGGCAGAAGACTTTCTGTTCACTGTACAATAGTCTTCTTTATATTTTTTGATTTCTGTTTATGTGCTTGAATTAAAATAGATAAAATAATTTTGTAGAAGCTTAGATAAGCACAAAGAAGGATATCCAGGGTATCCTATGGAACTGAGTCCTCAGGAATAATAGCCACCAGTCCAGTTGAGGGTCCTCTTAGGATACCCCCTTCAGAAACTCATCATTGAGCCAGATGTAAGGGCAAAATCCTGGACTCACTGCAATTTAAGTGGTGAAATAAAACTTGCAGTCTAGAACAGTAATGTGTCAGCGTCGATTTCCTGGTCTTGATATGGTTCTGTACCATTGAGACGTGAAGTAAGAGTGGCATTAAGGCTGCTGCTGTAGGATAGGAAGGCAGAGAAACACCAAAGCTCCCCTTTAATCAGTCTGGCGTGGAACTAGAACTGCTCAGTTTTTAAACTGAGCTCTCATGCAGCCAGGTACAGAGGCACATACCTGCAATCCCAGCACCCTTGGAGGTTGAGGCAGGAGGATCAGAAGCTCAAACCAAACCTGAGCAATTTAACAATTTAGTGAGGCCCTGTCTCAAAATAGTAAATAAAGCCAAACCGATGCACAGCTGGAGTTGAAAGCTCATCGGCCTGCAGAGGGGCCCTGTCCTTGTGCGAAGCCAGGCGCAGCACAAGGCGTTCAGAGGAAAGCACGATTCAGCCTCTACCTTCAAACTGCTCATGGAGCTGGAAGCTGCTGTCTCTTGTCAAAGATGTGTCTGGAAAGAGCCGTTCTCTGCACCCAAGCCTCACTGTGTATATCCTGGGGCTCGGACGGGGGCTGTGGCTCCGAGATTTGGGGAGGCCGGGGTTGGATTTGTCTAGAAAGCAGCTCAATTGAGCTTTTCAAGTCAGCCCTGGAGAATAAAGAGATTTAGGTCACCTGGAACCCCAAGCTCGGTGACTGTACATTTCAGATGACGCTGAGACCTCAGAAGTGGAGGAGGGGTTGGCTAATTTGTATAGCGGCGGATCCTGGAAGTCTTTCCAATTGCCAGCCCCTAACCTCATGTATGGACACCCCCCCACACACACACGCACACACGCAGCACACAGATACACACACTTAGCTGTTCCAGATACACAGCCACCCAGTTTCTGTTTTAAACTCTAGCATATGGAGAAATCACCCTGTCAGGGGAGAAAGCATTAAATTTTGGGTAACTTTAATTCTATTTTAAACTTTTTATTTGGCAATAATTATAGGCTTGCATGGAATTGCAAAATTAATGCAGCAGAATCTCTTCCAACAGCGACATTTTATTTAGGTGCCGTACAATGTCAAAATCAGGAAATTGATACCGGCTCATTAGTGTTCTAAACTACAGGTTTTATTTCACCACATTAAAAAAAAAAAAAAAAAAACCAGCAAAACTGCACTAATTTGTGTGTGAGGATAGTCTCTGATGTCATTTTACCCTGTGTAGGAAGTCGTGTCTCGATGAAACTGCAGTACTGTTCCATTGATTCCTAACTATGGGCTCCTGCTAACCACATCCTCACCCCGACTTGGAGGGCAACTCACATTTGCCCCTCCCCTGATGGTCCAGGTCCCCACACCCTTCCTGCTTACCTTTCTGAAGACATCTGTCTATGTAGCAAGGGCACCTATTTTTAAATGTTTTCTCTTTTTTGCCTTTTTTTTTTTTTGAGACAAGGTCTGACCTTGAACTCTCTATGTAGTTCAGACTGGAGTAATTCTCCTGCCTCAGCCTCCCAAATGCTGGGATTACAGATGTGCATCACCTTGCCAGGCCTCTTCTTTCTTTTTAAAAGTGTATTTTAATAATTGACATAGTAAGCTGGGAGTGGTGGCTAACACCTGTAATCCCAGAGGCAGGTGTTAGCCACCACCTGCAGGCAGGAAGATCATTGTAAATTCTAGGCCAGCCTGGACTACATGAGTAAGACTGTCTCAAAAAAAATGACCTAGTAACTGTACGTTTTTTTTTTGGATACAGTGTGACACTTCAATATATGTATGCAGTGTGTCAGGGTAACCAGCCTATTGATCACATTTATTATTTGGGGGAATATTAAAAATTCCCTCTTCCTGCTATTTAAAAGTCTTCAGATGATTCTTATTGCCCATTATCACCCTGCTGTGCTAGAACACTAGTAGTTATTCCTCCCGCCCACTGTACCGGCTAGCTGTCCCCTGTCCATCCCAGGCTGCCCCCACCTTCTGGGACCTGCTATTCTATTTTCTAGTTCTATGAGATTAACTGTAGCTTCCAGTAGCCGTGTCTCTAACCTGTCCTTCTTTCCAGGGGTCTCATACTCCAAACTCTTTCCTGGCTACTCAGAGGCTGAGGGAGGAAGGTTACACATTCAAACCAAGCCTGGGTAATAGAAAAAGATCTTGTTTTAAAATCAAATTTAAAAAAAAAACACGGGGTGGAGCGGGAGCTATAGCTCCATGATGGAGCACTTGCTTAGTATACATGAGCCCTTGGGTTCAATCCCTGGTATGAGAAAATAAAAACTGAAAAAAAGAATAAAAATAATAAAAAACAAAAGACCCTTCAGCCTCCTCGGAAATGGGAAAGGTAGATGGCAAGAGCTGGAATTAGAGGACAGAAGACCTGAGCCAGAATTCTGGTCCTTCATTCTACTGTGTAGTCCTGTGCAAGTTCTTCCTGCCAATCTGTATCCTGGTCTCCAGCGTCCCTTCTCGGACAAGGATGCCACCAAATCTGGCATCCTTCATAAAGATCAGACTGTCACCAGGTAGCATGGGCCTTTGCTGTTGTAGAAATGGAAATGAACACTACACCACGAATTTGCAGAGGCAAAACTTTAGTTGGAAATAAGATAAAGGGTTCCCCTTGGGGGGCAGCTGGAAGGGGTGCTCTGGTGAAGAGGCTCAGACTGGTCCTCACACGACAGGGGTAGTGAGTGGGATCGGGCCGGGGTCTTGAACTCAGGCCTGGTTTCCAAACTCTGGACGAATCTTATGGCTTAGGGTAGGGGGGTGATTCCGTTCCCATGAGATGATTGTTTGGGGGGCAGTTTCAGTCATGTGAGGTTCTGCTATTCCTGGGACCCATGTGACTACTGGATCAGGGCAATAGCTGGGGAATTTTGGGGTCCAGAATTTTGGGATGCTGTTGTAAAGGTGGTGATGGGAGGGCCCTCTGAATCTTGACCCCGCAGTCACTTTTATCTCGATGTCCTCCATCTTGAAGAGGGATGAGACAGGCCTCGTAAATCTAGGACTAATAAACTTTGTTCTGCCAACTTTCCAAAGTTCCACAGTAACAGAGGACAAAATAAAGGCCAAACTTTGTTCTACTTTTCATTACCTCCTGGGTATCTGGAGGCCCCAGTGAGGAGTCAGGGGTGGTAGCATCAACCCTTCTAGAATCTGACTGTCAAGAAACAGATATCATGCTTCAGTGAGTGAAAGGCTAAGGGCCCAGGAGTTTGTCCTATTGTGCCTGTAGCTGTCCCTGACAATGTCGAGTCCACACACGACAGCTGGCATATGATGGAAATGTACCTCAAGTGCCACTGCACATCCACGGAGACCCAGCGCTACTGAGGCCAGCTCCTGCCCTTCAGTTCACCAAGCTCAGCTTCCTCTCTGGCTTTCCAATCATCCCGCCCTTGGGAGTACCATCTCATTGCTGATGCTTGCAAGTACCTAACAGCTTTAGCTGTTTTGTTTCCTTGGGTTTCTGACAAAAGCAATCTCAGCCCTTCTATCAGATTCGCCATCACTGGCCCACAGCCTCCTTGACACAAGTGAACGCTCTCCGCCCCCTTCCTGAGGATGCTCCCGGCGCTGATGGAGAACACAGATGATTCAATCTCTCTCCGCCTGCTTTCCGAGCTTCTACAGGCGGTCACACCCAACAGCTCCAATAGAGCTGCTGGAGCAGTGGACTAGGAAGTTATTTTGCAGTTAAATAAAGAATGGAAGCCCAGGTGGTCAGAGACACACTGCCTCGGTACTCAGCCGGGCCTGATGTCACAGCTGGACACTAGGCAAGGCTTCCCCTCCAAGTGGTGCTGGGTCTGCAAGCCAAGCGGGTCCACTCAGCAACCAGGTTGCACAAGGAAAAGCTGCAAGTGTAGCTGCAAGCTTGCTGAAGTTCTGCCTTGATGAGTGTGAGACCTTGGGCGGTTCTCACCTTCACTTTAGATAAGAGAACAGTTAACTAGAATCTGAGGCCTTTCTGTTTCTCCAGGGACTGGACTCAGGCGGACTCCTGGGCCCCAACCCTATGGCCTTAGTGACTTCTCTTGTCTTAGAATCTTCATGTGCAAAATAAGGGCTTAACAAAGGTACTTACCTCACTGGGTTAAGTGGTAAACTGAAATATACATAAATAGAGTATCTTACACGTAGGTGTGTTTTGCTGTTATTAAATGGGTTGGGGGCCTAGCCCAGAGTAAGGAGGCAGAGTTCAAGGATAATCAGGCGCACTCTCCCTCCCAATTTCAGCTGCATCTCCAGCCCATTTATGTATTTAGACAAGAATGTCATTAAATTGGCCAGGCGGGACTCACGCTTGTCATCCTGCCTTAGCCTGCTTTATTGCTGGGATTACGGGATTGTACCACCACATCCAATCAACCCTTTTTTGAGTGAGGGTTTCACTAAATTTCCCAGCCTTGGCCATGAGCTTGCCATTATCCTGCTTCCTGCCTGTCAGTTGATGTGGACTTTAGGAAAATGCAGCCGTGTTCTTCATCAACACAGACAGGTAGCTGGGATCACCAGTGGGCACCACCACCCCTGGCTTCTGATCTGCTCGTGACTTTGCTTCCTGTTCATGTGTGTGGGGTGTGCTGGTACCTTCTTCAGTGTGAAGCTCTACAGTACCCAACTCGGGTTTCACTAAATCTGCCCAGCAAAATGGACCACAACAATCCACCCAAAGGAAAGGTATGAAGGCCTGCCATGCAATCTGCAAAAGGAGACTTCTAATACTGGGTTAGACAAAAAAAGACTACTCTGAAACCCCTGTAGGAATTTTAATACGTTATCTTGGTAATTTACCCTCAAGATCACCAAACTTTAGTTTTGGTCCATGTCACGAAATTTTGAAACGAGGCATCCTGATAGTAGAACTTAATTTGCCAATAATCTGTGTTGTGAAGAATGGCTCTTCAGTGAAATTTGAACTATGCTGATTGTAACTTGAATGCATTTATCATAGTACTGCTTTCAAGATATTAAAGTGAACTGGAGTTTGAAAGGTTGTGCTCAATACTGGACCAAATGGCTTCTGACTTTAAGGCTCTTTGATAGTTAAGAGGTCACCACTTCTCATGAGACATCAAATGTGAAAGAACAATTTGGTGGAATGGTACAAGAGCAGTCACTTCTGTCACGAGTGAGAAAGTCTTTCGGGTGGTGGTGGGGTCACTCTGATTAGAGTATGAGCTGGACACAATGGCACACACATGTAATCCCTACTACTCTGAGGCTGAGGCAGGATGGTCTTGAGTTTGAGGTCAGCATGGGCTACTTAACAAAATAAAGTGCTGGGGAAGAAGCTCATCCAGAGTGCCTGGCTAGCATAAGGCACTGGCTTCAATCCCTGTGGCACCTGGAGTTTAGCAGCACTCCAAAAGCAATGCTTTCATCTGTGATTTTTACAACAGTGCAACAAGCACCTTCCATGGAACTGTGCTCACGGGCATCTTCCATGTCTGGGTGTTGATTTAAACATGACAACATTGTTATTTAGGAAATCTGGTATCATACTAAGAAGTCCCCACCGTGATGATGGCTTAAAAGATTTGGTTTCTAATTCTCTGATAAAAATGCCTCTGTGGAAGAATTAGAATTTTGTATCATACTGTAAACATCAAGGAACACCACAGACATTTTAAAAAAGGAAGTTTATTGGTCTTTAAATGGCTCAAATTGCAAATAAATGAATCGGGTAGTGGCATCAGCCTAAGACATGTGATGCATCTTTGTCAGTTGGCTTCATAGCACCTCAGTACCCAGGAGAGGAAAGGTCTCAAAGCAAAGTCACAATGTTAGTGGTTAGGCCCCCTGGTTCAGTGAGAATGCAACAAGTACACACAGAGAGCGTTGGGCCTGCCGCCCGGGTTACAGGAAACTTGGATTCTGCACATGGCATAGCCTAAGAGGGACACGAAATGAAAGATGGACATCTTAAACCCTTTACAGACATATTTAACACGACAAGCTGGATGTGATATCTAAAAAGCTGAGTTCCTAAAGAGCCTATTTTTGATAACTTCACATACACACCTGTTACCTGGAATGCGTGAACACATCTTTGACTTGCTAAAATTAAGACTCAGCAGCGAGAAAGAAAAGCTTTGCTGAATCACAATCTCATTTCAAAGAGGAAAGGGAAACTGACAGTGGTGTATTTCCCACTGAAATCACATTCCCAAAGAGTGCCCTACAATTCTGGTGGGAAGATCACCCACCGGGGACAGCCTGACGTCTGGTCTGTGTGCCAAACATATTTTTTGCACTGTACCTGGGTTTGACTGGTGGATGCTGACGTTAGGAAAATGTAGCTATGGTGTTCTTCATTATGAACATAGACAGACTACAAATATTCCTAATAACTCCCATAAAACCAAACTGTAACCACATGACAAACTTAGAAACAAACAGGTGGCAAGAACAAGAATTTCCCAAAGTGTTCTAGTGCAAAATGTATTAGCACTAAAGATGGTTTTCCCTGTGCCCTGCTCCCAGGAGATAAAAAACTTAATACTTATATGCTCACCACTCACAGAAGGTCATTTCCAGGGACCAGCATCTTAAGAGAAAGAAAAAGCATTCACTTCAACGTAACTGGTGCAGAATCCTGGTGGTCTAAAATTATCTTACAAGTGCTGGCCCTTCATTTTCAACTACCTTAAAGTTTATTAAAAACAATCAAAGAGCTCTGGAACTTTATATTTTCAAGTACCAGAGTATGGCACACATTTTAGAGTTTGGACAGATTCCTGGCAGATAGTAATTTCTCAAGATTCTTCTATACAAAAGCTACCCTCCATCTAGGTAAGAACAGATCTCTCACCAGGATACAGGGAGCTGCGGGGAGACCCTTGGTACCAGCGAGAACACACCCAGAATGATGTGACCGGATATTTTTCGGTTTCTAAATTAAGGCATATTCAAAAATGTCCACGTACAAGTTTTATGCCACTTTTCTAAGTCAGTCACCAGGTAATTAATGCAGAGTCACAGACAAATTACTCTCAGTTTAACTATATGCAACAACCATGCCAATAACTTTTTCTATATTTTGCATAACAATGGTTAAAAAAGTGGTACAGTTTAACTATCATGTTCACAATTGTCATTTTTCAAGGCAGTAGAAGACCAAGACATTTTAAAATGATATAAAATTTAAGCTTTATAATAAACACCAGAGGAAGTGGCCTTTCCTCCATTCCCCACCCCCATTTCATCTTTTTATTTAACAGTTCAAGAAAGACCGCCGGAGAAACACAAGCCCACACACTACATTCAGGACTGTGGTAAATGTAAGCAATTATGAAATAGGTTGAATTTTGCTTCTTGGTGAAGCCACATTAATTTCTTTTTTAAGTGAATTTGACTTTCAGTGCAGTTCCAATTCATGCTTTTAGTGATACATAACAATTTCCAAAATGTTAAAGTAATTTCAGTCAATTGAGCCTTCGATGGCAATGCCTATAAATTATATTTATTAGTATGGTCAAGATAAGAAAGAAGTTTGGGCTTTGATTATAAAATGCAGCATCTTTCTCTGATTCTCTTGGCTAAACTTTTCCTCTTCTTTTTTCCGTTCTTTTCTTTGCTGTCTTCCATCTTTCTGGCTCGAATTTCCCTCATTAAATCAAAAAATACCTAGAAAGAAGAAAGTAGGGTAAATAAAGCAAACAGGTAACATGAGCCTGGTACTTTTCTGACTCATAGCAGGAACCCTGCGGACCAGGGAAGGACGAACACCCGCACCCCAGCCCAGCCGCGCTGCAGCCCTGGAAACAAGGCTTGCACGTGGCCCTGCCAGAGACCGGGCTCTCGCAGGGGAACATGGGAGCCGGTGGCCCGAAACACAAGTCTGCTTCTCCAGAATCCTGAGAAAACAGAAAAACTAGAAGCTTTTCTGAATTATACTTTTTTATAAAAATGTTCATAGAATACCCATCCAGTTTTCAAGACAAAAACAAAGAAAGTGCTACAAAATAATGTGAGAGCTAAAGATAAAATTCCAAATGGGCTATTCTTGAGTACTTTATGATGAATAAATGCATTTTAATTCATATTTAATAATTTCTAATAAAATTATATCAAATAACTTAATTACTAAGTTTAGTAAATAACTTACTTTCTTTAAGCAGGTCTATTTTTTGAAAAGGAGCTGAGCATGACAGGTGCTTTATTGTCTTGATACTGGACCCTTGGTTGTACTATATTTGAAAATTTGACAACTTCTGCCTGATGTTTAGGATTAGCAAATAATAAGACTAACATAATTACTAAAAGTTACTACATCACAGTTCAAAAGTTATATTTCCACTGTAAATGCTCTCTAGCAGAGAAGGGCCCTGGAGGACACAAACCCACAGTAGAGGAAGAGCTGGCCAGTGTGTGGGACAGTGGCGGAGAAACTTCTAAGGTTCACATTTTTGTATTCTGGGTTTTTAAAAATTCAGTTACTATTTATAGAGTAAAAAGAGTAAAAACAAGAAAGATGTTGATGACAAGTAAATGACTGCATGTGACGAACGAGGAGCACTGTCTCGCATCACCTCGGCTCCGCAGCGGAGGCTGGCTGTGCAAGAGCGGGGCGCAGAGGAGCTCCCGGGAAAGGCCGCCTCCGCAAACACAAAAGGGGAGTGTAAGCCCCAAACCAAGGGCCAGTGTCATTTTCAAGAGGAAGGAGAGCAGCAGGGGTGGTGGTGGGATCTCTGAATGTACCTCATCATATAATTTCTACTTTGGAAACATAAAATCAAATTAAAACAAGAATAGACACTGACTGTATTCCAAGTTGGTGACATAATAAGGAGAGGAAAGAATTATTTCTAGGGTCTTTGAAACACAGCATAGAGAACACTTGCATTAGGACAGATAAATAAAAAATGAAAGCCCCATAAAAATACCGTGGGATAGACAATGCAAGTGAGTAACTGTGTTTGTGTGTAGGAACAACATTCCTGGCGCAAGAGAAAAGATAGACAGATAAGATCAAAGAGGTAGAAACCTGAAAAGCTTAAATTTGAGTCAGAAATAGTATGAGCCCATGAGGGTTTTTGTTTTGTTCTGTTTGTTTAGACAGGGTTTCACTATGTCTCAGGCTGGCCTTGAACTCACAGTGATCTCCTGCCTCGTCCTCCTGAATTCTGGATTATAGGTGTGTGTCTCTACACCAGCTTTTCTTGCTTTTTAAATACCGCTTCCTACCATTTTATGCTGACCTGGCCACAAAGAAATGATGACCCAAATGGCTGAATCCTGCTCTGCAGTGAGATATAAAATTTACAATGGCGAGTGAGAACACTCTCAGAGACCAATAGACTGAGTGGAAGGGACACAAGACCAACAGGGAGGGGCACAAATGGTTACAGGGAAAAGTGAACGAACACACACACACACACACACACGCGCGCGCAACAGAGTGAAACACAGTGGTGACGTAAAACTTACAATTTTTGCCCTTACATATTAGGAGAAAGGATTTTAAGGCCTCTGCTTCAAGCTGGTGTTGATGAGCTGGGTCTGGAGGCCTCCGATCTAACTAAATGGAATTTCCTGAGTGCTCACAGGACTGCTTTCCGATGTACGAGCCCCACTGTGCAAAGGATACTCTAAGAAGGCTTGGTTTCCAATTTTTGTGAGTCTCTGCAATAAACTGCCAATGTAGCCTATTAGAAACTACCAAGGCCACTTTAACTAGAAAACACAGTGGGAAACTTGATGTCTGGGTCAGCTAACTTAATGAATTAACGCTACAGGAAGTTCTGCTCTGACTGCGAAGTGAAGGAAACAGGAACTAGGGACAGGAACAAAGCACTGATTTTGATGAACCAGGCAAACCACAGTCTGCTAAGCGCTGGGCTTTTCCAACTTCTTTAACACAGACACTTTCAAATCATTTCTCTCCCTCTTTTCTTCCCATCCTCCTCCTCTTCTCCTCGTCCTGGTCTTTCTCTCTTCCTACACTGGGGTAATCAATCCGGTATGTACAAAATTTGGCTGTTGTACCTGGTATGTACAAAGTTCTGGACCAGAGAGCACAGGAAATCTTTCTTCTTCTCTCATAAACCAAAACAAAACCAGACAAAACAACATACAAGTTCATAATGTAATCAAATGTGCTAAAGGTCTCATAGAAAACAATAAAAAAGAAAGTAAAAACCTACATGAATTTTTTTGAAAAGTTTAGAATGCTAGGAAGCAAGCCAGGGAATGGGGAAATCAAAAAGGAAAAACTCCAGAATATATGACATTATCTTTAATGTCTTTCCATAGCAAAAGACAAAATAAGCCAAGTAAAAAGAAATGAGACAGATTAAGAGGCAGTATTTATGACAGACATAAATGGACTAAGGGTTAATGTAAATCAGGCTTAAGAATAAAACAGATAAAGAAGCCATTAGATAAGCAAGCAGAGGAAAGGACTGCAGAGAATTCACAGGTGACAGACACGCCGCCAGAAAATCAGTCAAAAAATGTGCAGCCTGATCTGTAATTAGGAAACACAAAACACTACTTTGCCTGTCTTACTGGAGATTTTTAAAGGCTGTTTGAATTAGAGATGGCAAAGCCATGGGGAAAGGACTTCCTCATGTACAGCTGGTGGGACCCGAGGGCAGCCTTCTGCAGGGTAATTGGTTGTGACAACGTCAAAGGCACCGGGGTCTTTTCTCTTGAGTGGTTACACATACACAGAGGTCAGTGTAGTGTTATTTTCAATGACAACAAAAAGCAACAACAACCAAACTAGGAACAACCAAAATGCCATCAGGAGGACAATGTTTGAGTTACAGAAAAACTTAACTATGGAACACTGTGGATTTTAAAAAGAATGTTGGAACATTTATATGCAATGGCATGGAAAAGTTGTAAGATTATTTGTAAAGTCTAAAGAACAAACTAGAAAACATACACACAAACTCACATATATACGCCCTATGAACAAAAAATAAGCAAGTACTTCCTTTACCACCTGGAAAGACACACCAGGGTTAGCACTGGTGATCAGAGGGAGGAGGACAGAAGGGCAGAAAATGACTCCTTTACCTCTCCTCCTTGTATGTGGTGATTAAGCTTTACTGTGTCAACATGACTGGTTGAAGCCACCTTTTTTGGGCTTAGTAAAACATGCTTCGGGGTGTTTGTGGGTGGGTCATGGGGACATGGCCTGGGTTACTGTATTTGGTCCTTTCCTCCTTCCTCCCTGGCCCTTCTGGCCTGGTTCCCCTGCTCCACTTCCTGGCTAACATGAATTAGGCACTTCTGTTCCACACTGTTTCACCAGGATATTTCTGCCTTGGAGCCAGCTAACCATGGACTGAATCCTCAGCCAAATTAAACTCGTGGGTATCAGGTACACCTCTCAGTAATAAGAAAACTAAGTAATACAGAACACTGGTACCAAATCAGGTCTTTGCTAAGACTGTACCTCATCATGTGATTTAGAAGTCTTTGGAACCAGTTTGTGGGAAAAGTTTGGAAAGGATAGGAGATACAGGCTAGAAAAGTCTCAAAGTGCTGAAAACAGAGCCTGATAGGTGATTCTGAGCTCAGGAGACTAGAACGCTGATGGTAATGTGGACCATTAAGGTCGCTGGCCTTAGGACAATTCAGCTGGATAGGAGACTCCACTGGTAGTTGGACTTGAGATCAAGTGTGTTATACTCTGGCAAAAAAATCTGTTCACATTTGGCTTATGTCCTGAGACTCTGAAGGAGATGAACAGTGGTAAACTTGACTATGGCAGAGAAAATTTCAAGACGGGTAAACCTTCAGGTTGTTGGTAACTTTTAGCTGAATTTATAGTAAAAACAGAGGGCAAAAGGTAGACTAGAAAAGTTTGAAAGACTTAAATTTTGGCCCCAAAGGAAATACTTCTAAAATAGGGGCAAAGGAGGTATGGCTGCTAGGAAGATTAGCACCATTAAAAAGAAATCAAGAGCTTTGTACAAGGACAAGAAAGTACCTTGAGAGCATCTCAGCAATCAGCCAGACCCCATTCATTGCTGGCTCAAGGGTGCAAAAATGTCAACTTTTCATTTGAGAAGAGATTCCCTGGGACCCAGCTCAGGAGGCGCATCCTAAGGAATTGTTTCAGCAGGATTCATTTCACTCTGCTCAGCCACGCAGATGCTCAGAGGCCACTGTGGCCAAGGTTCAAGGGAGCCTAGCTACTGCTCTTGCTAACAGCAGATCATGTGATAGTTGTTTTACTGGTATGCAGACTCCCGTAGTTGTAGGGCCAGGGAAACATAGTTGTAGGGCCAGGGAAGTTTCCACCCAGATTTTAAAGGAAAGACTGGAAAGTTATGCAAGGAGACCTTGAGAGATACTGTGCATGAAGCTATAGCAATGAAGCTGAAGGTGTTGTGGCGATCCCAGAAGTCAGAGATTCTAGGAATATAGAATGTCCACCAAGGAAAGCTGCAGGTTCTGAGTAGGGCCAGTCCAAAAGAAAGGCCATGACGGTTGTAACCATTGGGACCATAGGATGAGATGTCCAAGACTTTTAGGGTTCCCATTTTACCACTGGGTGCCATGCACACTGGATATGAAGTCACTGGACTTAATGTTTGCCCTGTTGGATTCTGAGCTTGTTTTGATCCTAGTTTTTCTATTCCTGCCCCACCCCCCGCCAGCTCTCCCTTTCAATTGGGAATGTTTAACCTGTGCACTTACTTTGGGATTTTGTAAGCTGTTTTTGATTCTTATAGCTGTTCACAGCCAAGAGTGATTTGAGTCTCAGAAGAGAACTGGATTTCTGAAAAATGCTGGAACTAAAGCTGCTGAGACTTGGGGAAGGGATTATTGTGTTCTTGGTTGTACACAGGGTAGATGTAACATGTTAGGTGGAATTGGGAAACTGTTATTGTGTTTATTTGGAGATTAAGTGTGGTTTAAGAGAAGTGTTTGGGTCTCAAGCTGATAAGTAGTGGAATGTAGCAGTTAAGCTTAATTGTGTCAGTTTGGTTGATTTGGGAGCCACCTAGGAGATTAGCAGAATACACATCTGGGTGTGTCTGATGGGTCAGGGGGGTGTGACCTATTATATTTGGTCCCTTTCTTGTTTCAAATTAAACTTCTTTAAATTGTGGGTGTCATGTATTATGGCCCAGTAACAGGAAAGCTGACTAATACATTATAGTTTATTGTTACTAATTTTTCTTTACATAAGTACATATTTGTGCTATTACTTATATAAAGAAAAAAAACCAAAATATTTTCAAAAAGGTACAGTATATAACTACTAACATTTTCCCCACTGAACATCTATTTGCTCAACTTATTTTGTTGTTCTAAGATGTTCCTTAAATCCTGGAGTTAAGAACTACAGCACTTAGCTAGATGGGTACTGATGAGGCTGCTGGAGGGATGCTCTGAGTGCACACAAGGTCTGCCCAGAAGGTCCTCAGGTCTCTTCTTGTTAAGATACTTTTCATACGGCATTTAAAACCTGTCTGTTTGGAACTTCCATTCACTGGTCTACTTGATATCCCAGTGAGGATAAAGAATGAACCTAGTACTCTTGTGGGGAGCTAGTTACTGTTCACAATTCAATAGGAGACAGCACTAACACTTGGTGACCCTAAAAATTCACTATGAGGTTTCTAGAAGTGGATGACATATAACATAAAGGACATTACAAGCTATTCCCAATGTTATTTTGAATAAAGGAGTGACAGACAACGTGAGCACAGAGCCTGCCAGATTTGGAGCAGGACCGATGCTATACCACCCCTATGACCATGCACCAGTTGTGAAATCTCTCCATGCCTGTTTCTCCATCCAGAAGTGAAAATAAGACCATCTGTGCCTCACGCATTTGAGGACTAGTTAGTGTCTGCCACAGGGCCCAGCTCTTATAAGTGCTAATAAACAAACATTAACTCTTTGACTTCCTCAGGAAAAAAAAAAATGCAAGTATAACTTAATTCTAGAAATTGCTTAGCTACAGTGAGTTACATTTATTTAGCCACTAAAGAGCCTCACCTGGTAGCCACTCTGCAAGGCTTAGCAGTGTATGAGCGGCAGTGTTTACTAAGACTGTACCTCAATTTACAAGTAGCCTCACTTGATGTCATTCTGTCATGGAGAAGTGACCCTATGACAGTAGCCTGTCTTCCAAATGGCTGCAGCATTATTTCCTACATGGATTTTAAGAGTCCTGCCACTCTCCATCAAGAGGAAGACTATTCTGAACGTTCTCCTGAACCCAGGTTGGGTTTTATGACTATCCTGATCAAAAGCATGAAGCTAAAATACTGTAGCACATCTTGAGAGGTCAGGCTGTAAAAGCAGTCCATTTTCTGCCTGGTTCTTACTCTGCTGTGACACCTGCCCGGGAGCTCTGCCACTGTGCTATGACAAGGCCTAACTTAGCACACATGGAAAAGGCCCCATGGCAAGGAACTGAGCCATCCCCAATAATAGCCACCATCAACTAGTTGAGCCAGGCAGGTGAGAACAAGCCTTTAGATTCTAAGTCAGGAAATTTCCAGCACACTGACTTAAAGATCTTTCAGCCATGCCACTACATTTTGAGCAGCAGAGATGATTTGTACTCTTGTATATAACCACTGTAATTAAAAATAGCCTAAGCCCTTTACTTTTCTTCTTTTGAGAATACACACAAATGGAAAAAAGTTCAGACACAAAACTCTAGAAGGTATTTACAGTGAAATGCACACGTGCTTATAACTTAGTTACCTGGTGATGACCAGTTACCTGTCCTCACACATTCCTAAAATATACATAGATACATGAACATGAGTGCATATCAGAAACGCTGCTGGAGAGATCCTTTTATGTACCCTGCTTTTTTACTCACTTACGTTGACAATCATTTCATACCAGTATATTCAGCTCAATCACCCCCCACCTTGTGGTACTGGGGATTGAATGCGGGGCCTTTGCACTGAGCTGTATCCCTGGCCCTTTTTTATTTTCAGATAAAGTCTCACTAAATCACTAAGTTGCCTACGCTGGGTTCAAACTTGTGATTTTCCTGCTTTGGTCTAAGTGCTGGGACTTTAGACACGCACTACTGTGCCTGCCTCCACTATTCGTTTTAATGGCTTAGTACTATTTTACTACATGGACACATCATACGTCAATCAGTCCATTACAGGGTGCTTGGATATGTGCAGCAGCTCCCCTCTATGAACACTGCTTCACTGACTGACACTAAGCATACATTCATATTTGAGTCTATGGTTTTCTTTCTGTTGTTTGGTCATAATTATGACAGGTAATCACATGGCTCTTCCATTCTACTTTCTTGCTTTGCTAAACTCTTGTTGACAATGTCATGATCAACCTCTTTGCTTTTACACCATGGGACAGGCTAAAAAAACATACATCATTATATTTTAAAATTATACTTCCCTTTTAAAAAGTGACACTGAACTTTTCAAATGTAAAAAGCCTCTGCATTTGCTGCAACATGTCTGCTCCTATTTTTGGATCATTCTGAACCCCAGTGGACTGCTGAGCATCTTCTGGTCCTGTGAGCTCTGATCATGCACATCATCACCCTCCCGAGGCCGTGGAGACTAGCAGGTGACAACCACAAGGTCTGTGACAACACATGGCTCCGCTGCCTGTGAACAGTCACCTCCCGCCTCTCTTCCCCATTTGCCTTAGTTTAATAGTGTTCTATGATCTGCTCAAAACATCAACTAGGAGGAAACAAAACATGACATGCTGTGGTAATGTTCAATGCGGTTTTTTCAAAACCCCAAACATGCTCAATCCTTTTTTTTTTTTCTTCAAATTTTTGAGACAAGGTCTTGCTATGTGGCACAGGTGAGCTTGAAGCTTGAACTCTAGCTCAGGATGACCTCAAACTTGTAGTCTTCTTGCCTCAGCCTCCCAAGAGGTGGGATTAAAAGCATGTGCACCATATTTGGCTCCAAACATTTAATTTTTATAAGCACTTTAAAAAAATTGCCAGGATCTCTGAGAAAATCAGTATGTTATAAGTAGAAATCTCATAGTGCTTATTTTATAGAGATATATTGGACCATGTGACTAAAAAAATTAATCAGGTAAGCCATAGTGTCACTGTCTTGAGATCTACAGCTAAAGAACTGCTTCTTGGCCCAGATCTATGGAGCTACAGGTACAAGCAGATCTGTCCACAAGCACCCGAGGTCCCACAGCGTGACTCTCAGCATGGTCCATCAGTGCAGCCTGCATCACCTGCAACTTGCTAGGACACCAATTCTCAGGCTTAGCCCGAGAGAAGCAAAATCTCAGGGGCAAGGCCCAAGGGTGTGTGCTCACCGAGCTTTCCAGGCAATGGATCACACACTGGAGCTTAAAAGGCACTGTGTGGAGGCTGATGAGAGGCTCCATGTGGGGCCTTTGGGCACCAGGCCGCTTCCCCCAAAGGAGTATGCTCATCCTGGGGGTCTCAGGCGCAGGACACAAAGCACCTGAAACCTGGTGGGACCCCACACAGGCCCAGGAAGGCTCTGTACAACATAGGAAGACAGGGGCAGGGAGGTGACCCTCCTTCCCATTTGAAGGGAAATAAATGAAGGCTAAAGGGAAGGAATGTAACTGGAGTAAGACATCTTAAAATTCTCTCTTCTGGAGAAGATTCCTTCATCTTTGGAGCTATGTTTGCTTTTGAGAGCCTGAACAGGTCCTGGCAGGCGCCAGGCCAGCAGGGAAGCTGACCAGGGCCAGCATCTCGAGCTTTACACAATTTTTCCTAAACTATGCAGCCCCACCAGGACAAGAAAAAAGCCAGGCCTGCCATCAATGTGCAAAACAAAAGTACATTTTGTTGTGGTGTCTCATGGTTTAAAACCCCTTGGGAGACTGGGAACAAGAAGTGAGATTCCTAAACATGCTGGCCTTAAGCATTCAAGGGTGATAAAAATCAGCAAGTAATAAGTTTCCACAGAGTCTCACAGACTACACAAAATGGAGAGAGTGAAAGCAATGAAACTATTGTTCACAGGACACAGTAACGAGGAGCGCAGTGGTTTACCTTGTCCACATTAGCTCGCGTCTTAGCAGACGTTTCCACGTAGTTCACGTTCCACTGATCGGCTCTGTTCTTTGCCTCTTCTACTGAAACCTGCCTTTTATCTTCTAAATCTGACTTGTTACCAACCAGTAGAAACGGAACATTTTCATCTTCCTTTACTCGTAAAATCTGCTCCCTGGACAAAAGGAGGGAGAAATATTATCAAGCGTCCACATGTTAAAATGATAAGATAACGATTAGTGATCTGCAATCAGCATTTATTTGTAATTGTTTCTTTTTATACATCAACAACAGGCTTATTTATCACATGGTAGAAAACAAGTATTTCTTCCATTTCCCACCACCAATTATTTGTGATACACGTTCACTTCGGTAATGATGGAAAACCACATCAACAAGAGAATATAATGTGAAGATGAGGTACAAAGTGAGTCAAATGCAACTTCCCCTAAATGGTTTTCCCAGAATTAACTCTTATTTTGGAGGGTTTAGTTAGGTATGTATGTATGTGTGTATCTATTTATTTATTCAAGACAGGATCTTGCTCTGTAGTTCAGGCTGGCCTTGAATGCATGTGATCCTCCTGCCTCAGCCTTTTGAGTGCTATGATTACAGATGTGCACCACCCTGCCCAGCTTCGGAAGGGTTTTACACTCATAGAAAAACTGAGAAGATGGTGCAGAGAGCTCAGGTATATTACATACTCCCTTTCCCCACGCTAACATCTTGAATGAGTGGAGATGCGTGTGTCACAATGAATGCGCTGATCACGATACAGCATCATTAAGACCAAACTTTATCCAAATGTTCTTAGTTTTTAACTAATCTTTTTTCTGTTGCTTCAGTGACTATCACTGATCATACAATGATATTCGAGTCTCTGGTTTTTTTCTGTGGTCTGGTCATCACTGTGACAGACGATCACCACACTATTCTCCACACCACACTTTCCTGTTTTTCTGTACTCCTGCTGACAGCATCCCATATCAAGAATTCCATGTGACATTTAGTCTCCTTAGACTGCATGTGGCTGTGAAAGCTCTCGGACTTCCCATTTTTGATGTCCTTGACAGTTTTGAGGGCTGGCTAGGTAATTTACAGGACATCTCTCTGTTAGGATTTGTGAAATGCTTTTCTCACGATTATGGGTTTTTGGGAAGACAGTACTGTTATGTCACATCAATGGTCCCACAGATGTTTTTAAAGCCCCACACATGGCAGAAATTACTGGAAGTGGCTCCTGAGCACAGCCTTTGCATGTAGAGGTAAGTTCTATACTGTGAAAGTGGCATCAGTCTTAAAGTATGCTGGCTTTTGCTCTTCATGTGACTAAGCAAAGTCCTCTTTCACATTTCCTTATCCATAAAATGGGACCAGTAACATTTTCCTCATTTGGCTGCCATGAGGATTAAACGTAAAATGCTTATAACTATGTGTGGCACACAGTGAATAATCATTAAGTGTTAGTTGTTCTCTTGGTTATTGAGAGGAAGAATTTTAGTTGACTTTTAAATTAACACACAAAAAGAAATATGTAAGATTTAGATTTATTTATTATCCTGCTATGTTAGCTATATCTTGCCCTTGAAATTATTAAGAGAGGCTGGAATGTTAGTATTTTTAAGAGAAAAATGCAAAAATTAACAGACTATTTGAATGGCAGTTCAGCAAAACACATTTGATTTTTCTAGGCTGTTACATGATGCTTGAGGAACTGGGTCAAACTTCACCATGACTTATCTCAGACTGGTTGTTCTGAGCTCCCAGGAGCACTTCCTGAGTGCCACCCACGACCACGCCCTTTACCAAGAACCTCTGACCTGGCACTCGCCATGGGCCAAGCACTGACTTCAGTGCCTTACGTACATTGTCTCACTTACTCCTCACCCAAACCTGTGACACTAGTACTATTATTCTTATTCTGCTGGTAAGGAAGTGGAGATACACAGAAATCAAGCTGGCTCACTCAGTTACAGGTAAGTACAACTAGGATTTAAACCTGAGAAATCTAACACTAGAGAACACATGCAACTTTTATGCTGGATACCTCGGAGCTCCCCAAACGAGGTGCATCTAAGGGCACAGATCCTGAAAGAGAAGGCTGAGCTTCCCAACACTTCTTCATGAAGAGTGATCCCAATCTGTGGTATGTAATGGGCACCATGGTCTGGCACTATAGGGAGGTTCTCCATATCACATGCCACCTCACCATATGGCACAGTAACAAGCTGGCTCACAGGTGTTGTTACAATAGGGGTCAGAAAGTGCTGATCGCACACAGACAATACTGCCTTTCATAAAAAATGTTTTAAATTAATTGTATCTGTTGAGAGCTAGAATTAATACTAACAAAACAAACAGTGCTATTATAATGTCATAGGGTATTTAAAGTGTAAAATGTTTAATATATTAAAATAAACAGTAGAGGACAGGACTGGCTATATTTTAAATAGGAAGCATACTGTATTTCATTGAAGGACCAGGAACCATTATTAGTTTAGAAAGAGTTGGTACAGCACCGCCCTTACACTCAGGCATGCAGAAGCAGGCCTTCCTGGTTTCAGCCTCTGCTGGGCCTGACCACAGGCCTCTTGATTTCAGCTTCTGCTGTTCTGACTGCAAGGCCTGGGGAAATCATTTAGCCTCTCCATGTTTCAGTTTCATCACTTAGAATTTTAAAAATCAAATTTTTAAAAATCAAATTTTAAGATTTCACTAACTGTAAGCTTTATTTTATGTACTACCTAGAAAAACTGCCTATATTAACAACTCTAAGAAGCTGAGACAAAGCCCTGACTTTGTAAATGCTAACATGTGAAAACTGTATTATCTTAGCACCTATGATAGTATCCACTCCACAGGGCTGTGTGATAAGTGAGTTTATCCATGTGAATGCTTAGAACAGTGTCTGGCTCATGGCAGGTGCTGTATGAGTAGCTGGTAGTACCATTACTCATATTACTACCTCAGTTACCTGATTACTGGTACACAGCAAACGCTAACAGACTCAATGCTTGCAGCAAGTTCTTTGGACCTGTATTTTTCAATTCCAATATATATAGAGGGTGGCTCATGCAGAAAAGTCACTTCTACCTTTCACTGATTTGCACTTAAAACACCCTTTAAAAAAACAAGGCTAAGAAGTGTGATATGTGGGTGTGGTACGCTAAGGTTACAGTTACATGAAGTTATATATAATGTTTCTTTTCCCTCACATGATTTCTTGCAAATACAGTGGTAGTACTTCGTTCACAAACTTAACTCTTTCCACAACTTTGGTTGCAAACTGAGTTGAGTGAGAACCAGATTGGGGAAAGAATTAAGTTTGTGAACAGAGGTATCAGAACAGCCTGTCAACATTCATTATCACTGCTATTAAAGTCATAATGTACTTGTGTAGAGCACTTTAGCCAATCACAATCTTCTTCCATGGTTGATAACAACATTTTGCTGTGACTTTCTTAACTAGTTTCCTTCATGATTGCAACCTGAACCAAGATTTTAAAACGGACTTAGCACTCAGCCTCACTAGCCATGAGGACGATGATGTGACCCAGGTACAGGTGACCCAGCACTTCCAGTTATCTGTATGTATACTCTTCATTCAGTCATTAATAAATACTTCCTGAGCTAGTCTTAGACACTACATCATTTTCAAACCAGAAATCACAGTGTAACCAAACTGTCGGAAACATGAGTGCGGAAAACCTGGGGCTCCTAATCACTGCTAAGAAGATAAGATTCTGTAGAGCTAAAAAGCTGGTTATATTAGCCACTTTTGGGAATGTCAGAGAATGGTACTGTTATGTATGTAATCTTTATACCCATTCTGCTTAATGCTGTGATACCTTTAAAATCATTTTAGAAGCTATTATAGAATTTTAGAATACAAAGTCCCTTTGCAGTCTCATCCAACCTCACTTTTTGACAGCAAAGTAGGCCACAAAATCTAAGTTTTTTCAAATCAATCAAGTGTCTATTAAACATGTACTACATTGTTATATGACTGCTTCTGTGCCAAAGGTGGGTGCTAGGATACTGAGATGGGCAATATGTTGGTTACTTTTTTTTCCTTGCTGGAACAAAATACCTGACACCCAAAATTAGGGAAGGAAAGGTTTATTTAACTCACAGTTTGAGGAGGTTTCAGTCCATCATCAGCTGGCTCCAAGGCAAGGTGGCATGACAGAGGGGTAATGGTTCATGGTGGCAGCAGATATCAAAAGTAACAAGAGAAAAAGCAATAAAAGGAAGGAGCAAGCCTCTTCCCTTCCCTTATACTGCATGCAAGCTACTTGCCTCAGGGTAGGTGCAGCACTCTTGCTTCCAATCTTAGCACTAGACAATAAACCAACCACAAACTCTAGATTCAGCTGCCTTCAAAAGGTCTACCTCCCATGACTGCCTGAGGCTTTGGGGGGACATCCAGACACAAAGTGTTACAGGTAAGAAACTGGACTTGCTCTTAGGAGTCTTTACCTTACCAGGAAAAGCAGACACAAACTAAAACTAAGCTCAGTGTAAGGGTGTGGTGTGATACTGCAGCTGTAGCAAACGCTGAACTGTTCAGAGGGATCTGTCTTGGTGAGAGAGAAGATCACGAAGGCTAATGGGAGGAGTTGGCCACAGAGCTGCAGGGCAGACCACATGGAATGACTACTACAATCATTCAGATCTTCTCAAAAGTGCCTTTCACACTGCTGGTGAGTCACCATGGCCATTTTTTATTTATGGGAAGAGCAATACACTGGAGGTATACTAGAAGACTAATGAATCATCCTTATTTTCTGTAACAGTAATAGCCCAAGATTCTCTCTCGGCACAAAAATACCTTATTCTCATGAGATACCACTTTGGTTTTAGTAACTATGGTGACAAAATTTATTCCATTACCTAGAACAGGACTTGCTACATAATAAACTCTCATGTACTTGCTGAATGAATAAGTGCTGATACTCATATAACTAAACACGTCTCCTGGTTTTATAAGGTACCAGGATCTGCCACCCTTTGCCCTTTATCATTTAGGAAATTCCCTCCTTTTATAAACCAACAAACTTAGTCTTACAAATAAATCTGTATTTTAAAGTTTCTTAATGACTCTTTTGTCAAGGAATATTCTCTTAGAATCCTGTTCTGTGCACACAGGAAGGAATGATCTGTGTAAGCCCCAGTTCAGGTTTTGGCTCAAACACCTAAAATGCCTTTTTTTTCTCAACTGTGCCCTCATTCTCTTCTTCAGGCTCAACTAATGGTGAAGGCTTCCAAGCTCCTTTCCCCTTTTGGGTCCTCTTTATAGTGACTGTGGTGGTGTCTCCTTCTTTGTCCCATCCTTGCTTTGCTTATGTGGCTTATATTCAACTGAGATGCACAAATCTTAAAATTAGAGGATGTATTACTACAGGATGTATTAGTATATACTTCTTTTGTGTCCCCATAAGCAAAGCAGATATGTAACACAGAGATAAAAACACACCATGAAAGGGCACATTTGATGATGCACGCAGTATACACAAGATGTTATGGTTTGTGTGTAGATGTCCCTCCAAAGCCTCATTTGGTCATAGGTTTTTGGGAGGTGGCTGACTCTAGAATGTGTACTTGATTTGTAGTGCAATGCTGGAACTAAGGGTGGGCGACTGCTGGATCAGTACACTCACTGGACTGGCACTGCCCTAATCCCAGCAGACTGGATACGATATAAGGGACAGACAGAGGTTTGTTTCCCTCTCTGGTTGCTTTGCTGTCTTCTGCCACCACGAACTGTTTCTCCTCTGGGATGACCCTCTGCCAAGTCACATTGTTTTGGACATAGCCAATGATAGACTAAAACTGCTGCAAACAGTGAGTTAGGGATGGAGATTTAGCTTAGTGGTATAAGTACCTACCTGGCAAGTGCAAGGTCATCAGTTTGATCTTTCCTTTAACTCTGAGTATTAGGCATTTTGTCTCAGAAATGAGAGAAAAATAACTAAGACACAAGACTATTCAAGAACTTTATGCCAAATTTCTCTTATGTTTATGGAAAGGAACCCTTCTTCCATTTACCGTATTTCCCCAAACCAAACTGATGCCAGGTTTTGAGTAAGCAAACAATACCTAAGATAGACTGTAGGAAACAACCTTGTGTGTCAGCATACAGTGACTTTACCACAAATTCAGTCCTTATTTTTTTTATTTTAAATGCAGGGCACCTGCACTGAGAAAAGGGCGGCAATGTACCTATGGAGCACTACACAGGGACCAAGAAATCAATGACTGAAGTCTGGGAAAGTGCCACGATAATGGTGCAAATACCAACTACCATGACAGTAGAGGCACATTAGGAGAAGTATTCCAGAAATGCACAGAGGAACTCTGGCTGCCACAAACTCAAGTTGTAAAATAGGCTGCACTAGGAAGGCTATAAAGTTGTGCAAAGTACCTAGAGTATGAGACAGAGACAGAGTCAATATACCTGAAGTCGGCAGTGGCTGCAAAGGATTCCATTTCTGTAATAGAGAAGACACAGAGGAAGCCCTCCCCGCTCCGGAAGTAGTTGTCTCTGATTGCAGCGTAATCCTCCTGGCCAGCTGTATCCAAGATATCGATCTGCACTTCTTCCCCATCCAGCACAACTTTCTTTCTGTAGCTGTCAGCTTTGGTGGGCTCATAGTCCTCCACAAACTAGAAAATGGGAAACACACCCATTCTTTCATTATCATTTTTGCTTGTCAAAACTTACTTTGATTATTTTTTGTTTTTTGGTACCAAGAGTTGAACTCAGGACCTTGGGCTTGCCATGCAAAACTTATTTTGAAATCATTAACAGGTTTATATAAAGGCCAAAATTCACAGAGATCCATGTGGCCTTTACTAAGTTTCCTCAATGAAAATGAAGTTTTCACCTTCATTTTAGATAATTAGCTTCCTTATTTGCAAAAAGGTGCTCAACTATTACTTTTAGGCAGGCTGTTTCCAGGTTGAAAACTATGTCTTTTTTCTTAGCTAAAACATATATATGCAAAAAATATTACACATATATTTTATCAAATTTGTGAGAACAGTTTTCAATGTGAATTAAATACACAGTATTGGCCAGAACTGTGGAAACAACCTAAGGGTCAATATTCAGGTAAATAATGAAAGTACTGTGAACCCTTTTCTTTCTCTAAAATGGCACTTCTATAGGAACCAAGTCAATAAAGTGATTTATACTACTCCGCAGAAGGTCAATCTGGACTTTGAGATTTTTTCCCCCAAACTTTAGACTTTTCTATAATTTTAAAATAATATAATTAAAAAGTTTTACATTCCCATTCCTTTCACCAAGTCCACAAATCTGAGTGACAAGCAGGACAAATGGTGGATTTGAGGGCCTGGGATGTTGTGATGGTGTGCAGGCAACAGAAAAAGACTCAGCATAATAAAACCAGCAAAACCCAAAAGACTGGGTTTGACATTTAGTTATTTATTACAGAGCATTCTCCTTGGGCAAGGTGGATCTCTGAAATTCTGTTCACTTCTCTGTTAAATGAAGATACCACTATTTACCTTATAGGACTGTTAGGGGGATTAATAAAGAGAACACTGTAGCCATAAAACCTAGTTTCTCATGAGAGGCAGAATTGAGGTTAAGCACTTAAATTAGACTGTCAATCTTTAATCATTAAGACTTGGTAGCAGTTCTCCAGGGAAAGGATATATTGTTGAATATTGGCTGAAACCTTAACTCAAGGATGATCAAGTCTGACATAAATCTGCAACCTGTCTATTAATCACAGTTTGTAGTGACACGCGGCCTTCACCTGTTCAGTGGTGGGTGTAGTGGTACACAACAAAGAACTGCCTTTTTCACTGAGATTATCAGAGAGCATGTTATGCATGTTAACCTCATCTCAATTAAGATCTATGTATACCAATTTTATTACTTAAAGTAGGGCTCTCCTTTAAAATAGTATAAATAAAAAAAAAAACTAAAGTTAGGTTACTCAAAAACTAGGCAGCTTTCAATTTTTTTTTTTTTACTTTAAAAGTCTAAAGTTTTAAAGGATCTTGAATTCTCAATTTTTTAAAAAATTAATTTTATTGGTACATTTATTTTAGATGTTGGTCCTTTGTCTGAGGAACAACTGGCAGAATTTTTTTCCCACACTGTGAGTTGTCTCTTCACTCTGTTGGTGGTTCTCTTGCTGTACAAAACCTTTTTAATCAGCCGAGATCCCAGTTGTTGGTTCTTTGTAATATTTCCCATGTGACCTGAGTTTTGTTTATGAAGTCTCTGCCTACACCTATGTCTTCAAGATCTCTACCTACTTTCTCTTCCAAGAGATTTAGTGTTTCTGTTTCAATATTCCTATCTTTGATGCATTTTGACTTTACTTTAGTGCATGCAGATACACATGGATCTAGTTTTAGTCTCCGGCATGTGGAAAGTCAGTTTTTCCAGCACCATTTGCTAACAAGGCTATCTTTCTTCCCGTGAAGGCATCTGGCTCCTTTGTCAAAAGTAAGGTGGCTGAGTGTGTTTGGAGTTGTTCAATTTGTAAAACTAAATTATGTACAGATCTTGACTCAGAATTTCAAAATGGAAAAAAAAAATACCTGTAGGACTCATGAATCCAGCCTAAACAGTGCCAAACCTCCAGTTTATGGAGAAATAGCCTCTTGAAACCCACACTGTGATACCCATCATGGAGGCAGCACTTACCTCATCATACATGAACTGCAGGGTCAGGGCCGACTTGCCCACACCACCGCTGCCCACCATGATGACTTTGTGTAGGGCCAAAGAGTTCTGACCCTTGGGCTTATTTGTGGCCATCCTGACTCACAGATTTTTCACCAGAGGCTTAAGGAGAACCTAAGAAGAATGAAAGAATACGTAATGGTCAGTGCGTGCTTCTTTGGAATTCCAGCATAGGAAAGATACAAGGAATCCTTAGGGTTCAAGATAGCTTTCACTCTGTGGTGATTGCAAACAGATGGCAAGTGAAGTACACTCACTGGAGAAGAATGCTTATCAGAGAATGAGAATGGTTGGCAATGAAACAAGCAGATGACTCGAGGGCATTTCTGTTATAATAGTTTCTGTAATGAGTTGTGAGCAAATGGGAAAACTTTCCAGTGCAAGCTTAAGCTGACAATAACGGGGGATCTGCTGCAGTGGAATATATTCACATGGGTTGTGAAAACAGGCTTAAGGACCACTTTATTCATATTAGCCTATGCTGGCAATATTTTAAGAGATGCTACTTCTAATTTCAGTACAAAACAAATGACCAAAGACTGCTATGCCTTATGCTAAGGCCCTCATTGAAAGGCTTGTCATATTATAAAAGAAGAAACTTCATTCCAACGACTTGGTAACAGAATTTGAAATAGATTCCAACACTGTACATCACAATTAAGTATTGCCAGAACATCTGTGTGTTGTGGGGTATGTAGCCATCTAACTTAAATACTTGGGTTGAATTAAATATGCATTTGTTTAATTTTTTTTCCTTTGTGGTACTGGGGATTGAACCTAGGGCCTTTGCACTGAGCTACGATTCCAGCCCTTCTTTATTTTGAGACAGAGTCTGGTTACTTTGTTTCCTGCCTCAGCCTCCCAATGTCTGGGATCTGAAATAGAATCCAAATTCTGTTTCAGCCAAATTCAAACTTGTGATGTGGACCAAGTTGCAAAAGTGGTGTTGGGCACTACTGGCCCCAGTTACCTGGCACTAGTACCGGGCCTTGGAAAAAAAGGCTGTGAGGTCACGATGAATACTCTAAGTGTGTCGGGGTGGTGGTGGTGATGGGGTGCTTTTTGTTGTACGCCTTCCTTCTTGGCATCCCTGACACAGCTTTCCTGAGTCACAACTCACAGAACCATGTTCACCTCGCTTCCCTCCCAGTCAGTGCCTGTCTCTCCAAGCTTGGCTGCATCCTAACTGCACAGGTCTCCTAACTCCTAGATCCCTTCTTGGCCTCTTGTTCTCTGCCATGCACGTTCCTCCCTGGCATATTCTTATTCTGCCTGGCCAGCTCTTCTCAGTTTTAGGGTCTCAGCCTTACCAGACATCCTGAATGTAAATTAGGCTTTCCCTTGTCCTGGTTCTCAGAGAACGTCTGCTACTTTTTGTTTATGGCCATTTTGCAATCTGAAATTGCTTGAGCATGTAGTTGTTCAACTTGGGGGTTCTCTAGTACAGTTTACCAGGAGTAGCTTGGGTTCTGGGGCCATGTCTGTCTGGTTTGCCTTATGCCTGATGTAACTAATGTGGCTTGGTGAAATTAGCCTTTAGTTCAGGTGCACTGAACGAAAAAGCAAATGCTTGCAGCCAGACCAAACCCTGGGGAAGGGGACATCTAACAGGTACAAAGCAGCTACTGCTACTGGGGAGTCAAGTCATGAGCAGGAGTCAGGACAGAGCATGGATCTGTGCCGAGAGGGCACTGGAGCGCTGGGCACGGCTTCAGACCTCACCCAGAAATCACACCCACTGGTCCACCTGCCCAACACAAAACAGTTTTCAAACAAACAAAAACAAGCCTACCACGCACCGAACATGAACATGTTTGGGACTGCCTTCACTCTGTATTTAGCACAACTGAGATCACACCATATATGGAATTCTTTCATACTGCTCTGATTGTATCAAAAGGATTTTAGTACAAGCAGCTGAAACTGTGAAGGGCTCGACAAAAAAAAATCTGTACTTATGGGTTCCAAGAGCTCAATTCAACTCAGCGAACAACGACTGAGTCCCTCTTTTACAGGGGTACCAAGAACATGATCCTTAGATTTTGAGCGCTTATCACTGCTCAAAAAGTGACAGTTACAGTACACTTCAGATAATGGAAAGTCTGGATGATACGAAAGCTGAGCCAGTTTATGGAACGTGCTGCTGCTGGTGCTCCTACATAAATCAGGACGTGATTTCTTTTTCACTATTACATTCCTAATCTGATGGTAGCTATAATCATGGCATAGCTATGCAGCCACCATTTTATTTTTAAAATAGTACCATATGATCTCAAGGTGTTACCACATCAATTAGTATTTTAACAGGTGTGTATGTGCATGCTTTAAAGCAAACATTTAGCAGTTACAGTAAATTGGTTAAAACCCTTCCCTTCCAGAACAGTTTAGTACATTGTCTGTCACTCAGAAATAGAAAAAGGTGCAGATTTGCAAGGATATTTTTCCAATCAGGGGCATTCTTAATAACTACGTGTGACATGCCGTAGACTTGCAAGAGGCTACCCAGGAAAAGAAGCTCCTACCAAAGAGTATGTCTCACCCACCATTAAATAAATGTGGCACTTCCCAACTTAGTCTCTTACCCAGGCACGCTAGTCAGCTTTCTGTCACGGTGACAAAATACCAGAGAAAGCGCAGTTAAAAGGAGTAAAGGAAACGTAGGCTCAGAGTTTCAGAAGTTTTAGTCCATGGTCTCTTTGGGCCTTGTCAGGACATCACAGGACAGCAGGGACAGTATGGTAGAACAAAGCTGCTTGCCTCATGGTGGTCAGGAAGCAGAGAGAGAGCAAGGCTGGGTAGGAGTCCCCATATTCTCTCCAAGGGCACACACTAGAGACCTAACTTCTTTTCACAAGGTGCCACCTCTGAAAGGTTCTACCACTTCCTAGCAGTACCACAGGCTGATGACCAAGCCTTTGGGGGCATTTAAGAAATGAACTGTAATACTTGATTCTAGATGTTGTTTTGAATGGTAAACATCCAATGGCTCTGCCTAGCAGAATGTGAGACATGCAGAAACAAAAGCCCAGAGGTATTAAGTGCAGTGAAAACCTAAGAGGGTAAAGGGATTATCACAGCTTATATCTAGGTGTCTTCCCAAAGCCTCATGTGCTCATGGCGGGGGGGGGGGTGGTTTGGGGGAAGTGACTGGTTCATGAGGACATTATACACATCAGTGGATTAGTCCACAGGTGAGTTTATAGCTAAATGTGTTGTTGGAAGCCTGGTTGGAGTGGGCAGTGTCCGGGAACATGGCCTGGGAGGGTGGGAAGCTCACCCCCACACCCCACCACCTTGCTTCCATTGTCTTGTTTCTGCTCCCATGCCAGGAACTCCTCCTCTGCCATGCTGCCCTGACCTGGAGCCAGCCAGCTATGGACTGAACTCTCTATAAACTGTAAGCCAAAATAAAATTTTCCTCCTTAGAGCTGTGGGTGTTGTGTATTGTGTCTCCATGATGAGAAAACACAACTAAGACGGGCATAAAGAGTGGGAGGATGGTCCAGGGTCACTCCTCTGCAGAGGTGGCATTTTAGAGCCAGGACATGAATGTTATGAAGGAAGCAGCAGCTCTGGAGGCAGTGGAGACATGGAGAATAACAAGCACAAGGACCCTAAGATGACAGTGAACTGGCACTTGCTGGGGATGAGAGGTGCACAGTAGAGGAAGACTGGTGGTGACAGGTGAGGAGGGGCTTGAAAGGGAAGTGAAGGCTAAATCACAAAAACCCTTCAAGGCCACTGGAAGGTGTTTGGATTTTATTACAACTTCAGTGGGAAGATCCTAGAGTGTTTTAAGCAGGAAAGTGTCATAATTTCATGTATGTTTTAAAAAGATCACACTAGCTGATGTGAGGGAAGAGACATCAGAAGAACAAGAGCTGAAAGTGCAGAAGGCTATGCCAGTAGTCCAAGCTTGAGAGGACAGAGGCCTGGGTTATTGTGGCAGCTGAAGAAATCATACTAGTTCCGCCACTTGCCAAGTAGCAACGGTATAAGTACTATCTCTATCAGGAAAAAGAAAAACAAGCACCACTGCCAGGCACTAAGCACTAGACCTTCTTCTGAGCATTCAGTGTCCATGAACTTATCTGAGTACCATATTTCATACAGTAACAATCCTATGAGGTGCAAATTATTTTAACTTCATTCAACAGATGAGGAATCTGGGTCACAGAAGCTGACTTGCTCAAAGCTGGGCCAGGATTTAAAATGAGGCAGCCTTATCACTATGCCACCTGTGATGCATGCTGGAGGACAACTGACTGGACTTGTTGACTGACTGGATGCGGGAAAATAAGTGTAACTTGTAAGCTTTTGGCTCAAATAGTTAACAAAAAGTGTGACAGTACCAACTCAGAAGGAGGAAGACTGGGAAAGGAAGGAACAGGTCTGAGAAAAAGAATCCCAAAGCTCTGCTTGTGTATGAGACATCTAACTGGAATTGGTAACCAGGAATTTCAAAGTTCTAGTGTGGGTTCAGGGTGAGGGTTGAGACGGAAATAAAAATGTAAATGTCAGTTTGCAGATGGTAAAGTCACAAAACAGAACACGGGATAAGATAGTATTGGATGGGGAAGGGCAGCAGGGGACAGTCCTAAGACGACACAACAGGTTGATTTATCAGGAGGATGAGCAGTGACTGCACAGTCCATGGAAGCCAGCCAGCTCCAACCTGCTGAGACTGTGATTAGACATAGTGCACCACCAGATCTGGCAGGATGGAGACCGCTTGGGACCTTGGGAACAGTCATCACACCAATGGAGTAAGAATGAGGTGGGCTGGGAAGGCACAGAATGGAGTTTTACTCCGAAGATGAATTAGAGGAACGGGGCCATGGCCTGGAGGAGTTCAGAAATAAGGTTTGTGGTCTGGTTGGTTTTAAATATTACTAATCTTTGCTAATCCTCCATAAAGGGTCAAAATTTAAATATGCAGGAGAAGGTGATTCCAGAAGCTAAGTCCTCAAGTGGACCAGAAAAACTGACAGAAGCAGGGATACCTCATGTGTAACGAGGGGTGAAGCAGAGGACAAGGTGTAGCGCAGGCCACGGACGGATCTAGTGATTTCTTTAACTCCAACCTTATTTCTTCAATGAAATATGAGCACACAGATAATTCAGTGAGGGTGCAAGAAATCAGAAGTGAGTTTGCCTAGATCAGTGGGAGAGAATATACAGAAACAGATTTAAATATGTACTAAATAGAACAGTGTAACAACGTGGTATTTCAAACAGGAAGCAGAAGAATGGAGACTAATTCAGTAAGTGGTGTTAGGTCAGTCACTCGAAAAAAATACAGTTGGATCAATTCTCACACCAACAGAAATTCTAAGCAAATCAAAGATTTAAATGATAAAATGAAATCACAAAGGCACAAAGGAAAAAAACTAAAGAATTGTCTCATCTTTTTGTAGAGAAGGCCTAAAGTATTATATAAACCCTAGTTAAAAAGTCAGTTTGAGGGCCAGGGATTTAGCTCAGTGGCATAAGCGCTTGCCTGGTAAGCATGAGGTCATGAGTTTGATTCCTGGTATTAAAAAGTCAGTTTGATAAATATTTTACTATTCAAATTTCTGGATGACAAAATTGTCTGTAATCATAGTAAAAGATAAAACTGGGGAAATACGACTCCTTTCATAGATAAAAGGCAATTTCCTTATGTAAGAGGGGTACAATAAAATCATCTGTAGGAAATTAATGAACAGTACCAGAAAAGTACATGTGAACTAGATTAAATATGCTCAACCTCAGTAAAACAAATATAAGTAAAACTGCATTGGAACACCATTGTTTTACCCATCAGACTGATGTCTGCAAATGTTAGCAAATCATGGCTCTGCTGGGCTGTTTTCAAATGGTCTGTGATTAAAAATGATTTTGTTTTTGAAGGGTTGCAAACCAAACAAATCCAAGAATAAGCAACAGAGAATGTGTGGCCTGCAGCCTGAATTGAAAAAGCTTGTCTACCTGTGGTATAGAGAAATAGACACATTCAATCACTGCTGGTGGAAGGGTAAATCTGATACATGAATGATAGGCAACTAAAAAGCAATGAGTGAGCTTGGTATAAAGCACTGATACAGAAGGAACTCAAGTATTATTAAATGAAAAATAAAACTAGATGTAGAACAAAACAAAACAAAACAATGTATTCTTTATGTTATGAACTAAAAAAAAAACCCAAAAAAGATTATTTAGGATTTGCTTATATATTTGGAAGGATGTAAAAAACTGTAAGAGAATTGCCTATAAGAATCAAAACTATTTTGTATTACTAATATGCACTAATAAAATAAAAAGGACAGAAATCATATTACTAGTGGACAGAGGTAGGGGAATGACAGTTCACTGTATAACATTTTGTGTATTTTGATTTTTGTGCCATATGCACATATAGTTTATTTTAAAAATCAAGTTAAAAATAGTCATAAGGGGCTGGGAATTTAGCTCAGTGGTGTGGCCTCTGCCTGGCAATTGGGGGGTCCTGAGTTTGATACTGGTACCAAAAAAAAAGTCATAAAACAAATTTATTTCTTTCATTCACTTGGCAAAGCACCTTATATAAACTAAGAATTGGAGGACTGAATCTGAATTTTAATTAAAATATATTTATTCATGTGTGCATGCATCTGTATTTTTTCTTCTTCAAAAAGATGGGTCTGTGGGACTCTAGTTGTTTCCTCAAACATTTTCTAACTCTTACTAATCAGCCTTTTAAACTGCTATCTTCAAATAACACAGACCCTATTTTGGATATGGGTGGGCTTCAAAGCGGCAACCCCACTGGTTTTCTGTTTCATCCAGAAACTAGATACCTACCCACATGCTTACAAGGTTCATTTTAATTATGAGCTCCATGAAGTATTTGCTTTCTTCTCCCCTCCTTCTTTCCCACTATTCCCTTCTCCAGATATACACAGAGTGCCTCCCTTATTCTGAAGGCTCTGGTCTAGATGCTGAGGAAGGATAAAGAGCTGAATTGCACAGTCCCCACGCTCATGCGTCTGTTAACCAACAGCACACTGCACAGTATTAGTTAATCAGTTTCCTGTTGCCACTGTAACAAATTAGCAGGAACACCATGCGTTCAAACCACACAAATGTGTTGCCTTCCAGTTGTGGATGCTAAGTCTAAAACGAGTTTGTGAGGGGCCTAAAATCAAAGTATCAGCGGGGCAGTTCCTTCTGGGGGCTCCAGGACAGAATCTATTCCTGATTCTTTTTACTTCTAGAAACTTCGGAATTCCTTCCTTGGCCTCTGGCCCACCACTGTACTCTGGCTTCTGTGGTCATATTGTGTTACTATCCACAACCTCTTGTGCTATATTTAGGGATCATCTGAGTCCAGAATAATCTCCCCATCTCAAAAATTCTCAATCACATTTGCAAAATCTTTTGCAACATAATGCAGTATAGGTTGCAAGATTAGGAAATGGACTTGTGGGATCCATCCTCCCTCTCTCCCTTTCTCCTTGCCCTCAGCACTGCAGGTTGGACCCAGGGCCTTTGCATTGAACTACATCTCTAGACCTTTTATTATTATTTAGAGACAAGGTCTTCTAAGTCACTAAGTTGTCCAGGTTAGGTCAAACTTACAATTTTCCTGCCTCAGTCTCCCAGAGTACTGAGATTACAGACATGTACCACTACGCTGGCCTTTTAGAGTCATTATTCAGTCTATCATACATGGGAAGTGCACCAGAGCTTTAAGCCACAATTCTCCAATCTAAACTTCCATACCTCCATTTGAAACTTCAAGAACATTTTTAATACTAAGGAATAATCTATCAAGTAAGGCAGCAAACACTCCCCATCTACCAAGACAAAAACCCCAATAATCATTGTTTCTGGGTTCATTACTATCGTCTTCAGACTTTTGTAATAAAGAAACTCATCATCAGGCTGTAGTTTAACAAAAATACTGCTGGCAAAAGTTGTGAGAGATTCGGTGCTAATAAAGAAATTAAATGAAACAGTTCCTTTTCTGCGAATTTAAATAGTACTTTAAATGCTTATGATCACTAAAGTGCAGCACTATTACATCATTATAAATCATTATAAATCTCAAGTAAGTAGTGTCCAAACTAGTGAAGTGCTCTTAAAATAGAATTTCATAAAAACTCATATGATACTTTCTATCTGCATGAATATTTGCTCAAAGAATTTATATACAGTGAACAATTTAGAAGATTTAGAATATACTCTACCAATTAAATGAGATACATAATTATATTCTGAAAGAGCTTTAAAGCTATTTAAATTTATTAACAGGCCCAGGTAGGAATCACAGGTGTATTTTTATTTTCTCCATTGTTTAAAGAACAGGTGTCATTAATATTATTTTTCCAAAGCACAGAGAAAGCTCCAAGTTCCTTTTAGAGAGGTAGTCTAACACAAAGACTTAACCAAGAGAGTATATATAGGAAAACTAGACTGATCTAGTTTGAATATGGGGCAGAAATTCTAAATAAGAATGTTAACAAGTTGAATCTAGGCCATTAAGAGAATAAATCAAAGTGACCAGGTGGGATTTAATCATACTGCAGGAAGAGCTTAATATTTTGAAGTCAAAATAGTTCCTAATATTAATAGACAAGAAAAAAAATCATGATTCTCTCTACAGTGAAGCCATAATATTTGTTCAAATTCCAAATTTGATGTTCCTAAAAGTTCTTCACTAGAACAGAAACAGATGGTGTTCGTGTAATACACATGGAAACCGGCTAGCTGGAAACCAAACCATAAAAATATACCATGTTTAATGATAATATAAGAGCACTTCCATTAATGTCAGGAATAAGAGTGCCCACTATCATCACTCATATTGTTATAAACCTTCAAAAGGTAAAAGTATATAAAATTGAATTTCTTATCAAATAATCCGTTAGAATATATAATGGAAAAAGAGACCCAATTTACAAACTTAGAACAAAGAATATGTAACTAAGAATAAAATTAACACATTCCATATGATATATGTGTATACATATATAAATCATATTTAGCAAATGTAAAGGGTAACTAGAACAAATGAAGAGAAATCTTATTCTTGAGACAAGAAAAGTCTATATTGGTAAAGGCATAGAAGACATGAATTCTGACATTTAAAAATTTCTTCACAAATGCAGTGTGGTGGCATATGCCTGTAATCCCAGCATTTGGGAGGCTGAAGCAGGAGGATCCTTGCAAGTTCAAGACGCGCCTGGGCTACAAAGTAAGCCAAGGCCACCTTGAACTGCATAGTGAGACCTTATCTCAAAAAGATTAAAAAAAAAATTTTCACAATAAAACCCAAAAACTATGAAATCAAATGAACAAAGGCCCTGACTTTGGAGTTACTTGGTTTGTCAAAGTTTTCTTTACCCTCAAGTTTGTAAAGGTGATTTCTGAAAACTGGCTTGAGTTTTGAGAAATGCAGTGATGTAACCAAGAGCACAGCCAAGACACAGAAGCTCTGCACCGCTCCGAAGTGTCCTCTAGCCCCTGCACAGTTTACTCCATCGCTCTGATAGACACTGATGTAGCTCCTACTCCTATGCCTTTTCCAAAATATCACCATAACACAGCCAAGGATCCCAACGGAAGTAGTCTTTTTGCCTGATTTCTTTGACTCCAACAAGGCTTTTTGGACACCTCCATATCATGTATCCATTCATTCATCTTTTTTTCTTACTGCTGATAATATTCCATTATCTAGAAGTAGCATGATTTAGGTTGTTTGCATTTTTAAAGTTTTATGAGTAAGGCACTGATAAACATGTTTTTCATTTATCTTGGATAAGGAACTTGGAGTATATCTGCTAGGCTATACAGTAAGTGTCTATCAAAATGTTTTCCAAAAGTGGCTGTGTCCCCCCATATATTTTCTAATTAAACTAGCATAACAGAATACTATAGTACTTTGTTTGCCTGGATACCCAAAGCATTTTTGTTGCTGTTGTCATTGGCAGGGTTGGAAATCAAATGCAGGACCTCAGCATAATCATTATGTGCTCTACCACTGAGCTGTGTTCAGGCCCAGGAAGATAGTTTTAAAACTAGTGTTTTCTAAATTTCCAGGTACCTTTTTACCCCCAATATATGTTTCTTACAAAAACATACAGGTTGATAAATTAAAATACAAAAAGGCAATGTTTCTATAGTAACTATAAGATAATGTTTCTATAGTACCACTGCAGTTCACAGGTAAGGCTATATTGGAGCTCATAGTTAAGCTGTGTATAATTGAAATTTTGAAATGAATCAGAGCCCATGACTGACAAAAATGAGCACTGATTTAGGAGTTCCTGTTTTCAGTCCAATTTCTGCTTCTGATGCTTTGATTCTAAGCAAATGACAACTTCCCTAAGACCATTTGATCCATAAAATAGGGGAAACAGTCTAGACCAGCACTGTGCCTAAAACTCTCTTTGTGATGTATGGTAGTCTCTGGTCACACGTAGTGACTGAACACTTGAAATGTGGTTGGTGTGACTAAGGAAGTAAATATAAAATGTTAGTCAATACTATTTCATTTAAATAGCCACATGAGACCATGGCTACCATACTTTTCATTTATCTTGGGTAAGGAAAAAGGAGTATGTCTGCTAGGCTATATAGTAAATGTCTATCAAAATGTTTTTGCTGTCTGGACTCACTCTTAACTCATTCACTCAGCAAACACTTGGGGTGTCTACAATCTCTCAAGCATCAGGGAAGAGGGAAAGGTGGGTCATTAATGTCTTTGTCCTCAAGGAGTTAACACGAAGAAAAGCTATATTTCAATGATCATACTACAGAGGGCAATAACTGGAAGGCATATAATCTCTAAATCCTCTCCAGATCTTAAATTTAACGAATGAAATTCAACAAGTATTTACTGAATAGCTATTCTCTATCCAGCTCTTTATTGGCTCCATTTCTTAATAAAGCATTATCACCCAGAGTAAATAACTCACAAGTATTACTAGGACTCTCATTGTGTTCAATATTCAGAGTTCTCTGTGGTTTAGTATAATGTATACTTTGACTTAATTATAGGATTTAATTATAGGATTTAGGATACCATGTGACATTTCAGTACACACATACAACGTGTAATGATCAGATCAGAGAAGTGGTCTATCACCTCAAACATTTGTCATTTGTTTCCCTACTAGCTATGTTGCTGTACCTTTCTGTACTTTCATCAATAATGCATGTGATTTCCAGTTGTATATCCTGGTTTTGCACTCTTTCAATTTGGGACAGATTAACTGATTGTATTTCGTTGTGGTTTTAATTTTTATTTTCCTAATGACTCTTCATGACATCTTTTCTTATGAAAGGAAAGCAAGTACATGTCTTTGGTGTTCAAATCTTTTGCTCATATTAAGCAAAAAGCTGTTAACATCTTTTTGGTGAGTGGTAAGAGTTCTTCACATACTAGAATCAAATCCTTTATCAGAAATGTATACTGAAAATGTTTTTCTCCAGTTTGTGGTTTATTGCCTCATTTTCTTAACATTTTTATTTAAAGAATAGCTTTTAATTTTGATAATGCCCAATTTATCAGTTTTTCTTTATGTAAATTTCATGCTTCCCCCCAAATTTGACAAGTCTTACCTTTGACATAAGCTGTGAAAAAGAGAAGATGGAAGGAAGGCCAAGGTAGAGAATAGTAGTAAGTGATATCCTAAAAGCTTGGAAGTTCTTCCTCTACTGTAAAGTACGCGATTGTTTCAGTTCTGAAATGCAACAACTTAGTATTTTCCAATTATCAAATATGAATAAGGTGAACAGAATTATAACAAAGACTGAACTAAGGAAATTTATACTGTATTAAGGATACAGCCGTTTTCAACCATCTTAAAGATGGTTTCACATTTCACATTATTTGCAAAATAAAATTTATTAATATTACTTGCCCAAAATGATGTCAAACATCAAAGCATAGATTCTTAAAACCAGGAAGCTTCCAATTACCTCCCTGTTTGTAACAGTAAGGTTAGGATGAATGAAATAGCATATATAAGGTATCTACTACATGTAAGTATGGAAAAAGGGTATTTTAAACGTTCAGGCATTTTTTCAGAAGCTCTTGCCTTTTTATGTAACACATATTCAGCTCTGGTCAGTTCAAAATTGTCAGCAGTGGCACTAGGGCAAAGTTCTTACCACAGGTAAGGGAACAAAAACCTTCTCAAATGCAAGAAGTGATGTTGAAGCAAAGACTTGAAAGACAAAGCATCAGTAAGTCAACTGAAGCTAGGAGCCATGATGAGAAATGAAGTTACTGTGTGAAGTAAAAGGCCTGGAATGGAACTTTAGAAGCCAGGCATTTAGATCTGTATCCTTAAGACAATGGAGAAGACCAGTGTTTGAAAAGTGAGACAGACTCTGGAGGCAAAAACAGGCAGAGGGCTATAAGCCCTCTGGGCTATGGAGAAGGGTAGGACTCTAGAGATAGTAAGGTAAAAAAGAGTCAACCAACAGGGAGAGATTACATGTGAGGGGTGAAGGGAAGTGAATACTTAAGCCAAAACCAACTTTCTGGCTGGCTTGGGTGCACAGAACCGAAGGGGAATCATCAGAATTCTAGGGAATAGATGGGGCGGTGGTAGAAAGTCAGTTCAAGGGAAAAGTGGAAATCAGTATGAATATTTTAAAAGATCTAATAATCTTAAAAGATGAATCTGGAAGTGGGCATGGTGGCACACACCTGTAATCTCAGCACTTGGGAGGCAGAGGCAAGATGATTGCTATGAGTTTGTGGCCAGTCTGGGCTACTTAGTGATGTTTAAGGCCAGCCTACATAGCAATACCCTGTCAGAGAGAGGAGAGAAAGGAGAGGGAGAGAAAGAGAGAGAGGAGGAGGAGAAGGAGGCGGAGTAAAAAGAGGAGAGGAAGTGGAGGAAGAGGAAGAGAAAGAGGAGGGAGGATGATCATCTGAATATATCTCAATAGGCAGTTTTCTTATCTCAGTCCCAGTGATAACATCAGGACTGATTTCAGCTATGTTCAGACATAAGGAACAAGGTGGAACATGAAGGCTGGAAAAGCAAGACTAGTAAACTAGTATTTAAGGCTATTTTTAAAATTGCCTTTATACTGTGCCTTCAAAATAAGATCATGCAAGCCAGCCCTGCTGGCTCACGCCTGCAATCCCAGGATTCAGGAGGCTGCAGCAGGCAGGAGGATCGCCACAAGTTCGAGGCCAGCCTGAACTACACAGCAAGCCTAGGTCTTAAAACACAAAACCACCCCACAAACCAACAACAAAAATCAAAAGAAAATCATGTAGTTTAAGAAAGCATTCGTAACTGTTAAGCATAAATAATGTACATTTCGCTTCCATACTATTATGGTAAGTCTATAAGGATATGTAACCTTTTGAACTTTGACATAGAAGAAGGCACATATTGCATTAAATACATAAAATATTTACATTTGACAGCTACAAAAACTGAAAAGAAATAGCATCCTAAGCCTGGAAGTGTACTAGATATACTTTTAGGAAGTATAACTTACATTCATACTGTACACCTGCTGTAGGTTCTGTGTATAAGTTACAAATTGTATACAAAGTCTGTTAAGAATTTTTTTATTGATCGATTCATAAACTGAACATGATTTATAGCAAACCATTTACTGAAGAGATTATGACAAAAAAGCTGATTATAAATAGTCACTAGGAAAGGAAATACTTTAAAGAGGCTAATAAAAGACTGATTTATGTCAACAACTGTGTGAAATTTTTTCAGTGCATGTTTGATTAGTTAGTTCTTGTTGTACAATAGCTTCTCTGATCTCTCTGGCTTTGGACTTCCTTTTTGCTATTTTTTCCCCCATTACCATATCCTGCATCAATATATATTTATTGAGTCAACTATGGGGCATTGGGAGGCATTTGAGATCCTTAACTTTTAAGGATCTTGGAACCAAGAACAGATATAGAGACAAGGGGAGTAGATGTATTAAACTAGAATGAAAAAATCTGTCTTCTGTATCCTCTCCTACTTATGTCATGCTTTTCTATATTTTTGTTGTAATTTGTAATGGCTATGTATCCTGCAGATACAGAGCGGTTTATTCTCCAGACTCCATAATGTATGACATTAGTGCTTTTTCAAACTCTTGGATACTATAATGGATAACACCCATTTCTACATAGAAAATGCTATTAATGAGATAGGTTCTAAGAAATGAAAAATGAACAAATGATTTAAGGTTTATTGTACATACATACCATCCAATTCTTCTTCCAAAGTATTGCAGCCTAATATGTACAACTGTTCAGAGCATTCTAACATGGATATTTTGTCTAAAAATTTGCTAATTATATATTGAGAGGAGCTCATTGTTATTTCTAATAAAATCTTGATTAATGAATCATCTTTCTAGTTATTAACATTTTACGAGTTGTTCGTATTCATTACTTAGCAGCAAAAGTATGTCCTGTGACATATCTTATAAAACCTCCCACCACCACTAGCTAGGTTTTCTTTTTTCTTGCTCTCCTAGTTCACTGTCATTGCTTCCCACTCAGATCAGGAAGAGACTGTATATGAAGTTCATCTGGTATTTAATGGACAGGTATGCTTCAGTTTGGGTCAAAAGGCAATCAACAAGTGAAAGGTAGACAGGTTGATTCCTCCGAATATGAGAAAGCATTTACCAAGTTGCTGATGCTTTTATTAGAACTCAGTTTTCCTAGGCTGGAAGTTCAAAAAGAAAATTTGTTTTTGGAAGCAGATTTCCAGAACTAGCATGAGGAACCAATGTTGCTGCACACGCTGCTCTGTATGGGTAGCACGTGTGACAGAATATTCAGTTTAAGTTTTTCGTGTACACTTTTTTTTGTACCGGAGTTCAAACTCATGAGCTAGCACTTGCCAGGCAGGCATTTATGCCACTGAGCTAAATCCCAGGCCCCTCATGTACACTCTCTTAATCAGTCCCAAGTCCTGTCACCTCTTGTGCTACTGACCTACGCTTAAAGCCTCTTTGGGACTCTCAGGAAGCAGACTCCATGTGCTCCTCCCTCCTGGGTAGGCAGAGGGATTCCTCCACCCTGCTTCACCCATTAACACCATCTGCTCTGTCTTCTAGAACCTGGAAAGACTCAGCTTTGCTGATGGTCACTCCATCTGCTCCCATTCTTAGTGTTGTCACAGATTTGCAATTTCTGTCTGTAAATTCTTTTTTCTGTCATTTCACAGGGTGGTGGGGATAAGAGGAGATGGATGCCTGAGTTGAGTCTATTGGCTTTCACTATAAATTTGAGTTAAAATCCCAATTTGAATTGGAACTCCCAAATATTTTAAATTTAGACTATGACAAAAACTCAAAGACATTAAAATTAGCCTGATTTCAGTGACAAGTTTAAAAATAAGCCAATTTTCCTTGTATGGACAACCTAAGGACCATAAATAAAGACCGCAGTTTAAGACTGGGCAGTATCTGCCCTAAAGAGAAGCAAGAAGGAGAGTGATGGCAGAGACACACAAGGGGAGCCCATGGTCTTCTTTCCAGGGAAGGGCTGAAATGATTTTTTACCCACAAACCTGTTTTGTCCAAAACACTGGAGCAAACTGGCAAACAATCAAAATTTATATGAGGATATGGTAATCAATCATGGCCTCCAAAATTATCTATCAAATTACCTATCAAAATTATTTTTACAAACCAGGAATTTAAAACCAAGACTGACTCTACTGACACAAAGATTCCCTTTGTGCCAATTAACCTTTACTAATGTGCTTCTACTATTCCTCTGCAGAACTGTGGCTGAAAAAGCAATGAATTCCTTTTACATAATAACAGGAAAGAGGAAGGAGGGGAAGGAAGAATATAAAGCAGTAAATTTAAAAATTCTAACTTGCTACACATAACACCACATACCCATTCAGTCAAGGGAACATCGTGGTGTACATTGAGGAGCTCGCTGGAAACACCTATAGAGTAATTCCAATACTCAGGAGGCTGAGGCGAAGGACTGGCAAGTGTCTGAGGCCAGATCGGGCAACTTAGCAAGACCCTGTCTCAAATAAAAAGGCCTAAGGATGTAGTTCAGTGCAGAGGACTTATCTAGCATGCCTGATGTCATGGAGTCAATTTTTAAAATGCTTATGGTATACATAAGGCACTGAAAGTGTCCCTTTAATTCTGAATTTATCCAGGTTCATCTCCAAGAACTACCCTGAATTCTGACCCCTGGACTTGTCATCTCATCATTTGTACTGATCACTCACTAACTGCAGAAAACAAGCTCTTTCCCACAACACGTTTTCATGATTTTAGAAGTAACATATGCTCACCTTACATAACCTGGAAGTAAAGAGGGGAAACGTTCCTTTCTTGGCCCTAAAACCCAGGATTAATATTCTGCATTTTAACCTCTTTTTAAAGACCATCTTTTACAAAGCATTCAACCAACTGTATGGTTCAGAAAGCTGGTAGGAAAATTCCAAGAAAAACAAAAAAAGAGATTAAAATAATAATATCTGGGTACAATAACCTTGGGAAAATAATTTCCACTTACTGAGTACTTGTTCTATTCAGACATTTTTTCAACTATTTAATTATCTCACAAACTCTCAAAACAACTTTATATCTATTATCCACATTTCCTAGGTAAGAAAATTAAGCCAGATGGAGCATTAAAACTCTGTGCCTTGGGGCAGTGTCTCAGTGGTAGAGCATTCGCCAGGCTTGCATAAGGTCCCGGGTTCCACTCCTAGAACCAAACAGAGGCAAAGAAAACACAAAGCCAAGTGCCCCAGTTCACCCTGCTTAGATAAAAAAATGGTAACTCATACCCTAAAAAACAGCTCTGAATGTTGACCATCTCTAAATCTCGTACTAAGGCTACACACAGAACAATAATTAGTGAGAACTGACCTTACATAAAGACTGGAGCCCAGTTTCAGAAGCAATTCATTTAAATATAAAAAGATAATTCTCAAGACAAAAGCTACACAAAGCATTTTGTAAATCAGTGGTATCAAATTAGCCATGGTGACACCAAAAACTGGTAAAAATCTCATTTATGAATACAGAAATTTTCACAAAATCACCAACATCTGGATTTTATTTCTCAGTATTCTTCACAGTTTATAGTATTTTATTCCAGAAATACAACTGCTTAATATTAGGAATACTATGAAACACCAGCCATACATGGTGGTGCACACTCCAGAACTCAGGAGGCTGATGCAAGAGAACTGCCATTATTCAAGGCCAGCTGGGCTACACAGTGAGTTCAAGGCCAGCCTGAACTACATAGCAAGACCCTGTCTCAAAAAAAAAAAAAAAAGTTATAAAACACAATCATATCAATAGGCCCAAAGAAAAAACTCACATGATTAGAGAATGCAAAAGAAACAGCATTAGGCAATGTTCAGTATTTCTTCTTGATTACAATTCTTTTGAGTTAACCACTAGCAGCTGCCCCTGTGCATACATGACTGTATTTCTAATGAAATGTTTCACAAATCTGAGGGCCATTTTTGTACAGGAGCCACACAAAACCTCTGTGTATTTATGCCACTAAAGCAAGCACACTTCATTTTAAGGAATGCCAGTTAGGGAGAGCATGACAGCAAAGAGGTGGCAATGCCTCTTCTGAATGTGAGTACAACTCCTTTGTGCAGCTGCCAAGGAACTATGAAAAAACCATTTCTAATTTTGGGCCTATTTAGAGCTCTGTTGCCCTGACAGTCTACAGCACAGGCTAATAAGAAAAGCTGGCCACACATTAACACAAATGGAGACAGACAAAGAAATTTCCCTCCATGTTCTCTGGGCCACATCAAAATTATGAATCAGTGGGTGACCTGCAGTGTGAATCATTAGGGTAAGTTAATAATGAACCATGGCCTGCTTAATATTGTTCATTCCTCTTTTTATCTGGAATGGGTCAAATCTTGAAGTTATAAAAAAGATAATATGAAGTTACAAACAAAAACAAAAGACTCAGAAATTACAAAAACATGTTATAACATGTAGTTTTCTTAAGATTGAGGACTAATAAATCTTAACAACTTAAAAATGATTGGAACTTATAAAATCATAAAACTAAAGTTTCAGTGTATCACTATCCCCAAAACAAACTGGTCTATATAAAATAATTACACCCTTAAAAGAGAAACCGCCTGAGGGCAGTTGTACTCATACCAGGCAAGAGATGGGCAAAAAAATACCTAGACCTTGTATGTAGAGGTGATAGGGCCAGAGAAGCAAGTAGGAAAGAAGCAGTCATGGATTCCACAGGACAAATCAACTGTTCTGTCTGGGATGAAGACCTCTGGGGTTATAGATGGATTGATGGTGACGGAAGAGACTACAGAATATTAATTTAAGACAAGACCCACACTTAACAAAGCGTTAGCCCTTCTCAGTTGTTTCTGACATGTCTAATAGCAAGAACAGTAGCAAGAGCAGAAGAAGCATGTTTTATTACTCTAGCCAGCAGTAAGAAAGGGGAGCCAAGTGCCCTGACCTTAATGGGATGGCTGGGTAGTCATAACCCATCAATGGCCCAGTATCACATGACTGGACAGCAGGCCCAGGCAGAGTGAACATCCAGTCTTCTAAAACTTTATTACAGCCAGTCAGACATTTGAAATTCAAATATTAAATGTGTACATGGAAATTCAAACCACCTGTTGGAAGGAAAGCTGTAGCAGTGTGACAGCCAATGGGAGGTTAAAGCCCCACAGGCTTTTCTTGGAGACGTCCTCCAATACAACTTTCTTCAGTATACTTGTCTTTGTCTTCCAATTTTACAACACAATAAGATACTAACAAGTCTCCTTTCTCCCTTCTCTTTCTTTGTTATGTCACCAGGGATTGAACCCAGGGCCTCGGGTAAACTAGGCAAGCACTCTACCACTGAGACAAATTTCATTCCTTTAAAAAATTTTATTTTGTTAAATTGCCTATGCTGGTCTTGAAAACTTGGTAATTCTTTTGCCTCAGCCTCTGGAGTAGCTGGGATTACAGCTGTGCACAACTGCACTCATGCTCACTTTCATTTTTACCTAGAAGCCACGCAAGATTTTTTGAAAGTAAATATAATGAAAGTGAAGAACCACAGAAGGGAGGCTTAAAACAATTCAAGCCTTTCATTTTTCATATAAGGAAATAAGGGTTCCAGGTGACTGAAGTCACTTGTAAGAAGTTTCATAGAGAGCTGTGGTGGAACTAAAACTAGAACTAACCCAATATTGCATGAGTTTCAAGAGATGGGCTGAGCAGATGTATTTTACTTGGTAACTGGTACTGGTCTCAGGCTTCCACAGTCACTGGCCTGTCATAGTAACCTAACAGAATGGCCACAATGTGTCCTAACAGTTTCAAGTTGTGCTAGGTGTACATAGCTATGGTCTTGGCTGCGAAGTGACAGTGCAATATGAAGACAGACACTTGTTTCTTCTCTTTAACAACAAAGCATTCTAATTCCCAGGTAACTCGTTGCAGCTCATAAACCTTTCTTTCTTTTCAGGTTCTTGCTGCTGTCATGACTCAATAGTGGCCACATAACTAATCCCAAATCAGTAAGCCCTGACTCTAAAGCTTTGCAAGGATGACAAATAAAAGATTAAAGCTCTTACATGCTACTTTATAAGACTGCAAACTGAGCAATTGCAAGCACGAATGGATAAGGCCTAGAAAGTCTTAGGCCTAAATATAGTTGTCATTCTCATAAACTCAAGAAAGATTTGGCAGCAAAAAAAGGCAGATAGTTCTGAATTTTGAATTGTTAGTTATATTTTAATTAATAGGATGTAACTATAATAAACAGAGTGTAAGAATAAATATAAGATAGTAGAATAGAGGTTTTGAGTTTGATACTGCAAAAAATCTACATACTAACTAAAATACCAGAGAGACTACAAAGCCCCTTAGATGAATATTGGCTGCATCTTTATATACGCTGAACTTATCACAATAAAAAGTGAAATGCTTTTGATACAATGTGTTTAAAATTCTTCTGAGAACGCATATTGCTTATAGATTAAAATCTCAATTCCTTAAAGATCTCCCATGTGATATCCAATTCTGCTCATTTCATTTTCACTCCCTATCGTTTAAACCTTATACTGTTGATTCTGAAGCATATGTAATTTCTACATGAAAGAGTTGTAGACAATATGGGGACATATGGCTCAAATAACACTTAGCAAAGTGAATGTGTAGGTAGGTGAACAATGGCACCAGGGAATGTAAACAGAGTTTGGCAAGAACCGACTTGAATAAAGAAACAGAAGGTATACTTGCAGTTAGATGGAAGGAGGGGAAGAGGATGAAAAGAGTTAGGATGCTCAAAAAGAACAATTGGGTTGGGGAAAAGGAGAAAAGAAGGAAGGGAAAGAAAAAATAAATGTGTGTGTGTGTGTGAGTGTGTGTATGTATACACAAGATAGTTAAGATAATTATACTACTTTCTTTTACTTCAATGAAAAGAATGGTTTCTACTTATATTGTTTGATCAATTTTGCATGCCTATGTCTTGTAATCTGAGCAGCTACTCTGAAGGTAACAATATGCAATATATAACCATTGTTAATTTCCTATTACCTTATTTTGAAATTCTGTATTTTTTCTCTTTAAAATAAAAGTTAAGATGTGTTATGTGCATGTACCAGCTCCCTACAATGAATGTAATCATTACATACTGCACATGTACCACTAAAAATAAAAATTATAAAATAAGCAAAAATTTACCTAACCCATGTAACTAAGGATATCATACAAATTTTCTGTATCTATAGGAGTTTTACTGAGGTATGACTTAGAATAAATTGCACATATTTCAAAGTCTGTTCCTTGGAATTCCTCCCCTGGTTCAACTGTTCCCTCCCCACATACTGATTTAGCTCAGCGGCATTAGCACCTGCCTTGCAAGCACATGGTCATGAGTTCGATCCCTGGTACTGATAAAAAAAAAAAGTCATTATTTTCCAAACTTATATAAAATTGAAATTATGCAAAACATACTGGTTCTTTCTTTTACACTGATTTCTCTTAAAATTTTAAAATTTATTTTTAATCAATACATAAACACATAAAAGTGTATATATTAACCAGGCATTAGGTACTTTGCCCAGCATGATTCTAAGGGTCATTCCCGTTGTCTGTATCAATAGTTCAATTCCTTTTATTGCCGAGTAGTATTCCATGGCACAGATACACTATAATTCATTATTTCTTGCCCACCAAGAGGTAAAAGTCAATGCAGTGAAGAAAGGATAATATTTTACAACAATGATGCTGGAAAAATTAAATATGCATATGCAAAAAAAACCTTAGATCATGTATCTTACACAGTATTAAAAATTAACTCAAAATGGACTATTCTAATATAAAACCTAAAACTACAAACATTCTAGAAGAAAGCATAGAATTAGGTAGGTTAACTTTGAGTTAGGTAATGATATTTTAGATTCAACATCAAATGCAAAACCTTTAAAAGACCAAATAGATAAACTGGAGTTCATCAAAATTTAAATCTTCTGTTCTTAAAAGATACAGTTGAAAAAAATGAAAGGATAAGCACAGACTGGGAGACAATATTTGGAACTTAAGACTAAAATTACTGAGCAAAAGACAAAAATAGGCAGATTTTGGCTCACTAGCAGGATCTTTCTGATACTTAAAATGTCAAAAATGGAATGAACTGTCTGTAAGCTTCTATCAGAGACTTCAAGCAGAGAAAGGGGTTTGGAGAAAGGATTGATTAAATTTAAATTCCTTCATATTCTAGAGAACTGAAAAAAAAAATAGAGCTTCTGTAAATCAGGAGGGCAAGAAGGGTTGAAGGGAGGGGAGGGGATTATAGATAATTAAGAGATATTACATACATGTGACAATTCCTCATGATGAAAATGAGCATTATGTATGACAAACATGTACTAATAAAAATTTTCTTATTTTACATACAAATTTTAGCAGTTTCTAATTTAATGCATATTTGCTATAATAGTATTCAATGATAAAAGAAACAAGTTTGTCCTTGGTTCACATAACTCAATCAAAATGTTAATTAAAACATCTTTCCCTAATGGGGTGAGGTGAATGTACCCACAGAGGTGAACAGTTGTTTATACAGAACCTCTTGGGTGCAGTGTTCCTGCCTTCTGATTGCTCTCCAGGTTCCTCAGTGGTTCCAAACATTCCGGACATAACTTCTACCAGTGCTTTCACCTCATTAATTATTAGGAACTTTTCTACTGACTGAGGAGAGTTGTACTATTCCATTCTTTCTTGCACCTAGTATTTGCAAACAACTAGAGCATATGTACACATCTGAAATAGAAATCAAACTCTAAAAACTGACTTTGGGGAACAGTTTATCAGTACTGGTATGGCTCTACGTCATCCCCCCAGGAAGGGTAGGAGCCCTGCTTAGCAATTCCTGACTGAAGGGACGCATAGAGGACGAGTCCAGCTGTTTCCACATTTGATGTAGTTATGTAGTACACCTGAAATTACAATGGATTAGCACAAAGACAAATGAAACTGCAATCAGAATTTAAGAAACTAATGTCCAACCCCACCATAAAGTGGAATTGTCACAGATAATCCTGAGTTGAACTGATATTTCATGCAATATTAACAAATTAATCCAACTGCATCATCTGTATAAGATGTGACTGCAAAGAAATCCAACATCCTGATAAGAAAGTCATATACTAAACTCACTATGTAACAAGTGGCAAATCTCTACAAAACGTTTCTTGGTTCTTATCTTGTATAAATATTTATGAGATTTTGGAGTTTGAGGGGCGTTAGAATTACTATATTCTTTTGCTTATCTGTATCTGTTTTCTGCGATGAACGTTAATTTTGCAATCAGAAAAAAACTTAGTCAAAAGAAAAATATTTGTCATTATAATTAAACCATCACAAATAGCTATTCTTGACAATGGCAGCAACATCGGTACATAGGCCAAAGCTGGTTGTACACAATGTAATATGGGTTTTGCAGACTCTTGAGCAGGTCAGCGTAGGAGTCAACCCCCAAGAGGACTCCCCCAATGACTACTGTCTCCTGGTAATCATGCTCTGTGTGGACTTCTGTGCTATACCAGGGCTGGCCTGGGTGACAAATATAAAAGAGCAGAAGGATGGGACATCATTTCTAGGGCGGGGAAGATAATGTTGTGGGCAGTTCTAGGGAGAGGCCTGTGTAGCAAGGATCTGAACGTCCTGCTAACAGGCACGCGGGTGAGCAAGGAAGTGGACTCTGGATCTAGCCACATCTCACAGGATCACAGCTTAGGGAGATATGCAACCAAAGCTGTGCAGCTAGGCTGCTCCTAGTCGTGACCACAGAAATCGTGAGATGAATGTTTATCTTAAACGGCTAATTTCCAACACGGCAGTGGATAACAAAACAGTGTACAAATTTGGAGACCAAGCACCTACTTTAGGAAAAGGCAACTGGGCTGCAAGTCATTTTGCTTTAAGTTTGACATTTGGGTTTGCTATCTGATTTGACCGAAACCAGAAAAGGTATCTGAATACCTTTTTCAAAACACTGAGTTACCCAGATTTTCTTCTGCTTTTCTGCCTCTCCCACTCATATTTCACCATACCTTCCTGAGTGACTGTAAATCTAGGGCCAGCAAACTGTTTGCACACACATTAGCCATTTTTGAAGCATCTGGTTGTGCTGCTGTAGTTCAAAAGCTGCCATAGATACCACCTAAAAATGAGTGTGGTTGTGCTTCAATGAAACTGTGTCTCAGAATCAGGCAAACCTTTTCCACAAATATAACTGACCAAAATCCTAACAATCCCAAAGCTTCTACTCATGCAATAGACTCCCTCACTTTAGCCAACTCAACATTTTACTCCAGAAATTTCCCTCTACTCACGCATCAATTTTTCCTTCTCTACATGATCCAAATGTTGTTTCCTCTGCCTTAAAAGAAAATTTTTTTCCTCAGCCTTATTTCCATTTCTCAAACTCACTGTCACAAATTTTGTTCCTCTCATCTTGTCTCCCAAGCCTACTTACCAGCTCTTGTGACCATGACTCCACACTGCTAATTCCATGGATCAATTTTCAATCTTTGTTTCATGGCACTCTTTGGTAGCAGTTGGCCCACAGGATCTTTCCCTGCTTCTTCAAACATTTTCTTTGTTTGATTTCCAGGTCATCACCATGAACCTGTTTTTTCATAACCTCTGTGGCTGCTCCCTTCCTATCCTCCTCCCTCTAAATGTTGATAGACCTAACACACATTAGCTTAGGTCTCTTTTTTCTATCAATACCCATCCCTTGTACGATCTCCCTCAGGTAATGGGGTATTTATACTGTTGTAACACCATATCTAAGACTCGGGAATATATATATAAAAAATCCATTTTTGCAGTTGGCTGAGAGAGCAAGATCAAAATGCCACAGGTTTGGTGAGGACTGCTGTCTGCCTTGGGATGGTATCTCATCACTGTGTCCTCCAGACAGTACAGACACTGCATCCTCAAGGAGCGGAAAAGCACAAGAGCAAATTTGGGCAAACATCGTTCTCTTTAGCCCTTTTCCAGTCACTATCACAGCCTAATCACCTTCTAGGGGCCCAACTTCCTATTACTATTGCACTGGGGGTTACATTTCAATATGAATTTTTGAGATGAAAAACATTTAAACCACAATACCAAGTGCATCGTCTATATAAGGAAGACATGCAGGTTTCTACATCAACTTCACCTCTCTTAAACACCAGATTCATGTTCAGTGGCCTACTTAACATCTAATACTGGTTGTCTAACACTAGGAACCTTTAAGTTAACTGTCTAGACTCCAACACTTTACAACTCAACTCTTAATTTCCCTTACACCAGTAATGGCAAACCTCTTAGAGCTTTCAATGCTAACAAACAGCCAGCTGCAGCATGTGTGCCACAGGTTCGCCACCACTGACCTATACCAACAACTTCCTCTCTTTTAGCTTTTCCTCAGTGAGTGAGTGGCAGCCTCATTCTTCCAGCTGTTAAGACCAAAACCCTTAGAGTTCTTCTTAACTTCTCCTCCATAGCCCATGACTTATTTACTAGCAAATGTGACAGCTCTACCCTGAAAATATATTCACACTTGTGAAGACTTCTCATATCATGTGAATGAAAGCCTTGCTTACAAGGTTTGTAAGGCTCTAAGGTCTTTTGCCATTCCTTCTACTGGGCAATAAATATATGGCTCTCTTGCTCATGTCCTTTGGGATTCCCTCTACAGAACACAAGAGCCATATGGTCAAGGTTTTTGTCCAGTTTGTTTGTTGCTATATCTCCCTTACGTTAGACAGTTCTTGATACTGTCTAGAAACATTTATTGAAACATTTACTGAATAAATGCATTAGCTATGAAAATAAGCAAAAAATTTTTCTAAATTGATAGCAAACAAGCAAAATGAATACATTAATTTCTCAAGCTCAGTGTTTTCTGATGACATATTACAGCAGAAAGAGGGCTAGGATACTGGCAATGGGCCTATGATTTAGTCTTGACCAGCCGCTAAAGAGGTTGGGTTTTTGCTTACAAACCTCTAAAGACCATGGTTTTCGGATCTATAAAACGAGAGGGCTGAACACAAAGCCCTGGCTCCCTTTAAAATCTATAAAACTCCAAACTTCTGCATGTGGCCTCAGAGGTTTAGGCAATGGCAGCACCTTTAAAGGTGAGTTGACAGGGAGCACACATCCCACTTTCTGGAAAAAAGATCATCCTATGGAGAAGTGCCACACCAGCTGGTGAGCTGCTGAAACACACACCTATTTCATGGCTTAAAATGTCTGAGACTTTGTGCTAGATACTTGAAAAACTCTCAGTCCTTGACAGTAACACAGAAAAGGTGGCAGAAATTTTCAATCTTTTTGATGTGCCCCACAATTATACAACACTGCCCATATAGGCTGCCAGAACAAAATACCACAGACTAGTGGCTTATATACAAATGACACTTATTTCTAAGTTTGCAAGTGAGAAGTCCAAGATCAGTGTGCTGGCAGATTAGGTGACTGGTAAAGGCCCATTTCCTCATATATGGATGTCTTCTCAACATAATCTCCAATGATAGGCAGAGGTATAGGAATCTTTTGGTTTGTTTTTTTTTAATTAAAGTGAGGAAACAATATCATTCAGAGGGCTTCAATGTCATGATCTAATCCTCCTGAAGGCTCTATCTCCTAAATTCTATCACCTTCAGAATTAGGATTTCAACACCTGAATTGGAGTTGGGGCATTAACATTCAGCCCACTGCAAACATGTCCCAGGTCATAGAGCTATTAAATGTCCAAGCTGGAATTCAACTATAGAGCTGTGAATCTCCAAACTTACATTATCTGTACCACAATACCTCAAGTCTTAAGCCACATATCTACTGGAATAGCTACAGATTTTTAAAGAATCTTTTGATCAGAGACCACTAATTCTACCTCTGATATATTTACAAAAAATCATTTTCAGCCTTGAGTAATTATGTCAGAAGCTACAGATTTCCCACTAGAAAGATTATGCTTACAAGTAAACAGAATACTTAAATTGTATTTCTCAGTATAAACTAAGACATTACTGTTTACTTTTAAAGAAAAAAAAATTTGTGGATGAATACCTTTTGTCTCCTAGTATTTTACAGTATTTATCAGTAACTTATAAGGTAGGCATCAGATAGATGAAAAATACAAGATTCACAATGCCACACAAAGGACTATACATCCGGCCCCCAGATTCAATGCAGTGTACAACATCCATTCACCTATTACAGTCATTAAAATACAAAATAGACTATCTGAAATCAGTCCTTTCAGTGTATCACAAACAGTTATGTAACCTTGATCAGAATGAAGACTCTGCACAAACAAGAATTGTTGTGTATTTATGCTCTACTGTATTTCCAGCACCTGTAAGGGAACCTAGATAATTCCTTGTATAAATGAACCAAGAGTTTTTAAAGTTGTAATAAAGCACAATCAAATGCATACATTATTCTCATTAAACAACATTTCAGTGTGTGTGTGTGTGTGTGTGTGTGTGTGTGTATTTTTCTTTTCTTTTCTTTTTTTGAGACTGGGTGTCACTATTTAGCCCAGGCTATCCTCAAACTCATGGTAACCCTCCTGCCTCAGCCTCCTGAATGCTAGGATTACAAATGTGTGCTACCACATCTGGCTATAATCTTTTAGACAGTGGTGCACACCTATAATCCCAGCACTCAGGATACAGAGGTAGGAGGATCACGAATTCAAGCCCAACACGGGCAACTTTGCAACTTAGTAAGACCTTGTTTCAAAGAAAAGCTATAAAAATAAGGCTGAAGCTATATAGCTCAGTGTAAAGGGTCCAGTTCAACCCCTAGTATCATTTTTTTAACTTTATCATTATATAATTATTTATTTTTTTAACCTATACTTGATGGCTTAGAAGGGATATGTATAACTGCATGGCACTATATGGGTTCAAATGAAAAGTAAACATACACACAGGAAGCTCTAGAGTTAAGGACCAGGAAGAATCGCAGCTCTGTGGAAGTATTCTAACTAACACTGATTCATTCCTGGCTGGGAACAAGCTTAAGATATACTTAGACACTTTTACAGAGGAACATACTTAACAAAGTCATTTTATATCTGTTTAATCAAACTAAAAAGTGGGCTCATTTGGTATCTTTTAACATTTTATCCTTGTAATAATTCATTTGTATTACATTTTAAAAAGTATCAGTCTCCCTGCTATCAAAACGTAAAAACAGAGATAATTTCAGAAGCACTGCTGTGGAGTTAAAGGTCTGTCTAAAGGCAAACATGATGGCAATGTTACCTTCTTAAATGTTTCCAGTGGCTCCTCAGTGGCCACTGAAGGTGCACCATGACCTGCCCACCACTCTGCCCCTCTCCTGCGAGCCTTTGGTGTCTCCCCTTCACTGCACGGATTACATCCGCAATCCTGACAACCAACATCCAATGCAACCTAATGCTTCTCCTGTCTCAAACTCCTTCCCATTCTACTTGAGGAAAGCTTTCACTGTTTCTTGCGTGTACTGTCCTTTTCCATGTCTAGCACAATGTCTGGCCCACAGCAGGAGTTTATCATTTACAAACATTTTATTAAACAAGACCTGGATGTACATCACCACGATGTATTGTGTCCACAAAAAGGCTCCAAGCTTCTGTTCAAAACTTTACTGATAATAAATGGACATCTAACTTCAAATGTTAAAGTACATATTACAGTTTCTAGAAGAATCAAAACAAGCCCTCAATTATAATCCTCTCTCTCTCTCTCTCTCTCTCTCTCTCTCTCTCTCTCGTTTTATTTAGGAGGCTAAAAATGCCAATATATCCCAGACTGGAAATGAAGAAACACATACTGGTGACAACTTTGATCTCAAAATTACCTGCATGTGGTTGACTGAAGGGAACATCCTTCCTCAGTTTGGCGCCTTCACTTCCTATACTACAAAAGATTTGTGAAATACTTTTATGGATTAATATAAGAAAAAAACACAAAAAGGAAACCTGCTTTGGTTTACCCTTAACCCAATTGTTTTAATGTGATGCTTACAAAAAAAGGTACACAGTTCTCAACCCAAATGATACTATGTTATAATTATAAAAGCAACAGTTTAAACTAAATGGTACTTCACACTTTGATGATTTGGGAAAGTCACTGCTAAGTCTGGTTATATCACATGGCTTAGCTCACTGACACAAGAAACAGCAAAGACACCATCTCACTCAAGAAATCAACCAATAACATGCTGGTAAGTCTGTGGGTAAACAGGAATTTGTCTACATTGTTGATGGGAATGTAAACTATATAATTACTGTGGAGATCAGTATAGAACTTTCTCAAAAAACTAAAAATAAAAACTCATTCTGATTTGGCTATTTCCAAGGGTTAAAGCCATCATATTACAGTATAATGCATCCATATTTGTAGCAGCACAATTTATAATAGCTAAATCTCAGCCTGTATGCCCATAAACAGATGAGTGACTAAAGAAAATGTGGCATTTATACACAATGGAGAACTATTCTTCCATAAAGAAGGATACACTGGTGTAATGGCTTGTGTCTAGATGTCCCTCTCAAAGTCTCATGCAATCATAGGTGGGGCTTTTTCAAAGGTGGCTGGATCTAGTGTGTGGCACTGGAATTGATTCATGGTGCAATGCTAGGATCAAGGGCACTAGGATTAAGAGTGTGAATGCTACCCATCCTAAGTAACCTGGATAAAATGTAAGGGACAGAAAAGGCTGTGGCTGTCCCCTGCTTGTTTTGCTACCTTCTGTCTACCATGAATTATTTCTCTTCTGCAATGCCTGTCTGCTGTGCCAGCCTGCCTTGAAGCCAGGCAATTATGGACTAAAACCTCTACAAATTGTGAGCTACAGTAAAATTTCTCTCCTTTAACTTTGGGGAGCAGGTATTTTGACTTAGCAAACAGAAACATAATTAAAACTGAAGTCATTCCTGGGAAAATGACTGTACATTTTGAGACCATAATGTTAAGTGGAATAAATCAGACAACACAGCTTAAATATTGCGTGGTTTCTCTTATATGAGAAACCCAAATATCAATACAAGGTGGAATAAAAGATAATAGAAAGTAGGAAGATCTTTTTCAAATGTGAAAGGGAATAAGTGATGGGGGGGGGAGAAAAGGGATAAAAGAGACAAAAAAATGGAAACAGCTTCTGCAAATGGAAAAGGGAACAGGGTTGGAGGGAGCAGGGAAGGTAGGAGAGGAAGGGGATGAAAAAAGGAGTAAGATGTGTTATGCACATGTGCAAACTCTCCACAAAAATGTAATCATTATGTACTATAAATATGTACTAATCAAAAACACTTTTTAAAAAAGAAACAGGAAAGAGTAATTTACACGTAGAATCTGGGTTTCTTAGACTTTGCATCTCATATTCTATATGATGTATCTAAACTGTTTTTAACATGAAGTTACTAAAATTTCAATAAAAGTACAGGCAAATTTACTGTTTTATAATATGAATGGCAGCAATGCTTTGACAAGGACAACTTCTAGGTTTTAAGTAATTTTTAAAAACCCACCATGTATATTCTGGACTGCACTTTTTAACTAATCATTGTGGTTGAAGAAAAATTGTTATTTGTACTCAAGATTTAAAGATGTAGGTCTGGGGATATAGCTCAGTGGTACAGGGTCTGCTTGGCAAGTGCAAGGTCATAAGTTCAATTCCCAGAACCAAAAAAAAAAAAAGATATAATACTAATTGAGTGGCACATGTCTGTAATCCCAGCACTCTGGAGGCTGAGGCAGGATGATCACTGCAGGGTCAAGGCCAGCTTCAGCTACATAGTGAGTTCAAGGCCAGCCTGAACTACATAGTGAGACGCTGTCTCAAACAAAACAAAACAAAACAAATCTTACTCCTTTACTTCCCAGTCTAAAAGAAAGCAAAGCAACTGTTAACCAGATGGTTTAAAGGTATGTATTCATAAACAATCTTACATGAAAAAATTATAGTTTGCTAAATATTCTCTTAAATACTGAAGGAACTAATAGCAGAAGAAATAGACCAACATGTGCTGTGATACATGAGAAGCAATGCTGGTATAAAACTTACAAGGTTCAAGATGGAAAATCCTTGTTAATTCAAGTAAGTTATGAAAATGACAAATTTCTCCCCAAATAATCATTGATGATGTTATGGCTTTTATATAGATATCTTCCCAAAGCCTCATGTGGTCACAGGTGGGCCTTTTTCAGAGGTTGCTGGATCTAGAGTATGTGAAGCTGGGGTTAAGGGTGTGTGATTACTAAATCAGTCCACTGACTGGTTAGGCACTGCCCTAAACCTAGACACAATAAAAAGGGGGCAGAAATATACCCTGAAGGTTTCTTGTTTGCTTCCTTGCTTGCTTTTGCTGTCTTTGCTTGCCATGAACTGGTTCTCCTCTGTGAAGCCCCTCTGCCAAGCTATTTCACCTTGGAACCAGATAATTATGGAGTGAAACCTCTACAAACTGTAAGCTAGATAAACCTTTCCTCTTCATTTGTGATTGTTGGGTATTTTGTCTCAGCAATGAGAAAAGTAAGACAGAAAACCTCCTATTTGAGTATCCTCTTGAGTATCTTACTTTAGTAGCCTTTTAACAGACACTTATTTTAAAAGCTCATAATTGTAAGAATATTCTGACAAGACCATAATCAATGAGAAATAAATAATTTAGGTAACAGATAAATAACTTATCCTATCAGTATTCAGGTAAGACACTGTTTTAATTTTCAAACGTACTTAAAATTTTTTAAACTGATATATAAAACACATAAAAATTGTACATATTAACAGGGTAATGCCATTTTGATATGTGTATACACTGCATAATGTTTAAATGAAGTTAAACATTATCTCCTGAAGCATTTATCATTTTTTAGTGAAAACTTTGACAACCCATTCCTCCAGCTTTTTGAAAAGTATATAGCTGTTACCTACATATAAAATAGCACCGAGTTGTATTCACTTGTATTTGTGAGTTCCTCAATTGAACTGAATAATTCTTTCAAAAATCCTTGGTGACTCGAAATCAGTGTGATTGATTATAAACCCAACCTTAGAGGCTATTACAAATGCAGGGAAGTTTTCCTTAGATTCAAGTGCTAGAATGTGGAACTCTGGATTCTTCACTGGGATTTTACTGTCTTTTTCTGTCTCCTCACTGCCCCTCGCGGTTCGCTGCTGCCTGTGAGCCGGCCTTCAGCAGTACCTCTCACCTGTAGAAAATGTGCAGCGTGCTCTACCTGGCTTACTGCTGTAAGGCACAAAGTGTGAGTAAGTAGGTCCCGGATGATGGCCTCACTCACTACTACACCCCCAGCACCAGAAACAACAGCCCCGAGCACTAGGGCCTCAGCATTTCTACTCCGCATGTTCAGCAGCACTTTTGTTAGCTCCTTAGTTTTTGTTTATCAAACTTCCTGATTCTTAATGATGCGGTCTTCAGTTTCACCTTCTCCCTTACGGGTTTGGTGGATGACTGAATGGAAATAATGCATCTGGAATTGCTTCTGTCCAGCCAACCACTGAAGAAAATCCACATGTTCTAGTAACTTTCTCCCCCCTTGTCAAGTGTGTTTCCTGTTTAAGCTGTAAAACATGATCTCTAAGGAAATGAATGTTGCTGTGTAATTGTTAAAATTTGTGTTCAGGATGGTTAGGAACTAACTGAAGAGATGAATGTGTGGCTTGAACTGCAGACCACGTGGGAAGCGAAGACAGCTGTGCAACTGCCAACTTTCCACTTCTGAATAAAGGTGGATGTTAGGTGATGACGCTCAATTCTGTCACCAGATGTCCTGTTTAGCAAGTGCTCAAAAGTATGTGTGCTAAGTGTTGTTCCAGGTGACAAAACAAAGAACAAAGAGAAGCTGCAAGATAACACACTTCAGCTCAAAATGAGGGCAGATGTCAAAACTTAGCCAAAAACAAAGCAGGTTTCTATAGCATTACTACACTATGTGAGAATGGTTAGTGGATACATGGTTTTGAGAGGATTTTTGTAAACAGTTTAAAAAATCAGAATATATCACCCCAAAATATGCCTTTGATATATAAATGATTTTGAACTGAAGGTAACTGAGAGGTAGCAAACCAAGGAACAGCTGTCTCTATCCTCCTCGTCTGCCTGCAGGACACAGATCCTTCTGTACTGGAGACAGCTCTAGACTCAGTCAGAGATCTGCAAACAATTCTTGCTCCACCAGCTTCTCCCAATACAAATACATCTACCTCCCCACAGTTTCCTGACTACCCTTTCTCTTATCCTGTCTTTTCCACAAACTCACTCTTCTGTGTTGAAGATGCTGCATACATCAGGGTTCTAAGCTGCTGCTTTGACTTGCTTTTCACTGCAGTTCTCCTGCACAGTGTGCACTGCACACCTTGGTAAACCTGTTTGGTTTTTCTCTTGTCAATCTGGTGTTTGTTACCAGGTTCCATTACAACTAAGAACTCTGATGGGTAGAGGTGACCTTTACTCTCTCCCAAAAGTGAAAAAATACACCCAACAACCTCTAATGATCTGTCCCATTCTGACACGTCTATTTCATAAGACACCCCCAAATCACAAGTTTTTATCTCTGTATGTAGCTTTCATGTTTAAAATAAATCCTGAAGGGTACCATATGGAAGAAATTCAAGATCCACACAGTATCTAAAGTTATTTATTCAATGGCATTAACAAATACCTTATATCTACCAAGAGTTTAGTTAAGAAGCTCTTCAAGTGAAAAAAATTATTTCTTTTTTGAACAGGATAATCACAACTACAACAGCACCACATACATTACACACCCAATGTCATGAAAAGGAATGGGGAATTATCTTTTTAAAAATCACTTCAAAGATGAATCACATAACATATGGACACTGACAGAGCTTGAGAATCTGAGTTAAGTGAATGTGTGTGGGGGAGCAAACTAATTATAAAAAAAATTGATTTCAGCAATCTGTAGGAATAAATGTCGGAACTCCAAGACAGTTGGCTCTAACACTCACCCAGACAGCTGAGGAAAAGGACAGAGAAGAACATCAGGAAAGACAGGAGCAGGGGTCAACCACAGCCATCAAGCTGTTATAGGTCATTGTTAACACAGGTCCCTCATCTCCTCGGGAGGCGGGAAGAAGTGTGTGAATAGTATTGCATGTAGAGTTTAGATAAGAGCACTACCAGAAAGTCTGACAGTCGAAATTAATCCTAATGAACACTGCTTTTTTAAAAATACTCCAGATGACCAACTCCTCAATAGTTGATATAATCTCATTAAAAAAAAAAATTCTGCCAATACCCAATACCCCTAAAGTGGCAGACTTGTATGTGTACCCAGCTCCCTTTCCCTTTGAGGGAAACACAACATCCTTACTCTGCTACAACAGGACTGCATCACAATGTGCCCACAGCAGGGAGGACAGAAGCCCTCCCTGCCCAGGACTCCATCCTTGGATTCTTCTCTAGGACTAAGGAAGAAAATTGGCTCTTTCTGTAGAGTGGGAAAAACTGAATCCAAAGGTGAATTGTCAATCACACATAAAGAGGAAGAAGGGGCCAGAGAAAGGGAGAGAAAAGAAATTCTGTTTGGCTGAAATGAATTTCTGCCCCTTGCAAACAGAAATACCTCCGTGCCCATGCATTTACATTCACATCTTGTGGTATGCACAGAACAGTTTTTCATTGCTAACAGTAAAGATGAAGGTGCTGATCCTCATCTTTAATCATTAACTCTCTTTGAATACTAGATGTGTAGAGGAATTAAGAAGCGTTAGCTTCTAGTCCAAACACCCCAAAACACCCCAGAGCAAACTGGAAAACATCAGATAAGGCTCATGGTTAAAATCATTCTCCAAAAATAGCACTTTGGGCAAGAAAACATTTGCCAATCACATAGATATCTGATGAAGGACACAAAGAACACTTACAACTTGGTAACTAGAAGATAATCAACTCAATCAGAAAGAAATGGGAAAAAGTTTTGACTAGACATTTCACCACAAAAGATACAGGACTAGATGTAAACTCATGAAAAGATGCTGCAAACCATCCGTGATTAAGGAAATGCAAATTCAAAAAGCCATGAGAGGGCTGGGGATATAGCTCAGGGGCACAGTGCCTGCCTGGCCAGTGCGAGGTCATGACTTCCATGCCTGGTATTAAAAAAGCCACAAGATACCATTTCATACCCATGAGAATGGAACACAATAACGGACTATGAACAACTGCTGGAAAAGATGTTAAGAAACAGGAGCCCTCAAACATGGCTAGAAGGAATGCGAAATAATGTGCAGTGTGGTGGAAAACAGTTTGGTGGTTTCTTAGAGTTAAATCTAAATATACCATAAAACCCAGAAATTACACTCCTGGTACATACCCATGAGAAACAAAATATATGTCTATGTAAAGACTTGTATGTGAATATTAATAGCAGGTTTATTCATAGTAAAGAAAAAGGTGAAATAATCCAAGTGCCCATCAACTGGTGAATGGGTAAGTAAAAATGCAGTACAGCTCAGCAAACAGAATAGTACTCAGCAATGGAAAGGAAAGTACTGACACATGCTATGACATAAACAGACCAGAAAAATATTATGCCAAATAGAAGAACTCAGACATAAAAGATGATATATCACATGACTCCATTTACATATACAGTGCAGAAAATGCAAATCTCTGGACACAAAACATAAACTAATGGTGACCTAGTGTGAGGCCTATGGAGTGGGACTAAGCATTAGTATAAGAAGACATAATGGATTTTATCTAGGTTAGGAAACTGGTTTGAAATGTTTTCAAACAACAGTGTTCTTACACAACTGAAGAGTTACTGAAAGTCACTAAAAGTCACCAAAATATGTGTATTGGGTATGCAAATTATGTCTCAAAAAAGTTCATTAGGTAAGCCGGAAAAGGTGGTGCATGTCTGTAACCCCAGCACTGAGGAGGCTGAAGCAGGAGGATTGCTTCAGAGAGTTTGAGGCCAGCCTGAAGTGGATAGCAAAGCCCTGTCTCAAAATGACAAGAGACAAAAAATAAATAAATAGATAAATAAATAAAAAGCTCATTAGGGGCTAGGGACATAGCTCAGTGGCATGATGCCTGATTAATATGTGTAAGGCCCTGGATTCAATCCCCAGCCACAAGGTCATGAGTTCACTCTCCAGTACCAAAAAAAAAAAAAGAAAGAAGAAGAAGAAAAAGAAAAAGAAGAAGACATAACAAACAGAGGGCATGAATTTAGATCCTTAATCAAGGGAAAAATAGCTATTAAAAACATTAGGAAATAACTGGGGGGAAAAAAAAGAACCTGCCATTTAGATGAGATACTAAATAGTATTATGAAATTAGTACTAATTTTCTTAGGGTTTACAATAATATCGTAAGATGCAAGCTGAGGATCACAGCTGAAGTTTCTCCAACTTTCAAAAAATAAAAGAGTATCCATCCTTAGAAATAAAAAGCAAATGAGGCCTAATGATAACTGGTGACAGGTGAATACAGGGACAAACACTCAGATACACTGCTCTTCTAACATTCCTGCATGTTCCAAATGTTTCAAAGTAAAAATTTAGCTGGAGGGAAATAGCACACTGGTTTGACACTGTAACCAAATATGAAATAAATCATCACAGCAGTTCTCTGGATGTCAGGAAGACCCGGTAGTTAATGTATACTGTCATCTTAGTTTACAACTGTGTTAACATACAGAACCTAACAGAGGAAACAACTAAGAATTACAAATATAGAATAATTATGCAGCCAGGTGTGGCAGCACATATCTGTGAATTACTCTAGAAGGCTGAGGCGGGAGTCCAGCCTGGACAACTTAATGTCTTAGTATGACCCCATCCAAAAAATTAAAAATTAAAAAGGGTTGGGGCTGGGGATATAGGTCAGTGGTACAGCGCCTGCCTGGCAAGTGCAAGGTCCTGTGTTCAATTCACAGTACAAAAAAAAAAAAAAAAAAGTGGGGGGAGGGCTGGGGATGTAGCTCAGTGTGAAGACACCCAGTACTATCAGGGGGCAGAAAAAAACACAAACTGAACAAGTTGAAGTGTTACAGGGCCAGAGATACAGCTCAGTGGCACAGCGCCTGCCTGGCAAGTGCAAGGTCTTGAGTCTGATTCCCATACAAAAAACAAAAAAAAAACCTCTTGTTAACAAATACTTTTTGAAATGGCATTTAAGTCAGTACAACATAGCTATCATTGATGTTTAACTTTTTAGTTTATTCATGTGACTGAAACAAAACTGTTGAGTTTTTTCTATCTGCGTAAAGAGCACCCATTCCAATGTATCTCTTGGCTTATATACACATCAAATTAGATCTTGTATACAAAAGTTCTAAAGTTTATTTTTAAAAATTCAGTCATACTTTATACTAGGAGGTACACAAAATGAAATTGAGGATTTCTGGTTATGCTAGCTAATTTTCTTAGGTTTTACAATACTGTGGTTATGCAAGAGGATGTTTTTATTCTCAGAGGATACAGGCTGCAGAACACAGCCAAAGTTTCTCCAACGTCAGCCTCTAACTGGGCCTCCTTAATAGTGTAGTCAACACTACACTAACAGTTCACTTGAAGACAGTGTCAACCATATTAGTTACAAATAATTTCTTTTCTTTACTCTTAGATATTCTATCTTATTACTTACTATGCCACAATTCTGATAGTTTACTTTCAACAATTTAAAGTTTTATCAGCTTGAAATTCATCACAGATGCTACTGTAAAACAGAAATCTTGTTAATGAATCAAAAGGAATATTTATCTAGAACTCAAACAAAATCATATTTATATTTCTCATAATTAACAAACATTCTAGGTAGTGGGGCTCAAACTAAATTACTTAGGAAAAAGACATGACATGCTAAGATAAAAGATTATTCCATACATGGAGGTCTTCTGAAGACAAAGTATTCTCACATATGAAGACAGAAATAACAGCTACTAGTACAGCTATAATAAAAAAGATGGACAATAACAAGTTTTGAAGATTTGAGAAAATTGGGAACAATCATACACTGCCAGATTTTCCACATTTTCACCAAGTCGTGTGGTCACTTCAAAAAACAGTTCGCCAATTCCTCAAAATGTTAAACACAGAGTTACCATATGACTCATCGACTCCTAGGTAGTCAGACTCTCAGGAGAAATGAAAGCATGTCTGTGCTGAAGCATGGACATCATTACTCAATACAAAAAGCTGAAAGATGGAAACACCCAAATGCTCAGCAGCTGATGAACAGCTGAAGTGTGGCCTGTCCATACAAGGGAACATTATTCAGCCATAAAAATAATGGCTGTTTTCATATATGCTACCACATGCAAGAATCTTGAAAACACTATACTAAATGAAAAGAGCCAGACACAAAAGAGCACATATTCTCTGATTTCATTTAGGAAATCCCAAAATGCCCAGGATAGGAAAATTTGTACAAATAGGAAGTAAGTTAGTAGTTGTCAAACTGAGAGGACAAGAAAAATCTGGGCTGATGGCTAATGCGCTCAAATTTCTTTTGGGGGGGTTAATGAGTATGTTCTGGAATTTGACAGTGGTAATGGCTATACAACTCTGTAATTATACTAAAAATCAATGAATTGCATACTTACACGAGGGTATGTGAATTAATCTTAATAAATCAGTCATTAATAAGAATCAGCTCCTGCATTAGGAGAAAAGTAGGGGTAGAAAGTAAAAGACATAAAAAGATAACTTGCAGAAAAAGAAATCAGAATGACAATGAATGCAAGAGAAGTTTCAACAGTTGTAACCAGATAAATATAAATTTTAAAACAATGACAGAGCCAGGGGTGGTGGAACACTCTTGTAATCCCAGCACTTGGGAGGCTGAGGCAGAAGAATCATTTCCAAGTTTGAGACCAGCCTGGGCTTCAAGTGAGCCTAAGGCCAGCTTGATCTTCATGGCAAGACCTTGTCTGGAAAATACCAAAAACAAACAAATAAAAACAAACAAAAAAAGACAATGATAGGACTTGGTTTTATGAACTAAGCCAAAGCAATGGCTAAGAGATAAACAAACGATCATTTTATTTTGTTCTTAAAGACCAAAAGAGCTACTAAAAACCACAAGCATTAAATAAGAATAAATGAAGTTTTAAAAACAGAATAAATGAAGTAACAAACACAGAGAACTGTCCTAGCTGTGGTACACAGACACAAAAACCAAGGAGACCTTGAAGAGTAAGACAGGAGGGGTACATTCCCAGTTATCCAAGCATGAGTCCCAGAGACCCAAGACTTCAGAGAATGAAGATTTTCTTTCACAGACTAAATGTCTTAGGAAGATGTACAGAAGCAGATTTCTTTCAGACTAGAAGGGCAGGGGGAGAAGGAACTGTAAAAAAAAAAAAAAAAGAAGAGACAACAAACAAAACATCCCTCCCCAAGTCCTGCCTTCAGGGTAGTAGCACATACCAGAGGGTAAGACCTGAGGGACTCCAAGGCAGGCAGTCCCCTTACCCGGCCTAAACTTCACGCTAGTGAGGCAGCAAGACTCAAAGAGAAACAGGCTAAGAGGCCACAGAACATGCGAGCATGGCCATGTGGCAGTGGGCTGAGATACTGGCTTGGTGACTGAGTTTTCATCAGTCTCCACAAAGGACAAGATCACCAACACCCCCCTGCCAGCCCTCCTAGTGCGGCACAGAAGACTACAGGTGAGGGACCAAGCACTGAAGTAAGTTCCAGGGACCTGCTCCCTAGCATAAAGGAAGAAATTAACAAATGCCCTACCACCCGGCACTCCTGGCAGAGGCAGGATTGAGTGAAAATGACACAGGCAGACAAAGGGATGTGGATGGAGCTCACACACATACCCAGAACATTTTGAAATGGTAAGACTCCTCAGTAAACATGCCGTTTGAACTTTCTGCATGAATTCGATGGCAGTAAAAATGAAGACATTCTCCAGAATTTGGGAGACTGAGTTCTGGATGAAATGCCATCCACATTGCCACGTGGATGGAACGTGGACGGGATGCAGACCCAACACTGCATTTCACACCAACATGCCCTCCTGGCCACAGTGCTGGGCCTCCAAGACACTCTTGAGAAACAACTGCCTCAAAGCCAGGTGACCCAGGCCCTAAAAATCTGTTTAGAACCACCCCATGGTCATGTATTCTTGGACCAGACTATCCTCTTGAAGGAAGCTGCCTAATCACACACCTGGCTTATCATGTCCCCTAGAGACCCAGGAACCCAGGACAGCACTGTGGCAACACAAAGTAAACCTCACGCACGTGAAAGGCCCAGAAACCGCTCAAGATGGAATGACTAGACCAGAAGTTCCAGGTTTTTACAAACCTAGGAGGAAAAAGGAGGTTACACTGTGGCATCCATGACTGGCTGGACAAAGATCAATCACAATGACGTGCAGAGGAAGGTGTGAAGCAGGAAGAACACTCAGAACACCTAGGGGAACTAGGAAGCCACAGAACATTCCGTGTTAGTCACTGTATTCTGCTACTCCCCACTGGGAAACTGGATGTGTCCGGTCTCACCACATCCGCTACCATGAGAGAGACAGTAGAGGACTGCAATCTTTGAAAAGCACATCCGTAGCCCAGCTGATATGCAGGTACAAAAGCAGATATTTGTATATATATAAAAAAGATAATACAAAGAAGCAACAGGTATCTCTATTAAAGACACTACTACTTAACATTGTTCTAGAGTACAGTCAATGCAGTTAGAAAAGATAAACAGCCATAAACACTGAAAAGAAGAGGAAATAACCTCAATGTACAGATGACATGATAATATTAGGAAAGCTTTTAGCAGCTCAATAAAAGTGAGAATTTGGCAAGGTACAAGGAAAACATGTAGAAAGCAACAATATTTCTGTACATGAATAAAAAGTTAGAAGACTGAGGAACACTGAAGAGATACTGTTATGATGGGGGCTACTCTCATCTGATCACATACTACAAGCCCTCTAAGCAGTAAAACACTCCTCAAAACCTCTACAAGTAAAACAGTGGTACAAGTACACGAATGGTCAGACAGTGCAACAAAATAACATACACCAAACTACACACAGCATGTGACAAAGGGAAGAAAACATTTTTAAAAAATGGCATTGGAATACCTGGGCAGCTATTAGGACAAAAATGATAAATTAGATCCATTCCTCACACAGAAATATGCTCCAAATGGTAATGGTAAAAGTAAAGTACCTGAGTGTCAGAAGAAAGCATGAGTGAACTTTCTATACCCTGAGGGCAAAAGGCTTTCTAACTAAGACTAGAACTGAGAATGAAATAAATTTAAGGTTAATACATTTTACTATGCAAAACAGACTTATACACAGCAAAAAGCAACATATGCAATGCCAAAAGATAACTAGGCAAAACACTGATAACATATGCTAAAGTTAAATAGTTAATTTCTTAAAAAAAAAAGCTAAAAAATTGAGAGGAAAAAAAAAACCAGTCAAACCATATCAGAAAGTGCAAATAACATGAACAATTAAGAAAAAATAAATTGTAAAATGGACCTTAAACATATGAAAAAATATTTAATTTCCCTGGATAAGAATGCAAATTAAAAACTACACGGAGATACCAATTCTTTCCATTAGTCAGATAAAAATTCAAAAGCTGACAACTCACTGGTAGCAGGCACTCATACCTTGCTGGAGAGAAAAGGAAACCAGCACAATCCCATGGGGAGAAGAATTTGGCAACATGTTACAAATCTACACATGCACATGCATTTAGCCTGCAGATACACTTCCAACAATACAAAGATACACAGGTGCAAAGTTTTAAATCATAGCATCATCTAATATGGAAATTACTTAAATTTCTAGGTAGGGCATTGCTTGGGAAAAAAAAAAACTGGTACATACAATGGAAAACTATGCAGCTAAAAAACGAAAGTTACTTAGCTGGGTGGCAGCACATACATGTAACTGTCAGTACCCTGAGAGGCGGCAGGAGGATTAGAAGTTTGCGCTCAATATAGGCAACTTAGTAAAACACCGTATCAAAATTTGTTAAAAATTTTAAAAGGCAAGGAAAGTGCAAAGATCCTAGGTTCAATCCCCAATATTTAAAAACAAAAAAAGGTTTCTTACTTTATGTGTATTTTCCTCAGCTACTAAGATGTTAGACAATAAGTTATTTGATCTAAGTACTTAATAAATTAAACTGCCAGGTGTTTTGACCTAGAGATGAAAAAATTACTAATATAATAAGTGTCAAGAACTGAGAAAGTCAGGAAAGTTCTAATAAAGAACTGTGAAGGCATTTAAAACAGGAACTGAGAGAGGAGGGAGAGGATGAGTCTGTTTGTGTAGTTTTGAGGAAACTATGGGGTGACATAAACCAAATTTACAATAGGCTTATGAAAGCACTCTCCTTAGAGTAGAAAGTACAGGCACTAAACACATGACAGTATACATTAAAGCAACTAGCCTAGACTTGAAGATTTTCTATTCTTTCTATTTATTTTTGACTGACTGCTTGATTGTGGGATGGGTCCAGAGAAAAGGCCTAATTGACATACCGTTTCAGAGAGGCATAATCTGAACCAAGGCTCAAGCCTAGCAAGAGTGGCTAGTGCACCAGGAAGAGAGAATGGGAAAGGAAACAAACACTAACACTCAAACATCTCAGCACTGCTGCAAGTGAGTACTATAAAAGAGAGAAGAGTTCAGACGGCTGGTTAGGTAAGGAGCACATCTGGAAGGTTTGGTATATATGATTAAGGATAAAAAGTTTAATTTTATTAATGGGCAAAAAGGAGCCAGAAGAAGCTTTTAAAGAAAGATTAGATTTTAAGGGAAAAATTTAGAGAAAGGCCAACCACAGGACCAAAGACAGCTATATTCCAGAATAAATCTACACAAGGAGTGTGTAGGAAAACATTTGCAATTCTATGTGGTGACATCTACTTCCAATGGATTGCGATGCTAGCTATTCAACTGCATTAAAAAAAAGTGATTCTGTGGCTTCTATGACCATCACCATAGTCTTTGTAGAATCTAGGAAGTTCGGTCCCATCTTTGCAATCAATCTGGGAATTGAAACCATGTCATAATCTCACTGTTTTACCATCCAAATCAACACTGTCAACGTCAACACTCAGTTTCAAAAAGTGAGTTCAGCAATGAATCTGGATTCTAGACTGCAAGATTATGTGTGTCATGTACCTGGTCTACTGTATCTAATACAGGACATTAGCTGTGAAGCCCTTTAAGAAAAATACCATAATACTTTACGGCAGCTTGCTCTTTTTTTTGCCTTCTATAGACTACTCTGTTGACTTTAGGGAAACAAGTCTTCACCTTATATATAATTACATCAAGCATGCAAATTCTTTTCTAAAATTTAATCACACAGCTTTGGGACAGAGCTTAAGGGAGAAAGGAAAAAAGAACTGCTATTTACGGGGACCAGAGAATGAGCTGTCTTCTACTTAGAACTGTATCTTTTTTTTCTTTAATCCAAGAGGTGAACATATTCTTCAAATTAAGCTTATGAAAAAGTGCATTAAAAATAATCACACAGACTTAGAGGGTATGGAGAGCATTCTCTTAGCACTGAATAGCAATTAGACCATTAACAAAAGTTCTGCAATTCTCAAGTCTCCATACTAAACCCAGAGAAACATGGTTTATGGTTAGAGGGTTAAGAACTGACCTGGTACAGCTCTGCCACTGTATCTGTAGGCACCCTGGAGAAAAAGAGGAGAACAGCTACTGTTTAAGGCTACCTGGCCAGAGTCACTGCTGACCCAGGCCCCACGTAGTGGCCAAGAGTGCTGAGACCAGTGTCTTTACTTTCCTAAAGCTCAGCTCAATCAGAATCATCGTTTCCCTCCTTTTAGGGTTAAGGTTAACCCTCACTGTTCTTCGAAATCCTTATTTTATTTTCAAACCCAGGCTCTACTACACACTAGCTAGGGGTCTGCGTCTCTGGCAAGTAACTGCAGTCTGTGTTAGTAAAGCATGGGGAAAGTCTTCATCTTGCAAAGGTATGTGGAGACTAGAAATAATATAAGCAAAGCTGTAATCATGGTGCTTGGCAGGAAATCAATGGGTGAGAAGTATTATTTATTATCAACAGGGATATTGGATTAAAGAAGGGAAATCTAACATCCATACAGTGGTCATGTAGATGAGATACTAAACTGCAGGCTCTTCTCTTTGTCTAAGAATTCAAACATTTTATAAAACACTGAAAATCATGAACTGTCTCCACTACATCTTTGAAAAGCACAAGTTTTCTCATGAGCATTAATAGCTTCTTATTCCAGTACTTTAAAAGTGATTAGCCCCTCATTTATAAAAGAATTTAGTGTGCATCTTGCTGAGAGACACATACATGATATGTGATACTGAAGCCAGGGATGGTAGCACACACCTGTAAATGCCAGCTCTCTAGGAGGCTGAAGCAGGAGGCAGGAGATCAAGTTTGAGTCCAGGCTGGGGAATTTTAGCCATTTAGCCAGACCCAGTCTAAGGGGAAAAAAAAAGGCCTGGATTCAATCCTCAAGTATCACCACCAGCAAAGCAACAAAACAAAGCAAAGCAAACAACAACAACAAAAAATGATACTGCCATGTTTATTTATGTTCTGTAGAAAGTGAGTGAGATTGAAAAAACAAATGCAGGAGTACCACTACATACTGGGCAGGAAAGAAGAGGCTACTAGCACTTTGTTCTAATCTGGGCCACCTTGAAGTAGAAATAATCCAACCATTTATAAACAAAAATTTTCCCTCATAAATTGTCAACAAGATTCTTCTCTGTAGTTAGCCCTTTTGCACTGTTTTATGAAAGCCACGCAAGAAAAAAAAAGTGTTGTAATGAAGTAAAAGATACAGATGACTGCACACTCGGCAGACATCAGAGAATAGCATCTGGATCTCGGGAAAGAAATGTGCAAGTGGATACCGGTAAATCTTATCAAGGTCACATTTGATGACAGAGGACTTTGGGCATCTGTGGGAAGAAGCCACTATAAGTAATACAGGGATGCACCACGTTTCCCACATAGTATTTATTAACTTCCCATTTCCTCCTTTTGATTAAAACAGGGTACAGTTATTAACTCCAAACAAAAACATAATACCCATCCCCAGGAAATCTTTTCCTCCTAACCGTGAAATGCTCAAACCGTAATCGCTGAATACTGTAATATAAATTACCACACTGCCCAATCACAGTCCCCCAAATGTAATTTTAACCTTCCAGGGAAGGGTAGGATTTTGGGGATTGTTCTTCAACCCTGCTGAAGAACAGGAAAGCAAAAATCTGTAAGTGCCAAGAACCTCAAACAAATGAACAAATACTCTCATCGAAAAAATAAAAGACAGTTCTAAAAGGTGAGATCACCTACATATTCATTCATTCATTCATTCTGTGAAAAAAATGTGTTCTAGACACACTGTGTTGAAACACAACGCATACATAGCTCCTGCCCTGAAAAATTCATGATCTAAAAACATTAATGGAGACAGAAAAATATAAGCTAATCTGATACATTAACAAACCTAAGCTAAAAGAAAGGCCTAATACAGTGAGAGTTTATTTACTAAATTTGTTATCCTATTTTTAAAACGGTTATTAAGGTTGTAATTTACTTCTGTGGAAAGAACGATGAACTTAAGATTTATGTTTTATAAAGGTTTTTCCTCACACACATCAAACCACAGTATTTGACAGGGCGTGGCACTGGAGTCTCACAAAACCTCAGTGACACTCGACTGAGCTCTCACAAGTCTGGACATTCAGGTTTCCACGCAAAGGCCAGGGAACTCCCTAATTCCCCCTAAACCTCTAAACAACGCTTCCAAGTGCGTGCGGTCACCGCCGCCCACTTCCCCACCCAGGTGCCCGGGCTCAGGCGCACAAATCTCACCTTCCACTTCTAGAACAGCGGAAGAAATGCCCCCACCCAGCTACCTCCCTTCTCTCCTCCTTTCCGAGGCTGGGTCATTCTAATAGAAGCTCAGCCTCTGCAGGAGCCCAAGGCCAGCTGTTCCGTTCAGTGCGGGGCGCCTCACGACTTGAGTCCCCAAAACCGATCCTTGGATCGGAAGCCCCAGCGGAGGCTCTAGTACAGACGAGGGGTGCAAAGGCAGGAAGGGAGGAGAGAGTGGTGGAGAGAGCGGGGGACTGCGGCGGCGCAGGCAGGGAGTCCCCAGGTCGTCGGCACCGCCCGGGCGGGGACCTCAGTGCCACCGGCTGGAGAAGCGAGGTGACCTTTCGAGGCCGCACGGAGGGGCTGCGGGCGCGGGGACTGTGCTCCCGCACAGCCGCGAATGCAGCGCCAGGGTTCCAGCGCCCGGGACTCGCCTCGCAGCCTGGCCCGAGAGGTGCAATCTGGGCGCTCAGACGCCGCGCCCGGGCTTCGGCCACCGCCGCCCGGACACACCCCCGCCGCCGCCCGGGCCTTCCTGGCCCCCGGGGCATCGCTTACCTGTGCGCCGAGCCGGTCCGCCGCCCGCGGGCTCCAGAAGCCGCGGGTGTGCTGCCTCTGACCAGAGGCTCCGCGGCCCTGGTTGTCTGAGAGGTTCCGCGCCGAGAGCGGCAGGAGGAGGAGGCAGAGTCCGACGGGTGGCGGCGGAGCCTGGGCAGCCGGAGGAGGAGCAGGAGGAGGATTCCGAGCTCCGCTCAGGAGAGAGCCACCCTCCTCCTGGCCGCTCTGCAGCAGCCGCCGACGACCACTTCCGGGGCGCCGGGAAGCGGGGCGGGGCCGACGGGGAGTACTTCCCGTCCGCGGGCGCGAAGCGGGGTGATGGCGGCCGGGGCCGGGGAACAAAGGCTCTGGGGTCCGCGGACTCGCCGGCCCCCGCCCCGTGCGCCTCTCAGGGCGGCCCCTCCTTTGGCTCTCTGCTCTCCGGGAGGTGAAGTCACCTCCCAGGGGCCCGAGAGTGGCCTAAGGGCTTCGCGGAGGTTCTGGCACCGCGGCGTCCTCTCTTTTGCTGGGGACCGAGAAGGGGCTCTCGGGAAGGGAGGGGAGGCCGCCATCTTGCTTTGCAGGGGGCATCCTTGTCTCCTCTAGCGAAGTGGGGCGGGGGCCGCTCTGTCTCGGCCCGGGACTTTCCCGCTTGTGACGTGGCATGTCGCCGTCTGGCTTCTCGGTGGCGGCTAGGATCCCTGTCCTCGCTGGGGGTTTCGGGGCTGCCCGGGAAACCGCCCTGGCCGTGTGCCGCGGTCCCTCCCCAGGGGCGCAGGTCGCCTTAGTGCAGCAGGTTTGATTGTCGGTGTGGGCGCAGAGATCGCCCGCGGCCCAAGGCACAGATTGAGTTAAAAGTGTTTACCAATTTGGCTGCTGTATTTATATCCCTCCACAGTTTGGAAATAGATGCTTTGCTCATCGTCTGCTAGCAAATTCCTATCTCTACGTGCTCGGCATTACCCATTGAAGGAACCCCCGGTCTAGTGGACCGATAATGAAAGCGAATAGTTGTGTGTGCAACTATGGTGTATCAGAGTGAGAGGGGAAAGGACCAAATCTCGAGGTTAGGGTTTTGCAGAGATAAAGGCATTTTTTTTTCCAGAATAAAAATAATGGAGATGGCAAATTCAGATCCATATAGAAAGCCTGTGTATTACAGGGACAACTAATTGCAAAAAGACTGAGTAGTAATTACAGGTCTTAAAAGTTCAAGTTTGGGTCGCTGAAGAAGATGAGGCTGCAGAAGCCTAATTATGAACTCCTTGCCCTTATGACACACGGAAAAGAGTTAAGGCCCTGGACAGATTTACAATTTAAACAATTCTTTTGTTGAAGAGGGGTAGATTAGTTGCTGGGGAAGAGCAGGGCAAGAGTCTAGATAAAGAGCCATTGGCGAATCCAAGAAGAGAAAAAGAGGAGAACTGGTGCGACAGGGAGCATCCAAAAGACATGCAGTTCTATAATATTAGGAGACCAAATCAACTGATAATTGATTGATTGCTGAGTACAGCTGGGTAAGAGAAAGGATGTGGCGGTAACCATGCTTTGTTTGGGGGAGGGGCAGGAGTATTTTACTAAATGACGTGAAAAGGGTTGAGATGGGCTGTGAGAAGAATGCTTTGTGGAAGGGCCAGAAGAAGTTTGGCCTTGGGCTTAGTGATTGTAAGAGTGATAATGTCTAGGCAGCTTAAGTTTGGAGGTTTGGAGAGGTGAACTGACCTTAGAGACACGACAGGTTTATGCGATCTCATCAAGAGGACTGCAGTTTTGAAACCGCTTCTCCTTTCTCCTTGCCTTAACTGGGGAAAACTTCTTAAGTGTTACATTAAAAAAAGAACCCTAGTGTTGTGCTAGGTGCCCATCCACTAATGCTTGATGTTTACTGGTCAGAGGATCATAGAGGTCAGACTTTTTATTTTTTGTTTTTTTCAGTACATATGGGGAATGGAACCCAAGCCTTTAACACTGAGCTACATCCCCGGCACTTTTTGAGAAAGGGTCTTGCTGAGGTCCTCAGGCTGAAATTAACCTTGCAATCCTGCTGCTTCAAAGTGCTGGGATTATACCACCACACCTGATTAAAGCCTGACTTTGAGTATGAAAGTGCTGGTACATCATCATAAACTCCTAAGATGAAATATTACCTATGTTGATATTTTAATAAAAGTATTTAATCATTGGCAACGCCTTAGACTACCACAGACCAAAGGTTGAGGACGATGGGCTGCACAAATATTTGCTGATTAGAGAACTACAGGGAGGATGACTTCAAGAGTGAGCAGTAGGAACGCCATGAACCATGAACGACAGCCTCAGATTCATTAGCCTGCCTCAGTTGTCACAGCTGTGCTAACCTAGCATGTTTCAGTCAGTTCATTTTGAGCAGAGGCTTCAGAAAACCACATGTAACAAAAGCCCCATAAATAATAGCTACAGAAGCAAACCAAAGACTAATTATTAGCTTCTGCTCTGTATTCCTGTAAAGCAGCATTTTCAAAAACACAAAGTGAGAAACTGAAATTCATTCGCATACCTTTAGTTCTTAGATTAAACACATTATTCTCAATTTTCCTAGAATAGAAATTCATTTAGTGTATTAAACAAGTGTATAAAAGGTGGTTTACTGAACTGGAAATGAAAATAATTGAGTCCCTTTTTTATTAGCTGTTCACCATTATGACCCCAGCAAAGTCACTTCACCTTTCTATGCCCTAGTTTTTCTGACTTTAAAATAATAACAACTTTCTATCAGTCTGCCTCTCAGAGATATTATAAGAAATAGGAAATGAATGCTCTAAGAGCTCTTTGAGGTACTTAGATGAAAGGGCATAATTACAAGTACATATTAATCATTACACTAATATCCAGTAGAACTCATGAGCATTCCTAAATTTGCTACCTGGGCAGCTCAAAGAACATGAAAAATCCTGTTTTAAAATAGTTTCCCTGTTTCCTTACATCAAGCCTTTATTCTGCTCTTAATTTGTATTTTGCCTAACTCAGATGAGAGATACTATACAATATTTAAGTTGTGTTTGATTACACTTACATTTTCACAGTGTCTCCATTTTCCCACAAATGTCTCAAATTTATCCTTTTGTATGATATCAGTAAATGGGAAGGGCTCCAGGAGACAGGGAGGGAGGGAACTGGGGGAGGGAAGAGGAAGTAAAAAGATTTAGGATGTGTCATGTACACATACCAAATACAATGAATGTAAACATTACATGTTGTAAGCATGAACTAAAAATAGCAAGGATAAGAAGAAAAATGGGGTAAGGGAATTTAGAGGTGGAGAGAGGGAGGTGGATAGAGAGAGAAAAGAGATTAAAAAGAATCAAGTTGTGTTATGTACCTGAACCTAGTTCCTAAATGCATGTAAACTTGTACTGCAAACATGTACTGTTGGGAGCTGTTGTAGCTGGAGATTGATCACATGTGTGGGGCTAAAGCAGGCAAACACAAACTGGCCATGGTGGCTCACGCCTGTAATCCCAGCACTTAGGAAACTGAGGCAAGAGGACCGTTGCAAGTTCGAGACCAGCCTGGGTCACAAAGTAAGCTCAAGGCCTGCCCAAACTGCATAGAGAGACCCCGTCTCAAAAAAGACAAAAAAAATAAAAAAATAAAAATAAAGCAAGCCCAGAAAAAAATAGGCCAAAACAAGCTGTGTAAACAAGTTGTTCCAGCACCAAGAAAGCAAGGGGCCCAGGCCTGCCAGGCAAACAAGTTGCTAGGCAGTGGGATTGAAATTGACATTCTTCTTTGGAGGGTATACATAAACATGCTGCACTGATTGAGCATTTCCTTTCCTCCCATCAGGAGGATAAGGGCTCCAGCTGACCCCAACTTTGTCTTTATTTTTCTCATCCTTTGGCTGGCCCCAAGAACTTCAAGAGCTGCACTGGGTCATGGCAATGTACTAATAAAATAAATCAAACATAAAGTAGGCCTAGATTTCTTCTTGACTTGTGAATTCACTTTTTATTATTTGTGATCAAGGCTTATACAGTAACAAATATAATAGTATGTTACTAAGTAAAAGAAGTTTGAGTAACCACAGTTCTTAGGTCCACTATTACTCATAGCAAATATATCCTTTTTGCAGAAAAGGAGGGAGGTATGGATTTGTGAGTCAGGCTCTAAGGTTAATGATTAGTTGACTTCAGTCATTTAATTGGGGTTTGGTGTCAAAAGCATTACTCCCTTCTATAGAATAAGAACTTACATTCAGTTACATGTTTGAAACATTAAGGTGAACATTCCTGCAGACCTGCCATTTATTACCAGAAATACACAATGAAATAGATTGTCCTGTGAGATTTGTCCAGTGTTTATCCATAAAATAAATGAATTTTTTTCTTTAGATTGGTGGCTTCAGTGCTTCTTTTTTGACAGGCATGTGCATATGCCAGCATAGAAGTATTTTCATAAACATAAATTCCATATTTATACAACTATTTGCTTCATAAAAATATTTGAAATACAAAGTAATCCCAGCATTCAGGAGGCTGAAGCAGGAGGATTGCTGCAGATTTGAGTCCAGCCTGAAATACTTAGTGACACTTTGTCTCAAAAAACAACAAACAAATATATATTAACTATATGTCTAGTAACACCAGCAAAACTTTATGGATGGGTTTTGGGTCAGGTAAGAAAGTCATTTAATAGCAGTTTGTCACCATCAGTGAAGAAATAAATTACATGTTTTATTAAGGCTATTTCTTCCTGGGTGTTGTCACATCAGTGGTCAGAAAAGGTTTTTAGGGATAAATAAAAAGTATGCTGTGATGTTTAGTTTTTTTTAAATTTTTTATTTAGAGAAAAAAATGAAACAATAGAAATAATACAAATTTTCAAAAACTAAAATAAAAACAAAAACCAGTAAGAAATCACTAGCTGACAATTACATATTTTCCTCCTAGAAGTAGTTGTTCAAGTTACAAAAGTTAAAGCATACAAAGTAGACATTTAAACAGTGAGACTGCAATCAGCTCTGTTCATCTATCCAACAAAAAACTTAGTATTATGGTCATCAATCCTACACACTCAAACATACATGCAGTTATATCCTTTAGAATACTTTCCTTTCCCCTCTCTCTCTTTTTTTTTTACAATAACTATAATTAATTCTTGTAAACTGTTTAGAAGTTCTGCACATGTATAAGTCTCTACCGTGCCTACCTAGCCTTTCTGTATTAGAGGGAAAAACAAACCAAAACAAGTCAACAATACAAATTCCTAGAGAAACATGAAATAAGAAGAACATATAAAACCACAATACTAGGTGATCTGTGGTTGTCGCCATGATGTCTCCTGTTATTTTCAATAAAATTGTCTATATCGTCAGGCATAGTATAATTAAACTTAGTGGTACATAGCACTATTAATAAAAACCGAACATTGGAGACATTATAGGACTTCAAAGGCAGTTACTAATTAAACCAAAATGGATATCCTATTGAATTCTGCCATCCCCAGAGTAGTTGCCCCTAATCCCAGACTTGACACACTCAAGCATAACCAGATTTGAATAAAATCAGTCAAGACAAAACAGTGATATAGCCAATCTTCTCTGCCTCATCTCTGCTGTGCTATTTTTCTGTCATTGTTGTTTGTTTACTTTTCTCCTTCATTCCACTGTCTGCCCCTTTCATTGAAACCTTTCTGCCATTGTTCCTGGAATCCTGGTGGTTTTCTTCTCTCTCTCTAGAATGTCCTTCAGTGTTTTTTGCAGGGTTGGATTGCAGGTGGGAGTCACGAATTCCCCCAGTTCCTCTTTGTTGTGGAAATATCTTGTCTCTCCATTAATTTTGAGAGACAGTTTTGCAGGGTATTGTCTTTCAGGGCTTGGATTTCTCTCCAAGCTCTTCTTGTTTTTATAGTTTGGATTGAGAAGTCTTCTATGATTTTGATTAGTTTTCCTTTATAGATAATCTCTTTCTTTTCTCTGACTGCTTTTAATATTCTGTTCTTGTGTTGGATTTCTGGTTTCCTATTATATGTCTGGGTGTGGATCTGTTTTGGTTGTAGCTGGCTGGAGTTCTGTATACCTCATGTATCTGAACATCACTTCCTATGCTTGGGAAGTTTTCCTTAATTATTTCTGTCAATAGCTTTTTTATTTCATTTGTATTTGTCCCTGCTTCTCCGTTCACATTTTTTATTCTTAAGTTATAAATCCTCTTATCGTCTTCTAGCCTTTGTATCATTACTTCCTGGTTCCTTGTTATTTGTAAGAGATCCTTCCTTTCTCGATCATACATTGCAAACCTATCTTCAAGTTTTAAAAGTCTGTCTTTTTTTCCCTGGGTGGGCAGTTGAAGGCCTTTTGCTGTTTCTCTGTCTTATGCTTCTGGTTTCCCTCAGACAAGTGAACAGTGGAGGTGTCCAGACCTTTACCTACTGCCTTAAGTCCCTCTGCAGCTTACTGGCTAGGGCAGTGCTGCCCTCCTGTCTGCTGTTGGTCTGTGAGGTGCTGGCAGGGGCTGCGGTGTGGGCTGGCCCCTCCCCTCTCAACCAGAGAGTGACTTCAGCATGTTAGACTGTGCCCTGCGAATGTCATAGATTCGGGACAGCCTCCACCCTGGCTATTGGGTCCCAGTCAGGGGCATGGCCCAGCCCAAGCAGATTCCACCAATCTACTTTGGGCCAGGAGCCACGGACTGAAGCCGCCTCAGCCATTGATTCAAGCCTGACTTGCTGAAACCCAGTAAGTCGTTCGGCCGGTGATCTTGCTCTGGGGAATCCAGTTCCCAGCACTCACCAAAATCCATGCAGCTCTGCTAGCCATCTCCACTCCCATTGCAGCACCTCTCGAGTTCAGCAGCTCCCGCTCTTGGCAGGGCCTTGACCCCAGCTCGATTGTGAGTCGCCAGACTCCAAGATGTGCCCAGCAAGATGTGCCCAGCGCAGCTACCGGAGCGTGCCCAGCTCCAGCCATGCTTCTTCTTCTTATTATTATTATTTTTTACTTTCTTTTTTTTCTTTTTCCTCAGTTTCTCCCTGGGTCCCAAGAATTCCTCTCCTTTCATCTGGTCCTCTCCATGGTGGCAGATTCCAGCATTTGAGTTGCTTTTCTCAGAGAGGCTCTCCATCATGCTACATCTTAATTGGCCATCTTGGATCTCTCCCTGTGATATTTAGTTTTAAGTAGCAAAAAGTAGGATCACCTCAGAAATTTTCAGGGATATGTGAATACAGTTTTGCTGCCATTCGGTAAAGGTAGTGTGCTCTGCTTTTATACTGTAAGCTAATGGGACCATGGTCTCAGTTTCCAGCTTACCTTTCATTGACACTATGCCTTGGAGGGGGCAGGCTTCAGTAGATGGTGAAGATGACAGTCACCTGTAGGATAACGTATCTGTGTTGGTTTGCATATGCCAGGTGCCCTTTCTATTGTTGATACACAAAGACTGGTATAATGATGGTTTTGGTGTCTAGAATATGCCTGTCTTGTCCAGCCCATAGGCCCCATAGTGTTATGCGCTCCTCTAAGGAGGTTAGAAAGCATAACACTGCTGAATAAATGCTTCCCAAATGCAGCTGCTCATCAAAATATCCTCCATCACGTTAAGGGAAGTTCTGATTCTCAAGTCCCACTGTGATAATCAATTAGAATGTGCTGGGTGAAGCCCATTCTTTCTCAGGTTCTAAAGATCACTAAGATTTAGAAGTTCTGGTTCCAGCAATTTGTCCAAAGCCACATCAAGCCCTAAATGTAACCAGGAACTATTGTAATTAATATCTTATGAGTCCAATTTTGTTTCATTTAACTTTTGCTGACCTTTTACCATCTGATGGGGAAAGGAATCCAAGATGGGGAGAAAATTGGCATTTTTTCTTTTTATTACTTGTTAACTGTATTCTGTTACATGGTTTTAAGAGTAAATGAGCCTCATGCAGTCATGGAGGCAGCTGAATCTAGTGTTTATGATTGGTTCTTTTCTAGTGCTGAGATTGGTGGTGTGAGTGTTGCACTGATCCGGGACAAGGAGCCACATACAATATAAGGGAGGGAAGGAGGAGTGCTTTCCTCCTTTTCGCCCTTTTTACTTTTGTTGTTTCCAGCCTGCCTTCAAGCCAGATGAGTATACACTGAAACCTCCAAAAACTGTAAGCTCAATAAACTTTTCCTTCCTTCATTTTGGGCATCAAGTATTTTGTCTCAAAATCAGGAAAAAATTAACCAAAACAAGGCTCCTTGTCTATTCTAATGCATGTGTATATACAGAATAGCTTCACATCTTTGTCCAGGTTACAATTTAGTCTTCAAATAGATTTTGCTAAAATGAATTCTATCATAAATGGATTTTTTTTCCCTTGGGAAAGTAGAAGGAGGGGCAAAGCAGAGCTGAAGATATTTATAAAGTCAGGAACCATCTGGCAAGTAGAATAAATTAGACCAGCAGGTACAGATCAGAGAAACCAGAAGAATCAGGTGCCATCATTAATGAAACAGCCACAGAAGGGAATTAGGTTTCCAGTAATTGAAGATTTACTGTACAGTATTTCAGATATTGCACCAGGCACCTTACAAAAGAAGGAATGGCTGGCAAGGGCCCGTAAATCTAGGTGGTTTGTCTTGGGAATCAGAGAAAATAGAATTAAGTCAGACATGTGAACACATTTTATTATTCTGTCTTTTTATATTTACACTATGTAGTTCATAAGAATTCAGTGGAAAATGGACAGTCCATGTTAGTCATCACTTAAACTTAACTTTTAAATTATACCCATCCTTTCCTCCTCCATGGTTTTTACAACATAAGACCATTATTCAACCTGTGATTGGGACTTCAACTCCTCCTGTCTACTTGGGGTCCTCACCACATCAATCACTCTTTTTGTTGGGTCAGCTTCTCACTCATTATCGGATCTGCTCCATTAGTACTCACATTTGTTTATAGTGTCTCCCTCATGCATATTTTCCCTCCAGCTTCTGCTTGAATCCTTGTTCTTTTTACTAAAGAAGAATTTAGAATTGTCTATCTTTGTTATATCCATTTCCTCTCCTCTAGGTTACTTTTCAACCATTTATCAAAGGTTTTTCACCACAACATTGCTGTGAAACTAGTCTTTTTTGTTGTTTTGTGTTTTTTTGGGGGAGGGGGGTACTGGGAATTGAACCCAGAACCTCATGCTTGCCAGGCAGGCACTGTACCACTGAACTATATATAACCCCAGCCGTGTGAAATTTGTCTTGATGGAGCACCAACATTATTTCTACTGCATGATATTTTTTTTTTTTTGAGACAGAGTCTCACTGTATAGTTCAGGCTGGCCTTGAACTCACTGGCCTCAAATTCACAGCAGTCCTCCTGCCTCAGCCTTCTGGATGCTGGTGCACCACCACACCCAGCCTACAAGTTGCCTTTTAATTCTTCATGTTTCAACAACATTTGAAGCCTCTAACCATTCCTGCCTTTTTGAAATAATCTCTTTTTCTTGGCTTCTATGATACTATACATATCACTGTTTATTTCCCTTTACCATTTTTTGGATGTTTCTATGTGTAAATATTGCAGTTCCAAGAATTGTAGGGATATTATCAGGCTACCCATTCTTCTTGGATGACCCCTTAAATAGCTATGGTTTTGCACATTCATAGCTTTATTTCTATTTTTAGTTTCCTCTTGCTATTGTAACAAATTGACAGAGATTTAGTGGGTTAGCAGAAAAAGGGATGTATTATTTTGACAGTGTTAGAGGTTGGAAGTAGAAAACAGGTTGGCAGGACTGTGCTGTTTCTGGAGGGCCTGAAGGAATGTCTATTCCTCTATTCTTGTAGCTTTCAGAGGCTGACTTTGCTTCACTGGCCCCTGCAGTCTTCACAGCCTACATCTCTTCACTGACTTCGCTTCTGTCCTCACAGCTCCAGACTGACACTGACCCTCTTCAAGGACTGTTGTGACTGCATGGTGTTTACTAGGCATTTCAAGAGAATTTCCCCATCTTGAAATCCTTGTCTTAGTCATATCTGCCTAATCTTTTTGCCTCATGAAGTAAAATAGCTACAAGTTCTGGATAATTAGGATACAAACATCGGTAGGTGGTTGTATGATTTAGCCTAGTGCAATGCTTGGCTATTGAACTGATACACATAAAGCATCAAACAAGATCAAAAGTTTCTCTCTCAAAGGCAAGCATTTTTCACTTTTTTATATCTGTTTCTTTGCATAACTGATAACTAATTCTGTCATATGGAATGAAATTCCAGAAAATGTGAACATTTTAATTAGACCTTAACCATGTCTAAAGCATATATTAGGCAGCATTAGCCTTTTTCCAATGAGAAAAAAATCACAGTGTGACATGTCAGTCATTCTGTGAATATTTATTTATTGGGTTTTTATTACAGTCAGGATACCAAGTCTCCTGAGAGTTGTTTGCTACATTCTCTTCCTATCTATGTTCTGTCATTGTTTTCATTCTTAAAACCATCAATTAAACTTTCTCTACCACCCATTCTGTCTGTTTTTCGCTTCCTACCTCTTAACCTCTATCTCTCCTCTTGCAGGTGATCACTTGCTCAACAGTATGTATCATCCCCATTTGTAACTTCTTTAGGGTACTGTGCTGAATATTTTACAGACATTGAATAAATTATTGGCTACTGAAAGCTTTTAAAACTATTGGTAAATATATTTTCATTTCTAAGCCAATTTTTATAAATTGCATCTTTATACCCATATGATAATGGTACCTTTTTTCATTTTAATGTTTCTCTAATTAAATTGATTTTGTTGACAGACGTAAAAAGAATCAATGGTAGGGGCATATATATGCTAGGATCTTTGGATCTGGCCTGAAGGTTATTAAGAATTTCAGAAGAAATCAAATCAATGTAGAGGAAATGCCAAGAGAAAAAAACAAACAGAACAAATGTATTGTTTCTGCAGTGAGTTACCACAAAATGAATGGTTCCAAACCACAGAAGTTTTTTATTTTATAGAAATCTAAGATTTCTGGACCTTACGGGGCTAAGATCAAAATGTTGGCAGTGTGGATTTCAGAGGCTGCCTGACTTTCTTAGCTCATGCCCTCTTCCTTCACCTTCAAAGTCAGAAATGCCAAGTTCAGTCCAGGTGACCATTTCTCTGGTTCTCCCTTCTACTTTTTAAAGTTTCTTGTGATTATATTGGGCCCATCTGCATAATCCAGGTTACTTCCCCATTTTAAAATCAGCTGATTGCCCACCTTAGTTCCACCTGCAACCTTAATTCCCTTTTGCTGTATAATCTAACATAGTAGCATGTTTCAAGAGAGACATCCTGAGAGGGGACATTATTATGTTTACCACAATAAGCAAACAAAGGAGAAGATTCAGACAATCCCCAAAGAGGGAAAAAGTATGGCCTTAAATAAACACTATTATTTAGAGGCAAAGATGGTAATTCTTTAAGATAGGATAATCCAAAATATTGGGAGTATTTAACATTCCCATAGAATTATGAGACTGAGAAGAACTTGAATATGTCATGTAAATACTGGTGAAAAGCAAAAACATCACAATCGGTTGTATTGTTAAAAAACATTTCAGGAAAAAAAAATTATATCACTTATCTGTGGAAAGATTCAAACTTAAAATGATGACAGGAGGCAACTTTATGCAAATCACCTAGAACAAAAGCATATATATATATATATATATATATATATATATTACTGTACATATTACAAAAGGACTGTATTCAATAATCATACAAGTTGGGGAATTTTAGATTGTAAATTAACAGTTGATTACATCTGACTCTCACAATTACTGTGTAATTAATCCTTTCTTGAATTTTGATTGTCTAGATGCTAATTTAGAATTGGGTTTGGAATCTTCGAATTTGTCCCTAAACTAAAATAGAAAATACTGGGTCCACCCTCATGCACAGGTAGGGACATAGCAACTGGAGTGTTATTGGTAGCCCACTATGTGCCCAGTTCTACTCCATGCTCAGCAAAAATCACCAGGGGAGAGTAAATTTATGCAACACAGAATAATAGTTTTACTTCGCCCCTTTGTTCCTGCTGGGGGTTGCAGACTAATCATTGTCAGAGAGAATGAGATTAGGATTCTCTCTTCTTTTTTGCATTTGAATGATGTTTCCCAACATTCAACTAAGAAAACTACAAGTGGGTGCCCAATACACTAGAATTCTGTTACTTGATAAAAATTTATCAAGTGTAGTTTGAAGTCTAAACCCCTAATGTCTCTATACTTTTGAAATGGTTATGTAAAAATGCAATCTATGTCTCTCTTCTCTGAATTCTACATCTGACTTTTTGTAATTACATTTTCTCTTTTTGGGCACAGACAAAAATAGTAAGTCCCAAAGGAAAAAAATTAAAAGCCATTAATTAGTATAATAATGACATTTTTGAGGTGGTCTTTCTGGACCAAATAATTTCTAAAAAAATGTTTTACCATGAATCTTGAGGTGAGGGAAAGACCCTGCAGGCTATTTGCTTCTATATTCCAGGAAAAAGAACTCAGTGATTATGAGCGAACCAATAAAAACTGAAGTAGATTAGAATTTTATTTTTATTTATTTATTTTTTTTGAGACAGGATCTCGCTATGTAGTTCAGGTGGCCTGGAACTCACTATGCAGCCCAGGCTGTTTTTCTTTCTTTCTTTCTTTCTTTCTTTCTTTCTTTCTTTCTTTCTTTCTTTCTTTCTTTCTCTCTCTCTCTCTCTCTCTCTTTCTTTCTTTCCAGACATTTATTTTATTTTAAATCCATTTTATTTCAAGCAAAGAAGAAGAAGGAGGAGGAGGAGAAAAAGAAAAAGAAGAAAAGAAGAGGAGGAGGAGGAAGAGGAAGAGGAGGAGGAGAACAATTTCAAAACACATCAATCAAGGACCAGGTTGTTTCTGAACTCATGGCAACTCTCCTGCCTCAGTCTCCCAAGTGTTGGGATTACAGGCACATGCCACCACTCACAGCATCATAGAACTAGAATGTTAATCATCCCCAGTATCCAAAAAGAAGTAAAAAACAAACAAAACAACAACAACAACAACAAAATAATCTAGAGAATGTGCTTCACTCATCTACAAGAGATGAGGAAATGGCTTGCTTTGGAAGATGTTCTCAGTCTATGTATTAGGGTTCTTCAGAGAACAGAGACAACGGTGTGTGAGTGTGTGTGTGTGTGTGTGTGTATGTGTGTACAAAGACCAATTGACTTGTGTGATAATGGTAGCTAAAAAGTCCCACGATCTGTGGGCAGCAAACTAGAGACCCAGGAGAACCAAGGTCCAGTTCTAGTCTGAGCCCAGATTTCTGAGAACCAGGAGAGCAAGGGATATATGTTCAGGAGAAAGGCAAGCTGGCTTGAAACCAAGATCTGCTGATGTTTTGTGTCATAGGAGACCTCAGGCAAGATAAGACAGGCGTCTCCACTAAAGAGTCAGTCAAGAGGAGTTTCCTTTTACTGGAGAGACAGCAGCATTTTTAGCCTCACCAGGCCCTCGGGCGAGAGTACCCGCATTAGGCAGAGAACCAGCTTCACTCAGTCTCCAGTTTCAGATGTTAATCTCACCCCAAAACTCTCGCAGACTCATACAGCATGTTTGACCAAGTACGTGGGCATTCTGTGGCCCAACCATGTGGACTTTTTTTGAAACAAAAGTCATATAAAACCTCAATACAAGGTGGTCTACAATAGTTACTATGATGCCTCTTGTTATCTTCAATAGAATTGTCTATATCAGTATATAGGCATAGTATAATTGAACATAGCGGTACATAACAATATTAATACAAACAAAACATTGGAGACAATATAATTCTAAGACTTCAAAAGCAGGTAATAATCAAACCAGAGTGGGTATCCTTGTGAAGCTTGTCATCTTCAGTGTAGTTGCCTATACTCTCAGGCTTGATACTATCATAGCAGATTCGAATAAAATCAGTCAATACAAAACAGCAATCTAACAAACCATATTCAAATAAGATCAGTTATAATAAGACAGTGTAAGTTATACAGGGTTTCAGATTAAGTCAATAGGCAATTAAGAATGATTACCGTACTATATCCTGCTATTTTGGGGATAGCTGCTGTGCCCTCAAATCTAGTACAACTAGACAAACTGGAACAGAATATAATCAAACTAAACAAAGCAGTGAGAATAATGTGGATTTTAAATCCTGATACACTATTAACAATAGTGCTTCCTTTTTTAGACAGTTCCTCCCCTTTCACTCCCACAGGGTGCACTGCACATTTTGGGTCCCACCAACTCCCTCAGTTTTTAGATTGGGGGGACACCTTGCTATTTACCTAAGTGCTTCCGAACCTTCTCACTCCTGGATTTGATCTCAAGTTGTATTCCTTTACCTACAAAAGCCTCAAGGTTTTTCTTCGTTATAGCTGAGTACTTCTCAACTGTACAAAAGTGTCATGTCTTTCCAACCTATCTGCAGATGCTGGTCGAGTTGCCCCTATTTCTCTCTAGTTCCGTCACATAGAGCATTGGTTTCTCATATTTGACTTTCAGTCCATAAACCCTCTTTCAGGTTAATTATATTTCCTATTCAGAGCATCTTGATGGACCCTACCTCCTGATCTATGTTCAATCCCTGGTGCCAAAAAAAAAAAAAAGTTAATACTATGTAAATAGTTGTACTACATTGTTAAGGAAATAATAATAACAAAGTGTACACATGTTCAGTACACATACAGTTTTTCTGATGTATTTTTTGGTATTTATTTATTTATTTATTTGAGATATAAGGTCTTGCTATGTTGTCCAGGCTGGCCTTGAACTCACTATGTAGTCCAGGCTGGTCATGAACTCACAGCAATCCTCCTGCCTCAGCCTCCTGAATGCTAGGATTATAGATGTGTGCTACCATGTCTGGCTCCTCTTGTGTTTTCAACCTGTAGCATGTCAAACATGCAGGTGTGGAATCTGTGAATGTAGAATTCTGACAGTAATTTTCCTGCTGATACAAATCCTGCCAGTTCAATTTAGAGACAAAAAGTAGCTGTAGGACTTTAGAATTCTAAGTAACATGTCCCCCTCCCTTGGAGACCTGAGAATGGTAATATGCTAAGTAACTGTTCTAGTGTATTTCCAAAGTGAGTTAGAAACTTTGAATTCTTTTCTGATATGACAGAACTCTACGACATGAAAACAGTTCATCATCAGTTTCTACTCATGGGAAGACTTTTTTAAAAATCTCAGAAATTTATTGTATTTATCAGCTTTCTCATCACTGGGACACCAAACCCAGAACTCACAATTTAAAGGATGAGGTGTTTACCTAGGCTCATGATTTCAGAAGGTTTAGTCCATGGTCAGCTGACTCCAATGTAGGAACATCATGATGAACATGTGTGGTGGGGCAAAACTGCTTAGGTCATGGCAGCTGGGACCAGCAGAGCTGGAGAACAGTGTCAGAGAGGACAGGGCTAGGGACCATAGGTAGATCCCCAAGTCACACTTCCATGGCCCACCCAGACACACAGAAGTGGGTTGTGTTAATCCCCTAGGTGGTACAATCCTGCTTGATGGTCACAATGATGATCTATTACCTCTCCCGGAATGAAGGAAACTGGTCTGTTTTTACTCTAGCCATTTATTGGCTGGATGAAAGTGGAATGTAGGATCCCTCTGGCAAGAGCAGGTTGGAAATTTTTCAGGTATAGATCCCTCAGGCTCTGTCAGTTCTGAATTTAATCATGCATCTCTTCCAGATGGCCTCTTAGGTCTCTTATTTAATTCTGAATGGCTGTCTCTTTGAATCTCTCTGCTTTGCTCCTAAAAAGGTTATAAATGACAAGTACAATCCTAGGACAATTATTACTACACAAAAATGTTTGTTAATTGCTCCTGTGTGGCCCAGTTTTTTTTTTAAAACCTGCTTTCTGAGTCCACTCACATAGTAATTGACTCATTCATGACTCATTATACTGTTCACTGATTGTTTTCTATATGTAGCCACCTGCCAGGTACTTGTTATCGTCATTCCTCTCTGTAATAGTCTGCTTAATCCACTAATGAGCACAGAGCCCCTGGGATCCAGTCATCTTACAAAAGTCCAACACTAAACACATGAGATTCTCCAGGGACATTTTAGATCTAAATTAAAACACCCTTGAAGTTAGACTATTGATGAAAATAGTTTAAATTTTTCTGATTTTTAAGATCAGTGTCAAATCTACATAATACTCCACTCCAGCTGGATGTAATGGCACACACCTATAATTCCAGCACTCAGGAGGATGAGGCAGGAAGGTTGCCTTGAGTTTCAGGCCATCCTGGGTTACACAGTGAATTCAAGGCCAGCCTGAACTACATAGTGAGACCTGTCTCAAAAAAAAATTAGAAATAATACTCCATTAAGTGTCTACTTAAATCTAATGATCTTCGATACAAAAAACCAGTTAAGTCATGGAAGTTGGACTTTATTGTTACATTAATCATCAGCTGTCCTGAAGAATGGGAAAGCAATCATAATCATAAATTTTGAGTTGGCTGTGGTGGTGCATGTCTCTAATTGCAGCACTCAGGAAGTGGAGACAAAAGTGTCTTGAGTTTATGGGCAGCCTAGATACCTGAATAAATACCCACGTTAGAGTATCCTTAATCCTACCCAGAACTATGCCAATCCAATCCATCAATTAATTTATTAATCACCTACCCTTGATCCCACCATCACACATTTAATCACAGCATCACACACTCTAGATCCAGCCACCTCTGGAAAACCTAACATATGACTGCATGAGGCTTCAGGGGGACATGTAGACACAAGGTGTAACAAATACCAAATAAAGCTTTTCTTTCAGAATAGATTCAAGCTATCAAGAGATTATAGCACCCGAGCTGGGCATGTAGCACATGTCTGTAATCCCAAAACTCTGGGAGTCTGAAACAGGAAGACTGCAAGTTCAAGCCAGCCTGGGCAATTCTGTGACTTAGTGAGATCCTGTTTCAAAATATAAAAAGGGACTGGTGATGTAGCTCAGTATAAAGACCCTGGGTTCAAATCCCAGTGCCATCAAATATATATATATATATATATATATATATATATATATATAATGCTACTGACTTGTATTATTTCCTAGGGCTGCTCTAACAAAGTACTACAAATGAGTGACTAAATGATAGAAATACTGTGTCACAATTTTAGAGGCTAAAAATCCACAATCAAAGTACCAGGAGGGTTTGTTCCTTCTAAGGTTGTCAGAAAAAGTAGGTTGTATGCCTCCCCTGGCTCCCAGTGCTTGCTGGCCTTCTCTGGAGCTTCACAGAGTACAAAAGCACCACCCAAACATTCACCTTCACGTGGCTTCTCCCTGTGGTTGCATCTCCCCTCTTAGTGAGGACATCATTTGTACTGAAGGAACAATTCACCCTGCTCCTGTAGGACTTGTTAAGTATTTAAGCAATCAAGTTTTAAAATATGGTCACAGTCTGAAGAAACAGGGGTTAGGACATTAACATATGAATTCTGGGGAATCCAATTCAACTCATAACACTTGTAATTTTAAAATTACGTTTTATAGTAATGGGTTACCCGTATCTTCCATAAATTTTTACTGTGTATCAAACAATATGAAATGTACTGGGAGTGAAATATATACTCCCAGTACTCTCTTTTTTCTAGTTTCAGAATTCGGAGACTGACACTAATATATTTGATCATGTGGTATTGTCAAGTGTAATTGCAGGAAGGTTATTTAGACTAAACATTTCTGTTTACAGTGTTTTTTTTTTTTTTGTACCGGAATCAAACTCATGACCTTGCACTTGACAGGTAGGTGCTCATGCCACTGAGCTATATCCCTGGCCCTCCTTTTATACTGCTAAAGGCTTTAATAGGATTTTTTTTACTGTGAAGAAGTCACAGTTCCAAACCAATTCCATTTTAGGGGCGAGTTTGCATTTCCCATCTGTTAAATGACAGTCTGTTCACAGTTACCATGCTGTAGTACAGAAATGTCTTTTTGAAGTCTAGGTGCAAATTGTCATCGGGAGCGTAAATTAAAAGAGAAAGTCAGTTTCTGTTGTGTATATCCATATTTGCTGCTAAAATATTTCCCTTGAAATTTGTATAGACATATGCAGTTTATTTATGTGTCAGCAGATGTCCCCACATTAGTTGTGCCATGGACACTGTTATGGTTTGAATTGAAAATGTCCCCCAAAGGTTTATGCATGTGCAGAACTGGGGTGTTGGAAGATGGTTAGATTGCGGTGTTCCTAACCTGTAAGTCCCTCTATGAGCTCATAGCTGAATCTGTTGTTAAGAGATAAAGCTATTGGAGGAAGTAGGTCACAGAGGCAGTGACCTCAAAGGTGACCTCCAGCCCATTCTCTGTCTGCCTCTTACCTAGCTCTGTTTCCTGGCTGATGTGGGTTGAGCATCTTTCTTCTGTCAAGCCCTTCCACAATGATGTTCCTCTCCATGATGTTCAGATCATGAACTGAAACCTCTGAAACTGTGAGTTAAAGTGAAATCTTTTTTCCTTTAAGATGTGTGTCAGGTATGTGGTCTTAGCAGTAGAAAATCTAATACAGGCACAAAGATTCATATATTCAAGAAGCATGCATTGAGTATTTTATTCTAGGTCCTAAACTAAGGGCCAGGATACAAAGTTTGGGGAAAGATGGAACATACATACTCAGGAAGGAGTGATTGAGGAGTAAAAACTTTGAAATCACATGATGAATCATTAATATTAGAAGAGACGTACTCATTGTTATGTCTAGTAACATTTTATTTTGTCAGTTCCCAAATATTCCAAGTGCTAAGTGTATCTCTTTTGTAAACTTTAAAAGAAACAGTATTTCAATGATGGAGTGTTCGCTTTAACAGTACATATACTAAAATATTTTGTTGCTAGAGAATTCAGTGTTTGTCTGTTATAGCTCAGTTGTTAAGGTCAAACATGGAGAAAAAGATGCATCCAATGAAGAAAATTAATGATTGGGGTCAAAACTTAGCTGGTTGTGCTGGAGAAACTTACTAGAGACATTTACAGAGACTAGGCCAGGAAAAAAATAAAACTGTGATTCCTTCTCATCTTAGGAAGGCTTGATGAAAAACAGTATTCAAATGAGTTCCTTGAGTGCTGAATCTCTCTGTTCTTTTTGTCAAGTACAGTCATTCAAGGCTTGAAACTCACCCATGTAGCTGCTTATTGTTACCGTATGCAGCTTTGAATAGGACAAGGGTGTCACTAGCACCAGTACTTGGGCGTAGGAGGTTGTTTTCCTCCTCATCTGCGGTAGAGCGGTTACTGAGAAAGCTGTTTCGCTCCTCTTCATTCATTCACTCAGACATTATTCATCCTTAAAAAATTGTAGAGTGAAATGTAAATTACAGGTTAAGAGTTCCTTATCCCAAATGCTTCTGAAACAGAAGCGTTTTAGATTTCAAGATATTTGCACATTCATGATGAGATATTATAGGATAGGATCCAAGTCTAAACATAAAATTCATTTGTTTCATGCACACCTTACACATAGAGCCCAAGAGTAATTTGTACTGTATTTTTGGTTACCTGAGTGACCCGTCACGTGAGGTCAAGTTTGGAGTGGTCCACTTGCAGCATCACGACAGCACTCATAAAGTTTTGGCTGGGCATGGTGGTGCATGCCTGTAGTCCAGCTACTCGGCAGGGGGAGGCAGGAGTACTACTTGATAGAGAATCAACTTGCATATTTTAATGAAGCTGTTTTAAAATCCCTATTTATGGTGCTGTCTTGGTTACTTCCTTTGTTGCTGGAACGAAATACCGACACCACAAATTTAAGGAAGGAGAGGTTTATTTAGGTCAGAGTTTGTAGAGGTTCCAGTCCATAGTCGGCTGGTTCCAAGGCAGGGCAGCGTGGCAGAGGCTCCTGGCGAGACAGGCAGAAAGCAGAAAGTTATGTGCCTCTGTGTCCAACCATAAAGGTTTTTTGAATCAAGTAGACTTTGGGTTCTTGTGGGCTCTTCTGCAGTGTTCTCCTTTTATTCCGTGTCATGTTCCAGGGTGATAATCCTCTCTCCTTTCAGGTTATGTCACTGGATATGAACTCAAGTCTCCTTTATTGAGAAACTTACTGTGCAAACCTCCAGAAAAACTGAATAAAATTCTCATCAATGAAAGCAGAATAATTGAATGGAATGCTTGGAAATGTTCCTAGGAATGTCCTCAATATTGGGGGAAAAAACTCTAGTTTGTAATACTTCTGCTTACTTGTCTACAGGAATGGAATTACAGGGTAAGTCAAGAAAAGTAGAGTTTTATTAGCATGGAGGGGCTGAAGAAAAGGTGACTTGGTGGCTGCTGCTGCTGCCGCTCCTCCTCTTCCTCCTCCTCTTCCTCTTCCTCATCCTTCTTATTCTTTTGAGACAGAATCTCACTATGTAGTGCAGGCAGACCTTAAAATCTCTTATGCAGGCCAGTCTGGCTTTGAACTCATAGCAATCCTCCTGCCTCAGCCTCCTGAGTGCTGGGATTATAGATGTGTGCTGTCACATTAATTTGGCTGCTTCTTTCTAGCAGAAAAGTGAGCTTGGAGCTCTACAATCTGAGAGGGTATGTAGTCCTCTTTCCAAAAGCTTCACCTTAAAGAAAAATAAAATCTAAAGCATGTTTTGATGAGGAGTAATACATTCAATATAATAAGTAGTAAGTCAATAATAAAAATATGGGTGTCTAGATTTGGAACAGATTTTTCTTAAAGAAAAAAATGAGGTTTCATTTCTGTTAGTGTTGGAGATGCAGGTATCAGATCAACCATTCCACAAGTAGCATTTATAGACTTTGAACAAAATATGGAAAATGACTACATGAAGTCACTGAGTGGTGACCAAAGTAGCCTGAAAACGGTGACACATCAACCCAGGAAGAGTGATGGTGGCTGAGTTTTCCTTCTTCTTTTTTTTTTTTAAGCAGGGTCTTGTTATGTAGTACAGGTTGGCTTTAAACTCCCTGAATAGACCAGGTTGGTTTTGAGCTTTTGATTCTTTTGCCTCAGCTTTCTAAGTGCTGAGACTAGAGCCATGCATCACCATGGCTGGCAGAAACTTTTCATCTTACAGGTTAAGTATTCAGAGATGGAGTTTGGGGCAGCCATGGCTAAATGTGAAGGAGAATGTTCCAGAAAAGAGAACCATAAAAGGAGGGAGCCAGTGTTTTAGTATAAACTCTAAAAATCTAACAAGCCCCTGCACTGTGCTTCTGGAGGGCAGAGCTTAAGCAGTCCATATATGGCTAAAGACTAATATAAAAGAAACCCAAAGATAGATTTCAGCTACTTGTCCAACATATAGGGGGCAGAATCTGGACTTTGAATTTTGCCAAGGTAACTGCCTACCACTGAGACAAAAGTCAGTGTTCTTGAGAAGAATATGGCAAAGTCCAGAATTGTTTCCACAACACTTTCACTTACCAGATCCTGGATACAACCCAAGATTACTAGGCAGACAAAGAAAACGGAAAATGTGCCCAATGCTGGAAGAAGACACTAGCGACCAATCCCCAGATGCTTCAGATGTTGCAATAAGCATGCAAGGACTTTAAGGCAGGTGTTACATTTTGTTTTTCCATTTTACTTGAGACAGGATCTTGCTACGTCATCTAGGCTGACCTTGGCTTCACAGTGGAGCCCAGGTGGTCTCGAACTCACAGTGATCCTCCTGCCTCAATTTCCCGAGGGCTGGGATTACAGGTATGTGCCACCACAGCATGCCATTAAGGCAATTATTGCAACACTTGATTTAAGGGCATTAAAGAAAATATAGTTTTAATGAATGACATACAGGAAATCTCAGCAGAGAAACAGAAACTATTCAGAAATGAGTGACTGGAAATTCTAAAACTAGGTAGTAAGAAACACAACATTTTAGAAATCATAGGATAGCTGTAACTGCAGATTGGAGAGAACAAAGAATTAGTGTCCTTGAAGACAGAGCAATAGAAATTATTCAATTTTTTTTTGCGGGGGGGAAGCCCAGAGAATAAAGCCGGGGAGAAAATGAGCAGAGCCCCAGTAATTTGATAAACAATATTGAGAAGTTTAACATCCGTGTAAATGCAATTCCAGAAGAAAGGGATGGGGAAAAGAAAGGAGAGACTTTAAAAAAAAAAAAAAAAGGAGGGAGAAGGGGGAAAGAGAAGGAGAGACAGCAGAAATAAAAATAGGATAAAAAATTTGAAGAACTAATGGCCAAAGTATTTCCAAATTGGGTAAAATATACACGATGTTGGCAAATCTTGGCAGGTTAAGTACAGAGAGCCACGCCTGGGTGCATCACAAGCACTACTGAATACCAGAAAGAGAACTGCTCTGAGGAGAAAACCACTGCATTGTAAACAGAATGACAGTGACATGCATGAGAGATGACTTCTTACCACAAGCCAGAGGCAATGAATGACATGTTTACAGTACTGAAAGGAAGAAAAAAAACATCCTAGAATTTTATAACTATCTCCTGTTTAGTGAGTGTACACAAAATTGTACACTGGGGGAAAAATATCCCCAGGGAAACACAAATTAAAACAACAAGCTAGTATTATACATCTATTTGTATGGTCAAGATCTCTGACTCCACATGCCGGGGAGGGTGTGGGATAACAGGAGCTCTCCGTCATTGCTGATGCGAATGCAAAATGGAAGAGTGACTTTAGGAGACAGTTTCTCACAAAGCAAAACAAATGCTTACTGTGGGTCCCAGCACTCATGTTTTTTGGTATTTACCCAAAGGAGTTGAAAATGTAAGAAAACACAAAACATGCATACAGGTATTTATAACAACTTTTATTCATGTTTGCTAAAAACTGGAGGAAACCAGGATGCCTTCATTAAGTAATATAGGGTGGTACCTCACCAATGGGATGCTATTTAGAGATAAAAAGAAATTGAGCACTCTAGTTATAAAAAGATAAGGAGGAATCTTTTTTAAAATTTTTTTATTTTAAAGAAAATAAAACAAAAGAGGACAGATCTAAGCAGATCAGAACAGATCAATGTAAGCAACATAGCACTTCACAACAAGACAACTGGATATTAATAGTAGCTATCATAATGTCTTTTTCTTTGAAATAGTTGAGTTTAGCTTTACACACAATACTGTCAAACATAACAAAATAGAATAAAACCACTCAAGAGAATGAAAGTATTGCAAGGCATTCTGAACCAAATAAATGAAGATGAACAATGGCTGCTATATTATCTCATTTTCCACAAAAATTTTGTTTATACTATCATACATATTAAAATCCAGTAAGACACAACGTGATAGAACCAATGGTAATAGAAAAACAAGAGCA